>CAWUFW010016386.1:0-312196 GCA_963921515.1 Calotriton arnoldi | reverse complement strand
CCTCTGGGGAAGGGCCACTGTGGCGGGAGCATTTACAGATGAATGTGATGATGGACATCAGCACCGGTTCGATGCTGGAGACCTCTTGGGAAGGGCCACTATGGAGGGTGTATTTACAGATGAATGTGATGATGGACATGAGCACCGGCTCGATGTTGGACACCTCTGGGGAAGGGTCACTGTGGCGGGTGCATTTACAGATGAATGTGATGATGGGCATGAGCACCGGCTCAATGTTGGACACCTCTGGGGAAGGGCCACTGTGGCGGGTGCATTTACAGATGAATGTGATGATGGACATGAGCACCGGCTCGATGCTGGACACCTCTGGGGAAGGGCCACTGTGGCGGGTACATTTACAGATGAATGTGATGATGGACGCCTCTGAGGAAGGGCCACTGTGGCAGGTGTATTACAGATTAATGTGATGATGGACATGAGCACCGGCTCGATGCTGGACACCTCTGGGGAAGGGCCACTGTGGCAGGTACATTTACAGATGAATGTGATGATGGACATGAGCACTGGCTCGATGTTGGACACCTCTGGGGAAGGGTCACTGTGGCGGGTGCATTTACAGATGAATGTGATGATGGGCATGAGCACCGGCTCAATGTTGGAAACCTCTGGGGAAGGGCCACTGTGGCGGGTGCATTTACAGATGAATGTGATGATGGACATGAGCACCGGCTCGATGCTGGACACCTCTGGGGAAGGACCACTGTGGCGGGTACATTTACAGATGAATGTGATGATGGACGCCTCTGGGGAAGGGCCACAGTGGCGGGTGCATTTACAGATGAATGTGATGATGTACATGAGCATCGGCCTGATGCTCGACACCTCTGGGGAAGGGCCACTGTGGCGCGTGCATTTACAGATGCTTGTGATGATGGACATGAGCACCGGCTCGATGCTGGACACCTCTGGGGAAGGGCCACTGTGGCGGGTGCATTTACAGATGAATGTGATGATGGACATGAGCACCGGCTCGATGCTGGACACCTCTGAGGAAGGGCCACTGTGGCGGGTGCATTTACAGATGAATGTGATAATGGACATGAGCACTGGCTCGATGTTGGACACCTCTGGGGAAGGGCCACTGTGGGGGGTGGATTTACAGATGAATGTGATAATGGACATGAGCACCAGCTCGATGCTGGACACCTCTGGGAAGGGCCACTGTGGCGGGAGCATTTACAGATGAATGTGATGATGGACATCAGCACCGGCTCGATGCTGGAGACCTCTTCGGAAGGTCCACTATGGAGGGTGCATTTACAGATGTATGTGATGATGGACATGAGCACCGGCTCAATGCTAGACCCCTCTGGGGAAGGGTCACTGTGCCGGGTGCATTTACAGATGAATGTGATGATGGGCATGAGCACCGGCTCAATGTTTGACATCTCTGGGGAAGGGCCCCTGTGGCGGGTGCATTTAGAGATGAATGTGATGATGGACATGAGCACCGGCTCGATGATGGACACCTCTGAGGAAGGGCCACTGTGGCAGGTGTATTACAGATGAATGTGATGATGGACATGAGCACCGGCTCGATGCTGGACACCTCTGGGGAAGGGCCACTGTGGTGGGTGCATTTACAGGAGCATGCGATGACGGACATGAGCAACGGCTCGATGCTGAACACCTCTGGGAAAGTGTCACTGTAGCGGCTGCATTTACAGATGAATGTGATGATGGACATGAGCACCGGCTTGATGCTGGATACCTCTGGGGAAGGGTCACTGTGGCGGGTGCATTTACAGTTGAATGTGATGATGGACATGAGCACCGGCTCAATGCTGGACACCTTTGGGGAAGGGTAACTCTGATGGTTGCATTTACAGATCAATGTGATGATGAACATGAGCACCGGCTCAATGATGGACACCTCTGGGGAAGGTGCAAAAGTAATAACACCTCTTATCTGACCTATCGTTATTTCCACAACGGTAATCACTCACAAAGACGGCATTATCCCATGGACAGAAACTCGTCACATATGATTATTTATTTATATCAAAAATTATTTATTTTTTTGTACATATCAGAAACAATTTTATCTATTTTTCGTGCTCAATTGATCATAAAAATATTTACAAACATAGACAGAATCATATAAACACTTCATATTACATTGAGACATTAGTTTGAGAGGAACCCCTAAACCAGGCCATCACATCTGCATTTACAACTCTCATTCCCATCAAGCATACTATCAAACATACCACACAAAAATGAACAATAAAATACACAACCAAATCGGAATCCTACTAACTACATATATCTAGCAAGTTTTTGAATATCAAATTTGACATATGTAGGGTCTGCTCAGTTATATCTCATTAGTTCCTTTTTCCATATAGGTCTTAGGTAGGATTCACAGATGTGTAGTGGATGGTCTACGTACGTTTCGGTGATAAACCGATTTATATCACCTTCTTCAGGACCAATAAAACATTTCTTTAAATCTGTACTGTGGACTGGGGGTTCTCTGTGAATATAAATATAAATCACTTGAAACACCGGGAATTGTCATTTACTATAATTAGTTAGAAAACACATTTATTAGTTTCATAAACTTATCTCAGAACTAGCCCATCAGAAAGGGTTAGAGTCAAATCATCATCCACTTACTCCTGTACAGGGTTTGCCCGTGCTCAAAAGATAAAGGAAATGTGAATTTTTTAGATCCATGCAAAGAAGAACTCCATTTTGCCCAGCATAGAAGTTGGAAAATCTGGGAAAGATCTTTGTGGTACATGCTTAAAAAGTTCAAAAGATTCAAATAGATCACCATATTTAGAGAAAAATGATAAACTAAAATCCTACATGAATTGTAATGCGTAGAATTGTATCAGGTTCACAGAGAATTGTATCTTCCAGGTTCAATTTGTGTCATAGAGGCAATATTCCTCTATCAAGAGAAAAGATAATAAAAGATTCGAAATCAGTTGTAATTTATCCGCCATCATTATGCTTATATTCTTTAGACTATGTTATATCTTATATAAGGATAATGTCTTATCTTACCCCTAATAGATAATTGTTATAACGGAAAGATTTTTCTGATCGATCATCCTACACTCTAATCCGTATATTGCGTTGAATATGTGTCCACCGTCTTTGTTCACTCTTCAGATATTATCTATAAATAAACAGAAATATTAATACTCTGTATCTATAAATTCCAGACTATATCCAATGCTCATTCTGGTGGGGCACATACAACGCAATATTAGATTGCACTATAAATATCTTACCTATATGTTAATATAGTTGCGGCTTAGCTAATTTTTTCACAACAGGCCCATCCTCTAGTGCTTAAATGCGAATATTCTTTTTTATTTTCGGTTTAGTCCGAAGATTTCCATCTGCAATATATAAGATACCATCCCTATTAACTACATGGCTAGTATTATTGTTGCGAGGATATTTGTCAATTTTAAGTATTATTTATGTCATAGCGTTCACATTGGCAAAGTATGAAACTGGGTATGATGATGGATATCAGCACCGGCTCGATGCTGGAGACCTCTTGGGAAGGGCCACTGTGGCTGGTGCATTTACAGATAAATGTGATGATGGACATGAGCACCGGCTCGATGCTGGATACCTCTGGGGAAGGGCCACTGTGGCGGGTGCATTTACAGGAGCATGCGATGACGGACATGAGCATCGGCTCGATGCTGTACACCTCTGGGAAAGTGTGAACATGAACATGAGCACCGGCTCAATGATAGACTGCATTTACAGATGAATGTGATGATGGACATGAGCACCGGTTTGATGCTGGATACCTCTTGGGAAGGGTCACTTTGGCGGGTGCATTTACAGATGAATGTGATGATGGACATGAGCACCGGTTTGATGCTGGATACCTCTCGGGAAGGGTCACTTTGGCGGGTGCATTTATAGATGAATGTGATGATGGACATGAGCACCGGCTCGATGATGGACACCTCTGAGGAAGGGCCACTGTGGCGGGTGAATTTACAGATGAATGTGATAATGGACATGAGCACCGGCTCGATGTTGGATACCTCTGGGGAACAGCTACTGTGGCAGGTGCATTCACAGATACATATGATGATGTACATCAGCACCGGCTCGATGCTGGACACCTCTGGCGAAGGGTCACTGTGGGGATGGGATTTACAGATGAATGTGATGATGGGCATGAGCACCGGCTCGATGTTGGACACCTCTGGGGAAGGGCCACTGTGGCGGGTGCATTTACAGATGAATGTGATGATGGGCATGAGCACCGGCTCAATGTTGGACACCTCTGGGAAAGGGCCACTGTGGCGGGTGCATTTACAGATGAATGTGATGATGGGCATGAGCACTGGCTCGATGTTCGACATCTCTGGGGAAGGGCCCCTGTGGTGGTTGCATTTACAGATGCATGTGATGATGGACACGAGAACCGGCTCGATGCTGGACACCTCTGGGGAAGGGCCACTGTGGCGGGTGCATTTGCAGATGAATGTGATGATGGACATGAGAAACGGCTCAATGCTGGACACCCTTAGGGAAGGGCCAATGTGGCGGGAGCATTTACAGATGAATGTGATGATGGACATGAGCACCGGCTCGATGCTGGACACCTCTGGGGAAGGGCCACTGTGGCGGGAGCATTTACAGATGAATGTGATGATGGACATCAGCACCGGTTCGATGCTGGAGACCTCTTGGGAAGGGCCACTATGGAGGGTGTATTTACAGATGAATGTGATGATGGACATGAGCACCGGCTCAATGTTGGACACCTCTGGGGAAGGGTCACTGTGGCGGGAGCATTTAAAGATGAATGTGATGATGGGCATGAGCACCGGCTCAATGTTGGACACCTCTGGGGAAGGGCCACTGTGGCGGGTGCATTTACAGATGAATGTGATGATGGACATGAGCACCGGCTCGATGCTGGACACCTCTGGGGAAGGGCCACTGTGGCGGGTACATTTACAGATGAATGTGATGATGGACGCCTCTGAGGAAGGGCCACTGTGGCAGGTGTATTACAGATTAATGTGATGATGGACATGAGCACCGGCTCGATGCTGGACACCTCTGGGGAAGGGCCACTGTGGCAGGTACATTTACAGATGAATGTGATGATGGACATGAGCACTGGCTCGATGTTGGACACCTCTGGGGAAGGGTCACTGTGGCGGGTGCATTTACAGATGAATGTGATGATGGGCATGAGCACCGGCTCAATGTTGGACACCTCTGGGGAAGGGCCACTGTGGCGGGTGCATTTACAGATGAATGTGATGATGGACATGAGCACCGGCTCGATGCTGGACACCTCTGGGGAAGGGCCACTGTGGCAGGTACATTTACAGATGAATGTGATGATGGACATCAGCACCGGTTCGATGCTGGAGACCTCTTGGGAAGTGCCACTATGGAGGGTGCATTTACAGATGAATGTGATGATGGACATGAGCACCGGCTCGATGTTGGACACCTCTGGGGAAGGGTCACTGTGGCGGGTGCATTTACAGATGAATGTGATGATGGGCATGAGCACCGGCTCAATGTTGGACACCTCTGGGGAAGGGCCACTGTGGCGGGTGCATTTACAGATGAATGTGATGATGGACATGAGCACCGGCTCGATGCTGGACACCTCTGGGGAAGGGCCACTGTGGCGGGTACATTTACAGATGAATGTGATGATGGACGCCTCTGAGGAAGGGCCACTGTGGCAGGTGTATTACAGATTAATGTGATGATGGACATGAGCACCGGCTCGATGCTGGACACCTCTGGGGAAGGGCCACTGTGGCAGGTACATTTACAGATGAATGTGATGATGGACATGAGCACTGGCTCGATGTTGGACACCTCTGGGGAAGGGTCACTGTGGCGGGTGCATTTAAAGAAGAATGTGATGATGGGCATGAGCACCGGCTCAATGTTGGACACCTCTGGGGAAGGGCCACTGTGGCGGGTGCATTTACAGATGAATGTGATGATGGACATGAGCACCGGCTCGATGCTGGACACCTCTGGGGAAGGACCACTGTGGCGGGTACATTTACAGATGAATGTGATGATGGACGCCTCTGGGGAAGGGCCACAGTGGCGGGTGCATTTACAGATGAATGTGATGATGTACATGAGCACCGGCCTGATGCTGGACACCTCTGAGGAAGGGCCACTGTGGCGCGTGCATTTACAGATGAATGTGATGATGGACATGAGCACCGGCTCGATGCTGGACACCTCTGAGGAAGGGCCACTGTGGCGGGTGCATTTACAGATGAATGTGATAATGGACATGAGCACTGGCTCGATGTTGGACACCTCTGGGGAAGGGCCACTGTGGGGGGTGGATTTACAGATGAATGTGATAATGGACATGAGCACCGGCTCGATGTTGGACACCTCTGGGGAACGGCTACTGTAGCAGGTGCATTCACAGATACATATGATGATGGACATGAGCACCGGCTCGATGCTGGACACCTCTGGGGAAGGGTCACTGTGGGGATGGGATTTACAGATGAATGTGATGATGGGCATGAGCACCGGCTCGATGTTGGACACCTCTGGGGAAGGGCCCCTGTGGCGGGTGCATTTAGAGATGAATGTGATGATGGACATGAGCACCGGCTCGATGTTGGACACCTCTGGGGAAGGGTCACTGTGGCGGGTGCATTTACAGATGAATGTGATGATGGGCATGAGCACCGGCTCAATGTTGGACACCTCTGTGGAAGGGCCACTGTGGCGGGTGCATTTACAGATGAATGTGATGATGGACATGAGCACCGGCTCGATGCTGGACACCTCTGGGGAAGGGCCACTGTGGCGGGTACATTTACAGATGAATGTGATGATGGACGCCTCTGAGGAAGGGCCACTGTGGCAGGTGTATTACAGATTAATGTGATGATGGACATGAGCACCGGCTCGATGCTGGACACCTCTGGGGAAGGGCCACTGTGGCAGGTACATTTACAGATGAATGTGATGATGGACATGAGCACTGGCTCGATGTTGGACACCTCTGGGGAAGGGTCACTGTGGCGGGTGCATTTACAGATGAATGTGATGATGGGCATGAGCACCGGCTCAATGTTGGACACCTCTGGGGAAGGGCCACTGTGGCGGGTGCATTTACAGATGAATGTGATGATGGACATGAGCACCGGCTCGATGCTGGACACCTCTGGGGAAGGGCCACTGTGGCGGGAGCATTTACAGATGAATGTGATGATGGACATCAGCACCGGTTCGATGCTGGAGACCTCTTGGGAAGGGCCACTATGGAGGGTGTATTTACAGATGAATGTGATGATGGACATGAGCACCGGCTCGATGTTGGACACCTCTGGGGAAGGGTCACTGTGGCGGGTGCATTTACAGATGAATGTGATGATGGGCATGAGCACCGGCTCAATGTTGGACACCTCTGGGGAAGGGCCACTGTGGCGGGTGCATTTACAGATGAATGTGATGATGGACATGAGCACCGGCTCGATGCTGGACACCTCTGGGGAAGGGCCACTGTGGCGGGTACATTTACAGATGAATGTGATGATGGACGCCTCTGAGGAAGGGCCACTGTGGCAGGTGTATTACAGATTAATGTGATGATGGACATGAGCACCGGCTCGATGCTGGACACCTCTGGGGAAGGGCCACTGTGGCAGGTACATTTACAGATGAATGTGATGATGGACATGAGCACTGGCTCGATGTTGGACACCTCTGGGGAAGGGTCACTGTGGCGGGTACATTTACAGATGAATGTGATGATGGACGCCTCTGGGGAAGGGCCACAGTGGCGGGTGCATTTACAGATGAATGTGATGATGTACATGAGCATCGGCCTGATGCTGGACACCTCTGGGGAAGGGCCACTGTGGCGCGTGCATTTACAGATGCTTGTGATGATGGACATGAGCACCGGCTCGATGCTGGACACCTCTGGGGAAGGGCCACTGTGGCGGGTGCATTTACAGATGAATGTGATGATGGACATGAGCACCGGCTCGATGCTGGACACCTCTGAGGAAGGGCCACTGTGGCGGGTGCATTTACAGATGAATGTGATAATGGACATGAGCACTGGCTCGATGTTGGACACCTCTGGGGAAGGGCCACTGTGGGGGTGGATTTACAGATGAATGTGATAATGGACATGAGCACCAGCTCGATGCTGGACACCTCTGGGAAGGGCCACTGTGGCGGGAGCATTTACAGATGAATGTGATGATGGACATCAGCACCGGCTCGATGCTGGAGACCTCTTCGGAAGGTCCACTATGGAGGGTGCATTTACAGATGTATGTGATGATGGACATGAGCACCGGCTCAATGCTAGACCCCTCTGGGGAAGGGTCACTGTGCCGGGTGCATTTACAGATGAATGTGATGATGGGCATGAGCACCGGCTCAATGTTTGACATCTCTGGGGAAGGGCCCCTGTGGCGGGTGCATTTAGAGATGAATGTGATGATGGACATGAGCACCGGCTCGATGATGGACACCTCTGAGGAAGGGCCACTGTGGCAGGTGTATTACAGATGAATGTGATGATGGACATGAGCACCGGCTCGATGCTGGACACCTCTGGGGAAGGGCCACTGTGGTGGGTGCATTTACAGGAGCATGCGATGACGGACATGAGCAACGGCTCGATGCTGAACACCTCTGGGAAAGTGTCACTGTAGCGGCTGCATTTACAGATGAATGTGATGATGGACATGAGCACCGGCTTGATGCTGGATACCTCTGGGGAAGGGTCACTGTGGCGGGTGCATTTACAGTTGAATGTGATGATGGACATGAGCACCGGCTCAATGCTGGACACCTTTGGGGAAGGGTAACTCTGATGGTTGCATTTACAGATCAATGTGATGATGAACATGAGCACCGGCTCAATGATGGACACCTCTGGGGAAGGTGCAAAAGTAATAACACCTCTTATCTGACCTATCGTTATTTCCACAACGGTAATCACTCACAAAGACGGCATTATCCCATGGACAGAAACTCGTCACATATGATTATTTATTTATATCAAAAATTATTTATTTTTTGTACATATCAGAAACAATTTTATCTATTTTTCGTGCTCAATTGATCATAAAAATATTTACAAACATAGACAGAATCATATAAACACTTCATATTACATTGAGACATTAGTTTGAGAGGAACCCCTAAACCAGGCCATCACATCTGCATTTACAACTCTCATTCCCATCAAGCATACTATCAAACATACCACACAAAAATGAACAATAAAATACACAACCAAATCGGAATCCTACTAACTACATATATCTAGCAAGTTTTTGAATATCAAATTTGACATATGTAGGGTCTGCTCAGTTATATCTCATTAGTTCCTTTTTCCATATAGGTCTTAGGTAGGATTCACAGATGTGTAGTGGATGGTCTACGTACGTTTCGGTGATAAACCGATTTATATCACCTTCTTCAGGACCAATAAAACATTTCTTTAAATCTGTACTGTGGACTGGGGGTTCTCTGTGAATATAAATATAAATCACTTGAAACACCGGGAATTGTCATTTACTATAATTAGTTAGAAAACACATTTATTAGTTTCATAAACTTATCTCAGAACTAGCCCATCAGAAAGGGTTAGAGTCAAATCATCATCCACTTACTCCTGTACAGGGTTTGCCCGTGCTCAAAAGATAAAGGAAATGTGAATTTTTAGATCCATGCAAAGAAGAACTCCATTTTGCCCAGCATAGAAGTTGGAAAATCTGGGAAAGATCTTTGTGGTACATGCTTAAAAAGTTCAAAAGATTCAAATAGATCACCATATTTAGAGAAAAATGATAAACTAAAATCCTACATGAATTGTAATGCGTAGAATTGTATCAGGTTCACAGAGAATTGTATCTTCCAGGTTCAATTTGTGTCATAGAGGCAATATTCCTCTATCAAGAGAAAAGATAATAAAAGATTCGAAATCAGTTGTAATTTATCCGCCATCATTATGCTTATATTCTTTAGACTATGTTATATCTTATATAAGGATAATGTCTTATCTTACCCCTAATAGATAATTGTTATAACGGAAAGATTTTTCTGATCGATCATCCTACACTCTAATCCGTATATTGCGTTGAATATGTGTCCACCGTCTTTGTTCACTCTTCAGATATTATCTATAAATAAACAGAAATATTAATACTCTGTATCTATAAATTCCAGACTATATCCAATGCTCATTCTGGTGGGGCACATACAACGCAATATTAGATTGCACTATAAATATCTTACCTATATGTTAATATAGTTGCGGCTTAGCTAATTTTTTCACAACAGGCCCATCCTCTAGTGCTTAAATGCGAATATTCTTTTTTTATTTTCGGTTTAGTCCGAAGATTTCCATCTGCAATATATAAGATACCATCCCTATTAACTACATGGCTAGTATTATTGTTGCGAGGATATTTGTCAATTTTAAGTATTATTTATGTCATAGCGTTCACATTGGCAAAGTATGAAACTGGGTATGATGATGGATATCAGCACCGGCTCGATGCTGGAGACCTCTTGGGAAGGGCCACTGTGGCTGGTGCATTTACAGATAAATGTGATGATGGACATGAGCACCGGCTCGATGCTGGATACCTCTGGGGAAGGGCCACTGTGGCGGGTGCATTTACAGGAGCATGCGATGACGGACATGAGCATCGGCTCGATGCTGTACACCTCTGGGAAAGTGTGAACATGAACATGAGCACCGGCTCAATGATAGACTGCATTTACAGATGAATGTGATGATGGACATGAGCACCGGTTTGATGCTGGATACCTCTTGGGAAGGGTCACTTTGGCGGGTGCATTTACAGATGAATGTGATGATGGACATGAGCACCGGTTTGATGCTGGATACCTCTCGGGAAGGGTCACTTTGGCGGGTGCATTTATAGATGAATGTGATGATGGACATGAGCACCGGCTCGATGATGGACACCTCTGAGGAAGGGCCACTGTGGCGGGTGAATTTACAGATGAATGTGATAATGGACATGAGCACCGGCTCGATGTTGGATACCTCTGGGGAACAGCTACTGTGGCAGGTGCATTCACAGATACATATGATGATGTACATCAGCACCGGCTCGATGCTGGACACCTCTGGCGAAGGGTCACTGTGGGGATGGGATTTACAGATGAATGTGATGATGGGCATGAGCACCGGCTCGATGTTGGACACCTCTGGGGAAGGGCCACTGTGGCGGGTGCATTTACAGATGAATGTGATGATGGGCATGAGCACCGGCTCAATGTTGGACACCTCTGGGAAAGGGCCACTGTGGCGGGTGCATTTACAGATGAATGTGATGATGGGCATGAGCACTGGCTCGATGTTCGACATCTCTGGGGAAGGGCCCCTGTGGTGGTTGCATTTACAGATGCATGTGATGATGGACACGAGAACCGGCTCGATGCTGGACACCTTTGGGGAAGGGCCACTGTGGCGGGTGCATTTGCAGATGAATGTGATGATGGACATGAGAAACGGCTCAATGCTGGACACCCTTAGGGAAGGGCCAATGTGGCGGGAGCATTTACAGATGAATGTGATGATGGACATGAGCACCGGCTCGATGCTGGACACCTCTGGGGAAGGGCCACTGTGGCGGGAGCATTTACAGATGAATGTGATGATGGACATCAGCACCGGTTCGATGCTGGAGACCTCTTGGGAAGGGCCACTATGGAGGGTGTATTTACAGATGAATGTGATGATGGACATGAGCACCGGCTCAATGTTGGACACCTCTGGGGAAGGGTCACTGTGGCGGGTGCATTTACAGATGAATGTGATGATGGGCATGAGCACCGGCTCAATGTTGGACACCTCTGGGGAAGGGCCACTGTGGCGGGTGCATTTACAGATGAATGTGATGATGGACATGAGCACCGGCTCGATGCTGGACACCTCTGGGGAAGGGCCACTGTGGCGGGTACATTTACAGATGAATGTGATGATGGACGCCTCTGAGGAAGGGCCACTGTGGCAGGTGTATTACAGATTAATGTGATGATGGACATGAGCACCAGCTCGATGCTGGACACCTCTGGGGAAGGGCCACTGTGGCAGGTACATTTACAGATGAATGTGATGATGGACATGAGCACTGGCTCGATGTTGGACACCTCTGGGGAAGGGTCACTGTGGCGGGTGCATTTACAGATGAATGTGATGATGGGCATGAGCACCGGCTCAATGTTGGACACCTCTGGGGAAGGGCCACTGTGGCGGGTGCATTTACAGATGAATGTGATGATGGACATGAGCACCGGCTCGATGCTGGACACCTCTGGGGAAGGGCCACTGTGGCGGGAGCATTTACAGATGAATGTGATGATGGACATCAGCACCGGTTCGATGCTGGAGACCTCTTGGGAAGGGCCACTATGGAGGGTGCATTTACAGATGAATGTGATGATGGACATGAGCACCGGCTCGATGTTGGACACCTCTGGGGAAGGGTCACTGTGGCGGGTGCATTTACAGATGAATGCGATGATGGGCATGAGCACCGGCTCAATGTTGGACACCTCTGGGGAAGGGCCACTGTGGCGGGTGCATTTACAGATGAATGTGATGATGGACATGAGCACCGGCTCGATGCTGGACACCTCTGGGGAAGGGCCACTGTGGCGGGTACATTTACAGATGAATGTGATGATGGACGCCTCTGAGGAAGGGCCACTGTGGCAGGTGTATTACAGATTAATGTGATGATGGACATGAGCACCGGCTCGATGCTGGACACCTCTGGGGAAGGGCCACTGTGGCAGGTACATTTACAGATGAATGTGATGATGGACATGAGCACTGGCTCGATGTTGGACACCTCTAGGGAAGGGTCACTGTGGCGGGTGCATTTACAGATGAATGTGATGATGGGCATGAGCACCGGCTCAATGTTGGACACCTCTGGGGAAGGGCCACTGTGGCGGGTGCATTTACAGATGAATGTGATGATGGACATGAGCACCGGCTCGATGCTGGACACCTCTGGGGAAGGACCACTGTGGCGGGTACATTTACAGATGAATGTGATGATGGACGCCTCTGGGGAAGGGCCACAGTGGCGGGTGCATTTACAGATGAATGTGATGATGTACATGAGCACCGGCCTGATGCTGGACACCTCTGAGGAAGGGCCACTGTGGCGCGTGCATTTACAGATGAATGTGATGATGGACATGAGCACCGGCTCGATGCTGGACACCTCTGAGGAAGGGCCACTGTGGCGGGTGCATTTACAGATGAATGTGATAATGGACATGAGCACTGGCTCGATGTTGGACACCTCTGGGGAAGGGCCACTGTGGGGGGTGGATTTACAGATGAATGTGATAATGGACATGAGCACCGGCTCGATGTTGGACACCTCTGGGGAACGGCTACTGTAGCAGGTGCATTCACAGATACATATGATGATGGACATGAGCACCAGCTCGATGCTGGACACCTCTGGGGAAGGGTCACTGTGGGGATGGGATTTACAGATGAATGTGATGATGGGCATGAGCACCGGCTCGATGTTGGACACCTCTGGGGAAGATCCACTGTGGGGGGTGGATTTACAGATGAATGTGATAATGGACATGAGCACCGGCTCGATGTTGGACACCTCTGGGGAACGGCTACTGTGGCAGGTGCATTCACAGATACATATGATGATGGACATGAGCACCGGCTCGATGCTGGACACCTCTGGGGAAGGGTCACTGTGGGGATGGGATTTACAGATGAATGTGATGATGGGCATGAGCACCGGCTCAATGTTGGACACCTCTGGGGAAGGGCCACTGTGGCGGGTGCATTTACAGATGAATGTGATGATGGGCATGAGCACTGGCTCGAAGTTCGACATCTCTGGGGAAGGGCCACTGTGGCGGTTGCATTTACAGATGCATGTGATGATGGACACGAGAACCGGCTCGATGCTGGACACCTCTGGGGAAGGGCCACTGTGGCGGGTGCATTTGCAGATGAATGTGATGATGGACATGAGAAACGGCTCAATGCTGGACAGCTTTAGGGAAGGGCCACTGTGGCGGGAGCATTTACAGATGAATGTGATGATGGACATGAGCACCGGCTCGATGCTGGACACCTCTGGGGAAGGGCCACTGTGGCAGGAGCATTTACAGATGAATGTGATGATGGACATCAGCACCGGCTCGATGCTGGGGACCTCTGGGGAAGGGCCACTGTGGTGGGTAGATTTACAGATGAATGTGATGATGGACATCAGCACCGGCTCGATGCTGGACACCTCTGGGGAAGGGCCACTGTGGCGGGTACATTTACAGATGGATGTGATGATGGACGCCTCTGGGGAAGGGCCACTGTGCCGGGTGCATTTACAGATGAATGTGATGATGGGCATGAGCACCGGCTCAATGTTTGACATCTCTGGGGAAGGGCCCCTGTGGCGGGTACATTTAGAGATGAATGTGATGATGGACATGAGCACCAGCTCGATGATGGACACCTCTGAGGAAGGGCCACTGTGTCAGGTGTATTACAGATTAATGTGATGATGGACATGCGCACCGGCTCGATGCTGGACACCTCTGGGGAAGGGCCACTGTGGCGGGTGCATTTACAGATGAATGTGATGATGGACATGAGCACCGGCTCGATGTTGGACACCTCTGGGGAAGGGTCACTGTGGCGGGTGCATTTACAGATGAATGTGATGATGGGCATGAGCACCGGCTCGATTTTGGACACCTCTGGGTAAGGGCCACTGTGGCGGGTGCATTTACAGATGAATGTGATGATGGACATGAGCACCGGCTCGATGCTGGACACCTCTGGGGAAGGGCCACTGTGGCGGGTACATTTACAGATGGATGTGATGATGGACGCCTCTGGGGAAGGGCCACAGTGGCGGGTGCATTTACAGATGAATGTGATGATGTACATGAGTACCGGCTTGATGCTGGACACCTCTGGGGAACGGCCAGTGTGGTACGTGCATCTACAGATGCTTGTGATGATGGACATGAGCACCGGCTCGATGCTGGACACCTCTGGGGAAGGGCCACTGTGGCGGGTGCATTTACAGATGAATGTGATGATGGACATGAGCACCGGCTCGATGCTGGACACCTCTGGGGAAGGGCCACTGTGGCGGGTGCATTTATAGATGCATGTGATGATGGACATTAGCACCGGCTCAAAGCTGGACACCTCTGGGGAAGGGCCACTGTGACTGGTGCATTTACAGATGAATATGATGATGGAAATGAGCATAATTTCTCCTGCGTCAGGACTTGGGAGATAAATATTGTGCACGCAAGCATTAACCCTCAGAGTTGCAGCTCACATTTTCCTACTTTCATTTCTTGAGCTTTTGGAAACAGTTCCCTGGACTCTGTCATTGAATAATATGAAATGACCGATAAAAATGACCCAACACCATAATCCGTTGCTAATATTCTCCAGTGTGTGCGTGTTGATTTGATCTTGCAGGGTCACTGTCCCAAAGTCAGGTGTATTTTTGTGGACGACCGTAACAGGCTTCCTGCTTCAGTCAGAGTGCTTTGAGTTTATTGGTTTTATCACTATCATCAAAGAAAGCCGAAAATACCCTTCTGCATTGTAGAAACATTTACTAGGGACTTGCAGTGGAGGCTCTGATTGCCTCCATCCCACAGATACCTGTATAAGACTTCATGGTTAAAAGAATTTCGTCAGATGCTATTCTTTATATGGAAGAACTGTGCATAGAGGTGTTTCGGGATTTGCGCATGCTGCAGGGAATTATTCTAGTGTTTGGGACTATCAATGAAGATCCTACGATGCAAGTGTTCCTAGTGCCTATCTTACGGTTAGCGTGATCAAGTGTGCTTACATGTTTTTCTTTATATGTCTATTTCACAGAACGTTTAATTTCTTTTAGTACACGTGTTAAACTCACAAGGTGTTTCCTGGTTTTCATGTTTCTTCCTGCAATGCGTAAATAAATTAACAATTGCTGGGAAAAGACACTGATGGAATTGACTATCTTTTGCGAGGAATCCCACAGATATTTGATGAACCCGTTTTGGTGGTTTTAGAACTCTACACATTTTACTCCTGCTAACCAGTGATAAAGTGCTTGTTCTCTCCCTTCCAGGCGTGGTAAAATTGGAATACACCTAATTGGCACATTTAAATTACTTATAAGTCCCTAGTAAACAGTACTACATAATACACAAGGCGTGTAAATTAAATACTACTAGTGGGCTGCAGCACTCATTGTGCCACCCACTAAAACAGCTCTGCAAACCCGTCTCAGGGCTGACACTGCAGCCTACAGTGCAGGTTAAAACTGTCATTTCAACCTGGCAAAATAAAGCTTTTACCAGGCTTAAACCTCCACTTATCAGTACCTATAAGTCACCCGTAAGGTAGGCCCTAAGGTTTGATAGGGCAAGGAGCACGGTGTTTAAAAAGTAGGACGTGTACTTATGTTTACCATATCATGGCAGTGAAAACCCCCCAAAGTCGTTATTCACTGTGGCAAGGCTAGCCTTCCCTATATTAACAGCGGGCTACCTTTTTACATTTAATAAGTGATGGCTTCAGTTTGAAAACAGCTAGAGAAATATTTCTTCCACTCGTGTGAATTGTAATTTAAAATCCTCTTTAATAGTAAAGTTAGATTTTAACTATTTTAAAAATGGCACTTTTTACATTAGATGGGATTTGATCCTGTTCAGACTCACAGGGGAAGGATCAAGTATTAAAAGTGGAAAAGAAACAAAACCTCCACCAGCCATAGATTAAACTCTGCTGGCCCCTGTGGGACTGAGTCTGACCCCCCAAGTGTTGTCCTCCAGGTCCTGGACTCTTGGCTGGAGTCGGACTGTACTCCTCAATGCCCAACTAAAGGTTTCACCGAATCCAGGGCACAGGGCCTCGCAGCACAGCCCCACCCAGTTCCTGGTCAGCAGATTTACCAGACCCGATGCAGAGCAATGCTTTTCCCTTTGTGTGAGTCAATAAAACTACTCCTACATTCACTGGTATGGGTTTTCCTCTGTGTGTGTTTGATGAAGTCTTTGTAGGCCTGATAACTGACTCCAACTCTTCACACATCCCCTACATTTTAATGTTTTTTCTCCTGTGTATGTTCTTTGATGGTACCTTAATGTTGAGGAACAACTAAAACTACTTGTGCATTCACTGCAATGGTATGGATTTTCCCCAGTGTGTGTTTGCTGATGTTGTTTTAAGCTTGATAAAGAACCATACCTCTTCACACATTCACTACATTTGAATGTTTTTTTTCCTGTGTGTGTTTTCTTTGATGTTTCCTTAATGATGAAGAACAACTAAAGCTATTTGTGCATTCACTGCAGTGGTATGGTTTTTCCCCCCATGTGCGTTTGCTGATGTTCATGTAGTTGTGATAAATGACTAA
Organism: Calotriton arnoldi; assembly: GCA_963921515.1. Classification (NCBI taxonomy): domain Eukaryota; kingdom Metazoa; phylum Chordata; class Amphibia; order Caudata; family Salamandridae; genus Calotriton; species Calotriton arnoldi. The sequence goes on along the minus strand of CAWUFW010016386.1, from coordinate 294,740 downwards.
AGCTCTTCACACATTCACTGCTTTTTCCTTTGTGTGTGTTAGCTGATGGATTTCTAGGCTTCCTGATTGACTAAATGTGCTTCTGCATTCACTACAATGGTGTGGCTTTTCCCCTGTGTGGGTTTGCTGATGTCTTTGTAGCTGTGATAACCGACTGAAGCTCTTCACACATTCACTGCATTTGAATGGTTTTTCCCCTGTGTGCGTTCGCTGATGTGCTTGGAGGTTTGTTAACTGACTAAAGCTCTTCCCACATTCACTGCAATAGTATGGTTTTTCCCCGGTGTGTGTTCGCTGATGTCGTTTTAGGCTTGATAAAAAACTAAAGCTCTTCACGCATTCACTACATTTGAATGGCTTTGTCCCTGTGTGTGTTCGCTGATGTGTTTGTAGGTTTGATAATTGACTAAAGCTCTTCCCACATTCACTGCACCTGAATGGCTTTTTTCCTGTGTGTGTTCGCAGATGTTTTTGTAGTTGTGATAATCGACTAAAGCTCTTCACACATTCAATGAACTTGAATACTTTTTCCTTTGTGTGCGTCTGCTGATAGAGTTTTAAGTGTGTTGAGTAACTAAAGCTGCTTTCACGTTCACAGCACTTGAGTGTTTTTTCCCTTGTGTGTGCTCGCTGATGTCTTTGTAGATGTGATAACTGTCTAAAGCACTTTGCACATTCAATGCACTTGAATGGTTTCTCCCCTGTGTGAGTTCGCTGATGATTCCTTAATGCTAAATAACGTCTAAAACTACTTCCACATTCATTGCAATGGTATGGTTTTTCTCCTGTGTGTGTTTGATGATGTTCCTGTAGTTTTGAGAATCGACTAAAGCTCTTCCCACATTTACTGCACTTCAATGGTTTTTCTCCTGTGTGTGTTTGCTGATGACTATATAGGTTTGATAAGTCACTAAAGCATTTCACACATTCACTGCACTTGAATGGCTTTTCCTCAGTGTGTGTTCGATGATGTTTCTGTAGATCTGGTAATCGACTAAAGCTCTTCACACATTCACTGCACTTGAATGGTTTTTCCCCTGTATGTGTTCGCTGATGTGTTTGTAGGCTTGGTAATTGACTGAAGCTCTTCCCACATTCACTGCACTTGAATGGTTTTTCCCCTGTATGTGTTCGCTGATGTGTTTGTAGGCTTGGTAATTGACTAAAGCTCTTCTCACATTCACTGCATTTGAATGGTTTTATCCCTGTGTGTGTTCGCTGATGTGTTTGTAGGTTTGATAATTGACTAAAGCTCTTCTCACATTCACTGCATTTGAATGGTTTTATCCCTGTGTGTGTTCGCTGATGTGTTTGTAGGCTTGGTAATTGACAAAAGCTCTTCTCACATTCACTGCACTTGAATGGTTTTTCCCCTGTGTGTGTTCGCTGATGATTCCTTAATGCTGAGTAATATCTAAAACTGCTTCCACATTCATTGCAATGGTATGGTTTTTCTCCTGTGTGTGTTCGATGATGTCCCTGTAGGTTTGAGAATCGACTAAAGCTCTTCCCACATTCACTGCACTTGAATGGTTTTTCTCCTGTGTGTGTTCGCTTATGACTATATAGGTTTGATAAGTCACTAAAGCGTTTCACACATTCACTGCATTTAAATGGCTTTTCCTCGGTGTGTGTTCGATGATGTTTCCGTAGATCAGGTAATCGACTAAAGCTCTTCACACATTCACTGCACTTGAATGGTTTTTCCCCTGTGTGTGTTCGCTGATGTGTTTGTAGGTTTGGTAATCGACTGAAGCTCTTCCCACATTCACTGCACCTGAATTGTTTTTCCCCTGTGTGTGTTCGCTGATGTGTTTGTAGGTTTGGTAATTGACTAAAGCTCTTCCCACATTCACTGCACTTGAATGGTTTTTCTCCTGTGTGTGTTCGCTGATGTGTTTGTAGTCTTTGTAATTGACTAAAGCTCTTCCCACATTCACTGCACTTGAATGGTTTTTCTCCTGTGTGTGTTCGCTGATGTGTTTGTAGTCTTTGTAATTGACAAAAGCTCTTCCCACATTCATGGCACTTGAATGGTTTTTCCCCTGTGTGTGTTCGCTGATGCTTCCCTAGTATTGAGTAATATCTAAAACTACGTCCACATTCATTGCAATGGTATGGTTTTTCTCCTGTGTGTGTTTGATGATGTTCCTGTAGGGTTGAGAATCTACTAAAGCTCTTCCCACATTCACTGAACTTGAATGGCTTTTCCCCTGTGTGTGTTTGATGATGTTTCTGTAGATCTAGTAATCGACTAAAGGTTTTCACACATTCACTGCACTTGAATGTTTTTTCTACTGTGTGTGTTCGTTGATTGCGCTTTAATTGAGATGAGACATGAAAGCTCTCGCTACATGTGTATGATTCTTCTTTCTTGGATAGCGTCTCTGGGTTGGGGCTATATTTGTCTACATCCCAAGACTGTGTTTCCTGATGGACAAACATGGCTGATAAAGCACTTGTGCTATTCTCACGTCCTGTATGTTTGCGATATTTTGCAGGTTTGATTTCTGATTTAACAATATTTGTGCAATAGCCACCAAATACTTGCCACACATAAAATGTATACAATGTCTTTGTAGGCGATTGTGTCTTTAGATTGAATAATGGTGTTGCACGCTTGCGGGTAAAGATTCATCTTCCTGCTGGCTAGTGCAAATTGGGATAGTCCGTTGTACTTTAGACAGCAGAACTCTTCTTTCTTTTAGCCTTCAGTTGTCTGGCTCCACTCCGTTGTGCTTTTCTCTGGTTGCTGAGGTTTGACCAGAAAGAGTTTACAAGACACCCAGAGACTGTTATCACTTTAGAAAACAAAGCACTAATGAACCCCAGCATACAGATCCTGTGATCAAAGCTGGTACTGACACCTGTTTATACACAGGTGGTGGCTTGCTATTCTTGTTGCTTTCATTTTCTAGAGGTTATTCTTCATCTCGTGGCGTGGAGGTGCACAGCTCAGACTTACAACCACTGAACTGCCCTTGACTGCTTCTTCCAGGATCTGTCAGTTTATGTGCAGGTACCTTTGTCGCCGACTGTGCCGATGTTTTCCTCAGTACTGGAGCCCATTATTTCTGCAGATTTACAGCAATAGCTTCCTTATTCATAATCATTTCATGCATTCAAGGCTTGTTTTCTGTTGGATGTAAAGATATTTAAAATTATTAAATGTAATCATAATGGCAAGTGAATTCACAATGTTAAACTGGTTGTAAACAAAATCTCCTCTTTACCATCTTTGAAACTTAGCAAGGAATATTTAATCATACACAGATTTTTAACTAAAAGTCCTGTTGATCATGTCACATCTTATTAACTTTCGAAAAGGAGGTGATTTACCACAATTCACAGAGTAACTTAGAAAAGAATGGACGCGCACGGAGCACCCACATGCTAAATATACAGCTTTAGGTAGAAATACAAGGACAAGATTTCATTTAAACTTTTAATAGGGCTGACAGGATATCTTTCACATTTGTGACGGAATAAACCATCCGCCGAAATCTAAATTAGGCCCTTGGTGTACACAGTGTCCAGTGTGGCCAGCTGCGCTTGAAGGATCTTGTGGTTTGTGGGTCTCTCACTCCTTTGAGGCCATCGCCAGGCAGAACTTCTGTCAGCTGTGCCTTGTGCAGATCTTCCTTCCAGGCAGGAGAATCTAACGCAAACAATGCAATAACACGGGCCAGGCACTAGACGCAAACAATGTAATAACATAGGCAAGGCACTAGAAGAAGCTGATGCAAACAATGCAATAACACGGGCCAGGCACTAGAAGAATCTGATGCAACAATGCAATAACACGGGCCAGGCACTAGAAGAATCTCGTGCAAACAATGCAATAACACAGGCTAGGTACTAGCAGAAGCTTATGCAAACAATGCAATAACACAGGCCAGGCACTAGGAGAAGCTGATGCAAACAATGCAATAACACAGGCCAGGCACTAGACGCAAACAATGCAATAACCTAGGCAAGGCACTAGGAGAAGCTGATGCAACAATGCAAAAACACGGGCCAGGCACTAGAAGAATCTGGTGCAAACAATGCAATACCACAGGCTAGGCACTAGCAGAAGCTTATGCAACAATGCAATAACACGGGCCAGGCACTAGAAGAATCTGATGCAAACAATGCAATAACACAGGCCAGGCACTAGGAAAAGCTGATGCAAACAATGCAATAACACGGGCCAGGTACTAGACGCAAACAATGCAATAAAACAGGCAAGGCACTAGGAAAATCTGATGCAACAATGCAATAACACCGGCTAGGCACTAGAAGAATCTGATGCAAACAATGCAATAACACAGGCCAGGCACTAGACACAAACAATGCAATAACACGGGGCAGGCACTAGGAGAATATGACGCAAACAATGCAATAACACAGGCCAGGCACTAGGAGAATCGGATGCAAACAATTCCATAACACAGGCCAGGCACTAGACGCAAGCAATGCAATAACAGGGGGCAGGCACTAGGAGAATATGACGCAAACAATGCAATAACATGGGCCAGGCACTAGGAGAATCGGATGCAAACAATGCCATAACACAGGCCAGGCACTAGACACAAATAATGCAATAACACAGGCCAGGCACTAGGAGGATCTGACGCAAACAATACAATAACACAGGCCAGGCACAAGGATAATCTGACACAAACAATGCTATAACACGGGCCAGGTACTCAGAGAATCTGACGCAAACAATGCAATAACACAGGCCAGGCACTAGGAGAATCTGATGCCACAATGCAATAACACGGGCCAGGCAGTAGAGGAATCTGATGCAAACAATGCAATAATACAGGCCAGGCACTAGACGCAAACAATGCAATAACACGGGCCAGGCACTGGGAGAATCTGACGCAAACAAAGCAATAACAGAGGCCAGGCACTATGAGAATCTGACGCAAACAATGCAATAACACAGTCCAGGCACTAGGAGAATCGGATGCAAACAATGCAATAACACAGGCCAGGCACTAGACGCAACCAATGCAATAACACAGGCCAGGCACTAGGAGAATCTGACGCAAACAGTACAATAACACAGGCCAGGAACAAGGATAATCTGACACAAACAATGCTATAACACGGGCCAGGTACTCAGAGAATCTGACGCAAACAATGCAATAACACAGGCCAGGCACTAGGAGAATCTGATGCAAACAAAGCAATAACACAGGCCAGGCAGTAGGAGAATCTGATGCAAACAATGCAATAACACAGGTCATGCACTATGAGAATCTGAGGCAAACAATGCAATAACACGGATCATGCACTTTGAGAATCTGATGCAAACAATGCAATAACACAGTGCAGGCACTAGGAGAATCTGATGCAAACAATGCAATAACACAGGCCAGGCACTAGGAGAATCTAATGCAAACAATGCAATAACACAGGCCAGGCACTAGGAGATTCTGATGCAACCAATGCAATAACACAGGCCAGGTACCGGGAGAATCTGACGCAAACAATGCAATAACAAAGGCCAGGCACTAGGAGAATCTGACGCAAACAATGCAATAACACAGGTCAGGCACTGGGAGAATCTGACGCAAACAATGCAATAACACAGACCAGGCACTAGGAGAATCTTATGCAAACAATGCAATAACACAGGCTGGGTTACTAGGAGAATCTGACGCAAACAATGCAATAACACAGGCCAGGTACTAAGAGAACCTTATGCAAACAATGCAATAACACAGGCCAGGCACTAGGAGAATCTGATGCAAACAATGCAATAACACGGGCTGGGCACTAGGAGAATCTGAAGCAAACAACGCAATAACACAGGCCAGGCACTAGCATTGATGCAAACAATGCAATAACACAGGCCAGGCACTAGACGAATCTGATGCAAACAATGCAATAACACAAGCCAGGCACTAGAATAATCTAATGCAAACGATGCAATAACACAGGCCAGGCTCTAGAAGAATCTGACGCAAACAATGTAATAACAGGCCAGGCACTAGGAGAATATGATGCAAACAATGCAATAACACGGGCTGGGCACTAGGAGAACCTAAGCAAACAACGCAATAACACAGGCCAGGCACTAGCATTGATGCAAACAATGCAATAACACAGGCCAGGCACTAGACGAATCTGATGCAAACAATGCAATAACACAAGCCAGGCACTAGAATAATCTGATGCAAACAATGCAATAACACAGGCCAGGCACTAGGAGAATCTGACGCAAACAATGCAATAACACAGGCCAGGCACTAGGAGAATCTGACGCAATCGCAAACAATGCAATAACATTTCACACCAAGTCATGGTATCTTTACATAGTTTAAGCCAACAAGGTTTCCGCTACACTAGACTGTTGATCTTACAGACTCTATTGTGACGGGCATTAGGTGGACATGGCACTAGTTCACTAGGCCGATATATCATAAACAGGTAAAAAAAGGATGCCACTGCTCAGGGTCCAAATGGATGCTTCAGATACCAAACACTGTAATTGCCAATCTGAACTCTCCTGGGAAATTATGTCTGTCACACCCTCTTCCGGTGTCACCCTGGAGCAACAGGGAGGATTGTACAATTAGCTAAACCAGACCTTTCTTGAATTTTCCTTTCAAGCAGTCTCTGCAAATACCTTCTCAAAGTGAAGTAAAGTAAAAAGTAGGGCAGAGTAGAAATTTTATCTTCTGTTTGGACTCCTTACAGAGTGAGTAAAATGCAGTGCAATGTGTACAGATTCCCTCGTTTAATGAAAACCCCTCACAGTGTCAGTAATACGTGGTGCAGTTTATAAAGGTTTCCATAGTAAATACCCCTCGTAGTGGGAGTAAAAAGCAGTCTACAGAAATTCTCCACTCTGAACACTCCTCTTATTGTGAGTAAACATCAGTGCACCTTACAGATTTGTAAGTACTCCTTATAATGTAATAAAAGCAGGGCTTTGTACACAGATTTCCCCTTTTGTAAACACCCCTCACTGTTTTGTAAAAAGGCAGTGCACTGTACACAGTTTTCCTCCTGTTAATGCCCCTCATGGTACAGGTAAAAGCAGTGCAGTGTTTACAGGTTGTCTCTGTTAAAGGCACCTCACAGTGTCAGTAAACAGCAGTGCAGAGTGTACAGATTAACTCTTTTGTAACCACCCCTTATTCTGTTATAAAATAGATTTCCGCCTGTAGATGTAAACACTGCTTCTAGTGCATTTAGAAATTAGTGCAGTGCAGAGATTTCCTCTTCTGTAAACGCCCTCGTAATGTAGTAAAGCACAAAGCAATGCGCACTGATCATCTCTTCTGAAAATGCCACACATAGTGTAGTAAAAAGCTGTGCAGTATGGACAGGGTTCTCACAGTGAAGAGTAGAGAGCCATGCACTGTGTTCAGATTTTAGAACGGTCCACAGAGAATAGTAGAAAGCAGTGCACAAATTTCTCACAGTATAGTAAAAAGCAGTGCCATTTTCACAAGCTTCCTGTTCTGTCAACACCACACAAAGTGTAGTAAAAAGCAGTGCAGTGTGCACAGACTCCTCACAGTGCAGTATGATGTAGTGCAGATTCCTCATAGAACAATAAGATGTAGTGCAGCGTGCAGACTTCTTACAGTGCAGTTAGATGCTGTGTGGCATACATAGATTTATCCTAGTGCAGTAAGATGCAGTGCAGTGTGCTCAACTTTCTCATAGTGCAGTAGGATGTAGTTAAGCATGCAGATTTTTCATAGTGTAGTAAGATGCAAAGCAGTATGCACAGATTCTGCATAGTGCAGTAAGATGCAGTGCAGCGTGCAGAGTCCTCATAGTGCAGTAAGATGCAATGCAGTGGCACAGACTCTTCATTGTGTAGTAAGATGCAGTGCAGTGTACAGATTCCTCACAGTGCGGTAAGATGCAGTGCAGTGTGCACAGATTCCTCTTAGTACAGCAAGATGCAGTGCAGCATGCATGGATAGTGTAGTAAGATGCATTGCAGTGTGCACAGATCCCTCATATGATAGTTTTAATGTAATTTATAACGTGCACGAATCACCCCAGGAGCAGTATATCGGCGCAACTCAGATCACAAACAGAATCACAACTACTAGGACGCCAACAGCTCTATCTTAAGAAGTTTTCTAAAGTTAAAATGATCCGTGCAATGACGTAGGTGGAGTGGAGGCCTGTTCCAATACAGAGGGGCTAAATAGCAAAAAGAACTGCCTCCTGAACGAGACTTTCTTATTCAAGGAATAGTAAGCAGGGCCTTATCACTAGATCTCAAAGATCTATCTGGCCAATAAGGGAAAAGCTTAGCGGATAGATAAGTTGCTGGGCCTTGCCAAAAAGCATAATCTCGGTTTTATTGGCACATAGCTGGAGACGATGATCTGTGATCCAGGTCGTGATGGCTGTCATACTGGTTTTAAAAGCGCGCTTTTACATTGTTCAAATCTTTACCAAGACTAACAATTAGGTGTGTATCATCTGCGTAAGACAAAGGTTCAAAACCAAATGCTCTAGGAATTTTCACGAGGGGAGCTATGTATATATTAAAAAGTGTAGGGCTCAGACATGAGCTCTGTGGCACCCCCGTATCTAGTGGTACAGTCCGTGATTTATAAGAGCTACAGTCCGTGATTTATAAGAGCTACAGTCCGTGATTTATAAGAGCCCAAATTAATAGTCTGAGTTTGATTGATTAAAAAAATCCTTGAACTATTTCAGTGCTGTGCCATGGATTTCTATCTCTTGCAGCATCAGAAGCATTCTGGGATGGGATGCAGTGGTGAATGCTGCCAGGAGGTCCAGCAGCACAAGCATAGTGCAGTAAGATACAGTGCAGTGTGCACAGATTCCTCATAGTGCAGTAAGATGCAGTGCATTGTGCACTGATCTGTCAGAATGCAGTAAGATACAGTGCAGTGTGTACCGATTCCTCATAGTGCGGTAAGATACAGTACAGTGTGCACAGATTCCTCATTGTGCAGTAAGATACAGTGCAGTGTGCACAGATTCCTCATAGTGCAGTAGGAAACAGTGCAGTGTGCACAGATTCCTCATAGTGCAGTAAGATGCAGTGCAGTGTGCACAGATCTGTCAGAATGCAGTAAGATACAGTGCAGTGTGTACCGATTCCTCATAGTGCAGTAAGGTGCAGTGTGCACCGATTCCTCATAGTGCGCCAAGATACAGTACAGTGTGCACAGATTCCTCATAGAGAAGTAAGATACAGCGCAGTGTGCACAGATCTGTCAGAGTGCAGTAAGATACGGTGCAGTGTGCACAGATTCCTCATAGTGCAGTAAGATACAGTGCAGTGTGCACCGATTCCTCATAGTGCAGTAAGATACAGTACAGTGTGCACAGATTCCTCATAGTGCAGTAAGATACAGTGCAGTATGCACCAATTCTGCATAGTGCAGTAAGATACAGTACAGTGTGCACAGATTCCTCATAGTGCAGTAAGATACAGTGCAGTATGCACCAATTCTGCATAGTGCAGTAAGATGCAGTGCAGTGTGTACAGATTCCTCATAGAGCAGTAAGATACAGTGCAGTGTGCACAGATCTGTCAGAATGCAGTAGGATACAGTGCAGTGTGCACCGATTCCTCATAGTGCAGTAAGATACAGTGCAGTGTGCACAGATTCCTCATAGTGCAGTAAGATACAGTACAGTGTGCACAGATTCCTCATAGTGCAGTAAGATACAGTGCAGTATGCACCAATTCTGCATAGTGCAGTAAGATGCAGTGCAGTGTGTACAGATTCCTCATAGAGCAGTAAGATACAGTGCAGTGTGCACAGATCTGTCAGAGTGCAGTAAGATACAGTGCAGTGTGCACCGATTCCTCATAGTGCAGTAAGATACAGTGCAGTGTGCACCGATTCCTCATAGTGCAGTAAGATACAGTGCAGTGTGCACAGATTCCTCATAGTGCAGTAAGATACAGTGCAGTGTGCACAGATCTGTCAGAGTGCAGTAAGATACAGTGCAGTGGGCACCAATTCCTCATAGTGCAGTAAGATACAGTGCAGTGTGCACAGATTCCTCATAGTGCAGTAAGATACAGTGCAGTGTGCACATATCTCTCAGAGTGCAGTAAGATACAGTGCAGTGTGCACTGATTCCTCATAGTGCAGTAAGATGCAGTCCAGTGTGTACAGATTCTTCATAGAGCAGTAAGATAAAGTGCAGTGTGCACAGATCTGTCAGAGTACAGTAAGATACAGTGCAGTGTGCGCCAATTCCTCATAGTGCAGTAAGATACAGTACAGTTTGCACCGAATCCTCATAGTGCAGCAAGATACAGTGCAGTGTGCACAGATTCCTCATAGTGCAGTACGATACAGTGCAGTGTGCACAGATTCCTCATAGTGTGGTAAGATGCAGTGCAGCATGCACAGATTCCTCACAGTGCAGTCAGATGCAGTGCACACAGATTCCTCACAGTGCAGTAAGATGCAGGGCAGTGTGCGCAGATTCCTCATAGTGCAGTAAGATGCAGTACAGTGACACAGATTCCTCAGTGCAGTAAGATGCAGTGTGCACCGATTCCTCATAGTTTAGTAAGATGTAGTGCAGTGGCACAGATTCCTCACAGTGCAGCAAGATGCACTGCAGTGTGCACAGATTTCTCATAGTGCGGTAAGATGCAGTGCAGCATGCACAGATTCCTCACAGTGCAGTCAGATGCAGTGCACACAGATTCCTCACAGTGCAGTAAGATGCAGTGCAGTGGGCGCAGATTCCTCATAGTGCAGTAAGATGCAGTGTACAGATTACTCCCAGTGTAGTAAGATGCAGTGTACACAGATTCCTCACAGTGCAGTAAGATGCAGTGCAGTGCAGTGCAGATTCCTCATAGTGCAGTAAGATGCGGTGCAGTGCACAGATACCCTCTTTAACACAAATGATGCCCACAAACACCCCCCCGGGCCGGAAGGAAAGCCCGCCAGAAGCCCCCGGATAGAGGGGCCCAGCTCAGCCCGGCTCCTGGCAGAGATTTCCTCCAGGATTATTCAGTCTATTTCTACAACCACAGGAGAAGGTGCTGACAATTTCCTACCTGAGCAGAAACCTGTGCACAGATTCCTCACAGTGCAGTAAGATGCAGTGCACAGATTCCTCACAGTGCAGTAATATGCAGTGTACAGATTCCTCATAGTACAGTAAGACGCAGTGCAGTGCAGATTCCTCACAGTGCAGTAAGATGCAGTGCAGTGTGCACAGATTCCTCACAGTGCAGTACAATGCAGTGCACAGATTCCTCATAGTGCAGTAAGATGCAGTGCACTGCACAGATCCCCTCTTTAACACAAATGATGCCCACAAACACCCCCAGAGCCGGAAGAAAAGCCCCCCAGGGACCCCAGGATATAATAGCCCATCTCAGACCGGCTCCTGGCAGAGATTTCCTCCAGGATTATTCAGTCTATTTCTACAAACACAGCAGAAGGTGCTGACAATCTCCTATCTGAGCAGAAACCTGTGCACAGATTCCTCATAATGCAGGGAGATGCAGTGCAGCACAGGCTTCTCATAGTGCAGTAAGATGAAGGGCAGCGTGCAAGGTTTTCTCACAGTGCAGTAATATACAGTGCAGCATGTACAGATTTCTCAAATTGCAGTAAAATGCAGTGCAATGTGTACAGGCACCTCATAGTGCAGTAAGATGCAGTGCACACAGATTCCTCATAGTGCAGTAAGACGCAGTACAGTGTGCACATATCTCATAGTGCAGTAAGATGCAGTGCAATGTGCACAGATTCCTCACAGTGCAGTAAGATGCAATGCAGAGTGTACAGATTCCTCATAGTGCAGTAAGATGCAGTGCAGTGCACACAATCCTCATAGTGCTGTCAGATGCAGTGCAGTGCAGATTCCTCACAGTGCAGTAAAATGCAGTGCACACAGATCCCCTCTTTAACACAAATGATGCCCACTAACACCCCCAGGGCCGGAAGAAAAGCCCCCCAAGGGGGCCCCGGATAGAAGAGCCCAGCTCAGCCCAGCTCCTGGCAGAGATTTCCTCCAGGATTATTCAGTCTATTTCTACAAACACAGCAGAAGGGGCTGACAATCTCCTACCTGAGCAGAAACCTGCACAGATTCCTCATAGTGCAGTATGATGTAGTGCAGTGTACAGATTCCTCATAGTGCAGTAAGATGCAGTGCAGTGCACAGATTCCTCACAGTGCAGTAAGATGCAGTGCAGTGCACAGATCCCCTCTTTAACACAAATGATGCCCACAAACACCCCCAGGGCCGGAAGGAAAGCCCCCCAGTGGCCCCCGGATAGAAGAGCCCAGCTCAGCCTGGCTCCTGGCAGAGATTTCCTCCAGGATTATTCAGTCTATTTCTACAAACACAGCAGAAGGGGGTGACAATCTCCTACCTGAGCAGCAACCTGTGCAGACATGTCCAGGCTCTCTCCTCCTCCTGGGGGGGGGGGGGAAGGCTGGTGCAGATCTGGGGTGCGAGGGGTGGGGGGCAGGGGCAGATCTGGGGTCTGAGGGGGTCTGAAGATGAAGATAACTGCACAGACAGACAGGGGTCTCCCTCCTCTGCAGAGGCCGGAAGTGATGTCACCACCGCTGCTGGTGCTGTCTCTGCCGGCGCTGACCCGGAAGAGGTAACCCTTCTCCCTTTCATCCAATGTGCAGCTCAGTGGGTTTCATCAGCAGGCGAGGAGCGCCCTCTGGTGGCCGCTGACAGAACCGCCGCCTCCAGGCTCCAGAGTGAATACATTTCACACAAACAAGCATTGGTATCGGGCAGGCAGGAATATTTGTTAGTGCATCTTTAAAAACTCTAACTTTTAATAAATGCCTTTTTAATGCAGTGATATAATGTGATGCACAAAGGTAAAACACTACTTTGTGTTAACAAAATACACTTTTTATAAATTTTGGAGACAGCTTATCACATTCAACATGATGTTTGTTGCACAATTTACATGTACCTTGCTATCCTGACCAAGCAGGCACCGAATACGCATCGTCCTTGGAGGATGCAAATAAATGCATTAAGAGGACAAGGTGGGGGGCGGAGCGGGGGGCAGGGCAGACTTAGCCAGCTCTAGGGCTTTAAATCCCCATATTGCCTTCACATCTTGTGTAACTGCTTAAATAGCAAGTGTGCGTCAGTGTGCTGAAGGCAAGCCTCCATCTCATTGTTGAGTGTGAGTGGGGCACATGACACACTCATAGCTTTCCTGCTCGCCTTTGAGCAGCGGCAGTGCCAGTCAATAAATGAATGAACAGAATACATTGACAATGAATGCAACAGGCGTGTCTCTCCTCCATGCCACAGAAATTAATATAGGACATAACTGAAATTGACCAAATCCCGGCTCCTGCCTTGCATAACTTGTGTTCTTTAACCTACAATTAGCACAGTTTGACATTCACGCATACATGGCTCTCGTTGGGTGCCACATCAGCCTGGAAGCTAAACTGCTACTGCATCTGTTTACTGATCTGTTTGACCCTGGAAAAAGGGCCAGGCTGGCATGGGCGAACTGGGACCAGGCCTGGGCCGCCAATATTCCGAGAGGCGCAGCAGGGAGCTGTGTGACTTAATGTTATGCAAACAGCAGCTCGCCCATCACACTGGGGGGCATATGTACAAGAACTTAACGCCGCCATAGCGTCAATTAGAGCAGGGGATACTCGATCCTGGGGGGATACCAGATATTACACAACACAGACCTGGCATGGGCGTACTGGGACCAGGCCTGGGCCGCCTATATTCCGAGAGGCGCAGCAGGGAGCTGTGTGACTTAATGTTATGCAAACAGCAGCTCGCCCATCACACTTGGTCCCAATCAGGTCTGTTAAAGACTTTGTAACCAGCCCTTAATTTACTTCAGCGTATTTGTTAGCATCCATTAACACCCTGCCCTCCTCCCATGTTCCTCACACCTCTTGCCATCACACCGCAACCAACCCCACCCCCCAACAAACACCACATTTTCTTCCCGCCCTGGCACTCTCCCGGTCTTCACATTTCACTCATTGTCAGTGAAATTGCTCTCCCACCCTCGCAGCTCCACCATTAAGTGAGGCCTGCCCCTGCACTCTCGAGTATTGGTGATCGAGGCCCTCCTCCACCCGCAGGTTTCCCTGCGCCTCATCCCTGGTGGTCCAGTGGACCTCTGTCTCCTTCCTATAACTCTGCTCTTTCACTCCTTTTTCTACCTTTTTTCTTTCACCTTTCTGCACTTTTCTGCATCTCTGCTCTTTTGTGCCTTATTTCTGCTCATTTTCCCTTACTCTCGCTCTGCCCTTTCACTTGTTTTCACTCGTTTTTCTACCCTCTTTTATCTTTCACCTTTCTGCACTTTTCTGCATCTCTGCTCTTTTGTGCCTTATTTCTGCTCATTTTCCCTTCCTCTTGCTCTGCCCTTTCACTAGTTTTCACTCGTTTTTCTACCCTCTTTTATCTTTCACTTTTCTGCATCTCTGCTCTTTTGTGCCTTATTTCTGCCTATTTTCCCTTTTTTCTTTATCCCTTATTTCCTCCCTTTACCTTTCCCCGCCGCTGCTGCCCCCGCGGCCCCTCCCCCCAGCGACCGGCCCAATCCAGCTCCCCTCCCGCTCCCGCCACCCAGCTGTCCAGCCCTCCTCGACCCCTACTTAATGGCGGCCACTGCGGGGACAGGCGAGCAAGACCACTGACTCATTGTCAGTGAAATTGCTCTCCCACCCTCGCAGCTCCACCATTAAGTGAGGCCTGCCCCTGCCCCTGCACTCTTGAGTGTTGGTGATCGAGGCCCTCCTCCACCCGCAGGTTTCCTGCGCCTCATCCCTGGTGGTCCAGTGGACCTCTGTCTCCTTCCTCTCACTCTGCTCCTTCACTCGTTTTCACTCGTTTTTCTACCCTTTTTATCTTTCACCTTTCTGCACTTTGCTGCATCTCTGCTCTTTTGTGCCTTATTTCTGCTCATTTTCCCTTTCTCTCGCTCTGCTCTTTCACTCGTTTTCACTCGTTTTTCTACCCTCTTTTATCTTTCACCTTTCTGCACTTTTCTGCATCTCTGCTCTTTTGTGCCTTATTTCTGCATATTTTCCCTTTTCTCTTTATCCCTTATTTCCTCCCTTTACCTTTCCCCGCCGCTGCTGCCCCCGCGGCCCCTCCCCCCCCCAGCGCGACCGGCCCAATCCAGCTCCCCTCCCCGCTCCCGCCTCCCAGCTGTCCAGCCCTCCCCGACCCCTACTTAATGGCGGCCACTGCGGGGACAGGCGAGCAAGACCACTGACTCATTGTCAGTGAAATTGCTCTCCCACCCTCGAAGCTCCACCATTAAGTGAGGCCATTTTACATAAGATTAGCACATTCAGCAAACTACTCTCTGTAGGACTTGGCCTTTTTGGCTAAAGTTCCCTAAACTTTTTGCTTTCCCCCTAGACCGTTTTCCTGACATAGAGTTGCCAATTTAGATGCTTTGGGTACTTTGCCACTGCTGATCAGTGTCAAAGTACAAGTGTTCCCTGTGTAAAGTGTAATGGTAATTGGTTGGCCATGATTGGTATGTTTGCCTTACTAGTAAAGTCACTAGTGATGTGCACTGTGTGTGCCAGGGCTAGTAATGCAAAGGTGCACGGAGAAGGGAACTCAGGCCTGCAGTGTAGGGCCTGCGCGCAGTTTGCTAAGTTAGCATGTTGTCCTGACAAGTGCAACCACTTGTCAGGCCTTACTTTCCCTTTTGCGCACACAGTGGGCACCCCTGTGGTAGGTCCCGGGTAACCCCTGGGCAGGGTGCAGTGTAAGTAAGAGGCAGGACATATATTGAGGTGTGTGTTATGTCCTGACAGTGAAAAACACTCCATTTCGTTTTTCACTGGTGTAAGGCCATCCTGCCCATAGGACAGAATGGGGGAGGCTGGGTATTGTGTTTGTTAGCCTAGTTTCCCATAAGTTGAAAATGGAGAGGTGAAGTTTAGTATGTATGAACTCACAGTGTCATAACACATCTTTCTGGGAAAGTGGTTTTGTCACTGTGTGTTCAGAAACCACTCTTTTAGAAAGTGGCTGAGTTTTGTGCTTTAAGCATTTCTGTGTGTCTCTGCTGAATGTGGATTGACTGTCTGGATCTGAGAGGGGAGAGGAGCTGGGGGAGGTCTTGACCCAGGGAGGGGTTGAGATGGCACCAGGCTGACCTGCATCTGGAGAGTAGGCGGAGGAGAAGCCCCGGGAGGTGAAGAGGCCTGGGTTGCGGCTATAAAACAATTGACCCATTTCCTGCTGAGTGATTAAGGATCCAGACCCCCAGTATCAAAGGGAGAAAGGTGACACTGGGAGGGAGACACCCAGAACTGATTTAGGCAGGGGTCAGGGACCCCTGAGCACAACGAACTTCAAAGACATTTAGGGGTATAACTATGAGAGCTGAGAGCCCTGAACGTTGGAATAGAAATGGTTTGAGACTGAAAAGGCTTGGACCCATTTCGTGGTCAAGAGGAACCTCTGCTAAGGAAGGAACAACTAAAGAGACTGCTGAGAAGGACCGACCCTTGCTTCGTGATCTGGGGCTGGTCTGCAGTTTGCTGTTTTAACCAAGGAAGAGGCTGTTGGGACTGTGCTCTGTGCGCTGGGTCCCCCTGCTTGAAGAAGACTGTGCTTTGTGCTGTGTCTTCTTACCCCAAGGGCCCGAGGTGAGCTGGCTCCCTGTTTGGAAAATTAGGAACATAAAAGTTTCCAGAGAAGTTTCAAGCGACGCGGTGGGCGCGTGTTGTGGCAGCTTGAGACCCTCGGAAGGTGTGCCCTGTGATCTTGGACACACGGAGGAGAAGTGAGACTCGGACGCGCTGGGTGCGTGTCATGGTGCACAGGAGGCGTTGGTGAAGAGCGCCTGGTCAACGTGTGCACCGAAGGTGAAGTGAGTCTCGGATGCGCTGGGTTCGTGTCGTGGTGCACCGCAGGCGTTGGTGAAGAGCGCCTGGTCAGCATGTGCATCGGAGGTGACGTGAGACTCGGACACGCAGGGTGCATGTCGTGGTGCACCGCAGGCGCTGGTGAAGAGCACCTGGTCAGCGTGTGCATCGGAGGTGAAGGGAGTCTCGGACGCGCAGGGTGGGTGTCGTGGTGCACAGGAGGCGTTGGTGAGGAGCGCCTGGTCAACGTGTGCATCGGAAGTGGAGTGAGTCTCGGACGCGCAGGGTGCGAGTCGGGGTGCACCGGAGACGCTGGTGAAGAGCGCCTGGTCATCGAGTGCACCGGAGGAGAAGTGAGGCGCGGACACGGTGAGCGTGTCGGGGTGTGGCCGAAGGCGTTGGTGAAGAGCGCCTGGATATCGGGGCACCGGAGTTGGAGTAAGTCTCAGTGAAGCAGTGTGCGTGCTTTGGTGCAACCTGGGACTGTGGAGGTCATCGGCTGATCATCGTGTGCACCAGAAGAAAGTGAGTCTCTGCAGCGCAGTGTGCGTGTCTTGGTGCCAACTGAGACCGCAGGAAGGAGTGCCTGGTGAACATGCACTTGGAGTCGACGTGAAGTCCCATCAGCGTTGTGTGTGTGGCTTCGTGCCAGAGGAGACACGGAGGGTGATGTGGTGAACCTGCACCCGGAGTAACGTAATCTCAGAGGCATGGGGTACGTGTGCCCTGCGGCCGCCTGAGACCTTCCTAACAGTCGCAGCCCGGACCGGCAGCCCCGGAGGAGCTGAGCTGCCAGGCCAAGCCGCTGAGGCCCATTGAGAAAGTTCTACACGGAAGGCCCAGTTCGCTGAAGGAGGAGAGTGGGGTCGCGCCCCCAGGTAACGTGGATCACTGCCTGGGCGGGGCGCGGGCTCGGAGGGACACTCTCTCGGCCTCTCAGTCCTTCTGGCGACGTGAGGCTTTGCTTCGGCTCAGATTGGGGCCCGTACTGACCAAAGGAGTGGCAGTACTGGGGCCAGAGTGAGAAGCTGTACTTTATGTCATCGTTGATACGTGTGGGGGGCAACTGTTATCGAAGAGGCTGACTGTCGTAATACACATTGCCAATATTGCTGCTAACGGACTGCCGGACTGTCTTATGACGCCCGACATTATTTCTGCATAACGAAGTACACGATTGTAGCGCTACGCATTGCATTATTTCTCCATTGCGCAGTACATGATTGT
Source organism: Calotriton arnoldi (assembly GCA_963921515.1). NCBI lineage: Eukaryota > Metazoa > Chordata > Amphibia > Caudata > Salamandridae > Calotriton > Calotriton arnoldi. The sequence continues at coordinate 276,669 of CAWUFW010016386.1, read as the reverse complement.
AGCGGTACGCATTGCATTATTCCTTCATTGCACAGTACATGATTGTAGCGGTACGCATTGCATTATTTCTCCCATTGCAAGGTACCGGGGTGTATCGTTACGCATGGTATTATTTCTCCTTTGCCCAGCACAGGATTGTATCGTTACGCAGCGCACTATTGTTTGTCCATTGCAACGTGTGTGATTCTAGCATTGCGACCAGCATAGCATTTTGAAAGCTGTGGTTGGGATTTGAACCTACCAGCCAGCCGGAACGAATATTACCCTTTATTATATGTTGGCTTTTGTATTGTGTGGTCTGATCGTATATCTTTTTATATAAAGTTTATACTCGTTTTATCAAACTCGTGTGGAGTCCATTTGTGGTGTCACCAGTGGGTTGCTGTGAGTGTGGTTGCACATACTGTACACTCATGCCTTGGAGATAGGCCTGGCTGCTCGTGCCAAGCTACTAAGGGGGTGAGCAGGGCTATCTCAAACGGTGTCCTTACTTGGCCTAACGTTGAGTGAGGAGTCCCGGGTCTCGCATTTGGTGATAGTGGTGCGGGACTGGGACTCCGGCTTCCAACACTCTCCAATAACGTCATGAAACTGTTTTTTAAAAGCCAACACAAAGTAACCTCCTTCCAGCCATAAGTGCTTCTTTAGAGAACACCTGCTATAAACAACACATCATGTACATTCCGACATTTAGAAGGTTTCTAGCCTGGATTCGATAATGACTTCCTTTAACTCTCACATTATAAGGCAATATTATGATATATTGATAATGACTCCCTTTAACTCCGTAGCCCTGCTTTATTACCTTCCCACATAATAATCCCCCCAGGCAGTCTGTCATCTACATTAGTAAATGCCTTGCTGCTTCAAGATGAAGCATCGCTGATGTCAGGGCGCCCTGTGCAGAAGAGAGGTGAGTCTGCGGAACAAGGGGTTTCCAGCTCCTCTCCGGTTCAAGGCGCTTTAGTTATAGGAATGATAGGAAACAGTCTTAATCATCCAGCAGCCAGCCAAAATCATGTCTGGCACTGGTGGTGTGTGTGGGGGGGAGGGGAGGGGAGAGCGGGAGGGTGTGAGGGGACTGGGGGGGTCTGGTAAGGGACCGCCAGGGCGTGAAATACAGGAAACCAAAGTCCCACCGGCACCGGCTCCTGTCCTCTTCAGGACAGAGCACTGTGAGGGTCGCCTCTGGGAGGTACTATTCGTCTGCTGTGGTGGGGGCATGGAAATATCAAATAAACGTATTCTTGCTAAGCGACAGTTGGGCGAGATAGTGGATCGTATTGCATAATTTGGTATTTATTTCATGTGCGAAGTTAGAATGATATTAACTGCACGTTGTTGGATAAGGGATTACTTGTCCCTGAAATGCCGAGCTCTATTTTACTCTCATCTTCTATGTTTACCTGCCACGTTTTTTTAGACTTTGGGAAGCGGATGGATTGATTTGATTAAACTGAGGGTTGGGACCCTACTACTTGTATTTATCTTCAGGCGGTAAATATATTATGTCTGTAGTTACCTGTAGGGACTGATACCCCTGCTGTACATATACTTACGGCTTTCTAACAGATCCCTGAGTGTGGACTGGATTACTGTGACGATTGTAGTGATCGTAGGTACTATGGGGCATTTCATCAAGCCCCGGAGATAAAATTATCGCCGCTTTAGCGTCCGTTTTCTGACGGAAAGCGGCGATAATTTTATCTCCTAATCAGCAAGGTCACGCTATCGCGTGAATCCTTGCATTATCGCCTCTTTCCAACGCCCATCTTTGCATCTCTAATGAGATGCAAAGTGGGCGTTCCGTGCTAAAATAACTGGAGAAATGTCGCTAACCGACATTTCTCCAATTATCAAGCTGCACGCAGACAAGCAGAGCGATAAGAAAAGTAGCGATAACCACAGTTATCGCTACTTTCCCTACGCCTGCTTCAAGACTGACTTAGCCATGATATCCTATGTAAGGTGGATATCATGGCTAAGTATGTCTTGCCCTATCAGCAAGCTATCGCCAAACCTTGGCCATTATCGCTGTATTTCCAGCGATAATCGCACAATTGGCAGCTTGCGCTCTGAATCTTATCGCTTTGGAGATAAGCGTTGCTGACAACACGCTATCTCCGCAATAAAATTCAGAGTTGGCCGGCGATAATTATCCTCGCGCTAAGAACGCTGAGCGATCTTTATCGCATGGCCTTGATGATATGCCCCTTTGTCTTTACCTAGAGTCCAGTACTATCTCAATAACTGTGTTGTCCAAATTTTACTAGTTAAGTTGGGGTCATTCTTATAGTAACCTTAATTACATTGAAGTGAATATGAGGCGGAGCAATTACTAAGTACGCTTTTAACTGGTAATTTTGATATTGAATAACACCTTCTGCATTATACGTCATGGACTCGTGTTCTTCCATTCTACAACATTTATTTGATCTCCTTTACTTCCACGCTTATACTTGTGCGCCATCTGGTTATACACTCAGTGCTGTGCTCTTTACATTTTAAGGTGAGCATCCAGGCTTTCCGGTAGAATATTTTACGCAATGACTTACCGATTGATGATACCTTAAATTGACTCCCGTACTAATGTTAGCCCTGTCGGCTGTTTCTTTCTCTTTTAATTACAGTAAGTGGAAAACCATTTACTTCGAAATACTATGCAACAAGCTGTGTCTTGGAAATATGATCTGATTGAATATTGGACACTGGATACCCGAATAAAGAACAGGAACTTGGACAAATATACAAAGACTTTCTCATTTATATTGGATCAAAATATTACTCTATTGAGTGCTCGGGTAGACTCTTTGTCTTCAAATAAAAGCTGCAGCCACCGCTGCCCCAATCTGCCTCGGCCATTCAAGACATACTGCTGCCCACCCGGATGATACTGATGCGGCTGCTTCCCTTAGACAAACCACGTGGTCCCTCCAGAGAGGCTCAGAGGCCTGGCTTTACTGATCGGAAGAAGCCCCTTGAAGGAAAGTACTCCTTTTGGCATGGTGACCCCCCAATTTTTGTCTGAGTCTGATGTATCTTTGACTGAATGTGCACTGAGTTCCTGCTAACCAGGTTCCTATTTATGTGTTCTTTCCCAAAACTGTACCTATGTTTCCACAATTGGCACACCTCTGGCCCACTTACAAGCCCCTTGTAAAAGGTACCAGTGGTACAAAGGGCCTTGTGACCAGAGAGGTTCTGTAAGTAGGGCAGCATGTTTTGTGCCACCCTAAGAGACTTCTCACCAAACACATACACACTGCCACTGCAGCCTGCATGTTTTGGTGCAGAGAAAATTAAAGAGTCGACCTGGTACACATCTCTGTGTGTCAGGCCTACCAGCCCTGCAAGAGGCATAGGTAAGTCACCCCTACAGCAGGCCTTACAGCCCTAAGGCAGGGTGCACTATATTTCCTATGAGGGCATAACCGCATGAGCAGATATGCCCCTATAGTGTCTAAGTGAATTCTTAGACATTATAAGTGCACAGTGAAGCCCTACTGAGTACATGGGCTGGGAGCTTGTCACTAGGAGTTCCAAGGCCCATTGATGGCTTCACCGAATTCCAAGATGTTTGGTACCAAACATCTCAGATTAATGAGCCCACACTGATGCTAATGCTGGATTCATTAATAAATGCACTCTGGGGGCACCTCAGAGGTACCCCCTGAAAACCTACCAACCCACTAGTGTGTGCCTGACTGGTCTGCACCAGCCTGCCACCTCTAGACATGTTTCTGACTCCCTGAGGTGGGAGCCTTTTGCTTCAGTGCGTCAGAAACAAAGCCTGCTTGGGTGGAGGTGCTTCACACCTACTCCCAAGCGGGAGCAGCATTAAAAGGTGCTAAGGCTCAAAGGCTTCCCGTCCTTTGTTATGCTGACCAGGGCCTCTCCAGCTAGTGTAGAAGCCCGCCCCCCTGACCAAGCCCCACTTATGGCAGCAAGGTCAGCTGGAAAATTAGTAAGCAGGAGAGAAGTGTCCCCTCTCAGCAAGGGCCACCACTAAGGTACCTTGAGTGAGCTGAAGTGACGCTCTCCTTTCAAAATCCTCCATATCGTTTTAGATGATACTAGCCAATAGGGTTAGGGGTATGCCCACTCCCCAGAGGGAGTGGACATACAAAGGGTGTAGTCACCCTAAAGGTAAGTAGCCCATTGGCTACTACCTTCTAACCCCTGTAATGCCCCTAAATTGAGTATTTAGGGGCACACCTGAACCTTAATCCTCAGATTACCAATGACCAACAAAGAAGAGGACAAAGAAGATCCGTGCAGCAGTGAAGACTGAAGACACCAACTGACTTGGCCCCAGCCCTACCGGCCTGTCTGCAGCCCTCAAAGACCCTGCTACAGAAGAGTTACTCGTCCCGCATCCCAGCGACATTTAGAACCCTGGAAGGACTGCCTGCCTCCTAAAAAAACTCCTAAATATCCTGTGGACAGCGGACCTGTCCAGAAGAGAAAACAACTTTAAAGACAAGTGCTCTGCCTGTGGAACAGAAAAGCCAACCAACTCTGCACCCGACGCCCACTGGCCGAGTCCAAGTGGCCCACTGGTCCAGAAAATGTGCCCCAGAGATCCTGAGCAATAGTCCCTCGTGAGCTGACCCCTGCCGGACTCCATATCGACGCTTTGAGCCTCTGCACGATGACCCCTCCCCCCACTGCGACCGAACTGGTAAGCTGACTTCCCTCGCCAAAGGAAACCCCTGCACCCGGAGTCCCTGGGCCTGGGGGAGATTTACAGATGGCCAGCACATACCAACTTACCTGTGAAGCTGTAGGTTTCTTTCGTCCAGCCTCCTGGCCTGCAGCCTTTTTCCGATTTCAAGATTCTCCATTTGCTTGCATTGGGCACCCGACGCTGTGTTGGCACTCTGCACCAGGCCCCCCCGTGCCACTGAGGGTATAAGTTTGGTGCTGCTTTGTGGCTCCCTGTGCTTACCTTAACTCCCGGAGACTGGGTTACCAAACCGTTCTACTTACCTGTAAGTAGTACCACTTCGATTGCCCTGTTTATCCTTTGGATAATATTGGCACGAGAGCCCGAGTTTGACCTCTGCACCCTCGCCCCAGTGCCGCTGGTGGAGCAGTGAGGTCACACACCTGAGCCTTGCCTGGTACTGATTCTTCATTAAAAGGCTCAATATCGTAAATCGTTTACTTACCTGCATATTGCTGATTGTGTTTCCTCCCAAAGGATAACATTGTACTGATTGAAAAATGCAGGGGACGCTTTTTACACTGAAAACCAGTGATATTGCAAAACGTATTTTACTGCAACAAAGTATCTTTGGTTCTATAAAATAAATATACTAAAAGTAATATTTTGACAAACCATTGGTCTTGGATTCAGTTTTTGAGTGTGTGTAATCGTTTCTTGCCTCAGTGTGTACAACAAATGCTTTGCACTGCCCTCTGACAAGCCTGACTGCTCGCCCACACTACCACAAAAGAGAGCATTAGTATTATCTACTTGAGGCTCTGTAAAGCCTCTGGGGATCCACTGGACTATGTGCACACTGTGCCTTACTGTGGTATAGTATATACAGGGCCAGCTTCCTACATTGGTGGCACCGGTGGGATGTAAAGCCTCTGGGGATCCACTGGACTCTGTGCACACTGTACCTTACTGTGGTATAGTATACACACAGCCAGCTTCCTACACCCCTGTCCTGCTTTTAATTTTGCAATAGACACACAGAGGCCAGTGCTCACTTCTCACAATCCTGCGAAGGAAGGTAAAGCGCTTATCAGAGACTCTGTGCAGCGGTGCAAGCATTGGCAGAACAACTGAACCCCATGTTAGCATGCTGGCTGCCTTTGTATAATACAGTCTCCTGGAGCACGCCTCCCACTCCCAAGTGACTAATGCATTTAGTGCGGTGATGCGGACACCAGCACTGAAATGCGTTAGTGTAACCCCTGGTGCTTGGCACTTGGCAGGGATGCACTGATTAGAGGAAAGAATACCAGATTTAGGGGATCTTCCTACTTTTTGTACTGCCGGGACAGTAAAATCCCAGTAATGCCGGTAAAAGACCAGCAAGGTGGTAACTGTATCTTCTATATCATAACACAAACCATAAGACACTCCTCATCCACACACCATCGATGTACAAGTGACATCAAATCTGACATGCACACACCCGTGCCTTCAAATGCCACTCATCCTGAGTGACACTCTCACATTTAGAGGTCGTACTGAAGTCTCACTCAGACCTAGCTGAATCTTATAACTGGGTGCCGGGGGGTTGAACTAGAATTCTATATGCTTAAGCTAAAGAGAGAGACACTTTTCATACATTTTGATAATTCAAACTTTTTCAATAGTTCACCTTGATGGCTCCAGATAGGGAAACAACCATCACAACGTGAGCTGAGCCACGCGTGCCGTTTCTCCGTAAGCGAAACTACGCTTGCCTTAACCATGCATATGCGTGGTTAAAACAGTGCGCGGTCTAGAAGCGCGGGCACAGGAAGAGGAAGGATTGGGAGAGGAAGCTCCGGGACGTGGTATGGTAAGGGGGGCTGTGCCCAGGATTGGGGGGCTGGAGGGTAGTTTTTAGGGGTGGGGTAGTTTTTAGGGCTCAGGGGGGGTCGTGTTGTTTTTAGGGCAGGGGGCCGGTTTCTAGGGCACAAGTTGGGGGGGTTGGGGTCAGATTTTAGGGCTCAGGCCAGAGGGGCTAGTTCGGGGAAGTTTTTGCGATGTGGGGGCGAGTTATAGGGCTCAGGGCTGGGAGGTTGGGCAGTTTTCAGGGCTGGTGGCAGTTTTACGGCTCAAGGGCACGCCTGGTGTTGGGGACATTGTTAATACGTGGGGCCGGGTTTTAGAGCTCAGGGTGGGGGGCTGGGGTGTGATCTTTACCACGCATATCCCTTTACCAATCATGCCTTTACCATGAAATTACGTGATAAAAGCTTGCGTGGTAAAGGAATGCGTTGATAAGACGCATTCGTTGTTGGGGCCGCATTGTAGAGGTACCAGTGGTTTAGCCATGCGTGCTTCTGTCATACAAGCCTCCGATGTTACTTGTGAACTCATCGTTTCTATAATTTCACTAATGACACTATGAATGTAAAATGGTATGTGACATCACTTCCTGTGAGGTCATCAATAGGCTAATTAGTTTATTCTTCTAAAAATCTAAAAAACTTGAGCTTTCTGGGCGTTGCATGGTCTTCGGTCAGAGGTGAAAATGTCAATGATCAGAGCAGACTTTATCCTGACACTTTCCTGCCAAGGTCTGCTATCAGCATTCAGAACAGAAGAGTGCTGATCCCTGTTAAAAAAATATAAACAATGTTTGTCTTCTGTTTAACTTCTCTTCATGTCAATGGAGTTCAATTTTACAATGATCATGAAGCGGTTTCTCACACGTGTTTCTGTGAGTACCTTCAGTCTACTGACTTCCACACTGTGTTGATTCTCTCTCAATAAAGTTTCACATCCAGAAGTGCCGCAGACCAGTTTTGATGTACTTAGGTCTTCTCGGTGAGGGATAGCTTGAGTCCTGTGGTTCTCAGTGAGGTATAGCTTGAGACCCGTGGTCCTCAGTGAGGTATAGCTTGAGTCCTGTGCTCCTCGGTGAGGTATAGCTTGAGTCCTGTGGTCCTCAGTGAGGTATAGCTTGAGTCTTTTGGTCCTCAGTGAGGTATAGCTTGAGTCCTGTGGTCCTCAGTGAGGTATAGCTTGAGTCATGTGCTCCTCAGTGAGGTATAGTTTGAGTCCTGTGCTCCTCGTGAGGTATAGCTTGATTCCTGTGGTCCTCGGTGAGGTGTAGCTTGAGTCTTGTGGTCCTCAGTGAGGGATAGCTTGAGTCTTGTGGTCCTCAGTGAGGTATAGCTTGAGTCTTGTGGTCCTCAGTGAGGTATAGCTTGAGTCCCTGTGCTCCTCAGTGAGGTATAACGAGTCCTGTGGTCCTCAGTGAGGGGTAGCTTGAGTCGTGTGGCCCTCAGATAGGTATAGCTTGATTCCTGTGGTCCTCATTGAGATATAGCTTGAGTCCTGTGGTCCTCAGTGAGGTGTAGCTTGAGTCCTGTGGTCCTCTGTGAGGTATAGCTTGAGTCCTGTGGTCCTCAGTGAGGTATTGCTTGAGTCCTTTGGTTCTTAGTGAGGTATAGCTTGAGTTCTGTGGTCCTCTGTGAGGTATAGCTTGAGTCCTGTGGTCCTCAGTGAGGTATAGCTTGAGTCCTGTGGTTCTTAGTGAGGTATAGCTTGAGTCCTGTGGTCCTCAGTGAGGTATAGCTTGAGTCCTGTGGTCCTCAGTGAGGTATAGCTTGAGTCCTGTGGTCCTCAGTGAGGTATAGCTTGAGTCCTGTGGTCCTCAGTGAGGTATAGCTTTAGTCCTGTGGTCCTCAGTGAGGTATAGCTTGAGTCCTGTGGTTCTTAGTGAGGTATAGCTTGAGTCCTGTGGTCCTCAGTGAGGTATAGCTTGAGTCCTGTGGTCCTCAGTGAGATATAGCTTGAGTCCTGTGGTCCTCAGTGAGGTATAGCTTGAGTCCTGTGGTCCTCAGTGAGGTATAGCTTGAGTCCTGTGGTTCTTAGTTAGGTATAGCTTGAGTCCTGTGGTCCTCAGTGAGGTATAGCTTGAGTCCTGTGGTCCTCAGTGAGGGATAGCTTGATTCCTGTGGTCCTCATTGAGATATAGCTTGAGTCCTGTGGTCCTCAGTGAGGTGTAGCTTGAGTCCCTGTGGTCCTCAGTGAGGTGTAGCTTGACTCTTGTGGTTTTCAGTGAGGGGTAGCCTGAGTCCTGTGGTCCTCAGTGAGGTATAACTTGAGCCCTGTGGTCCTCAGTGAGGGATAGCTTGAGTCATGTGGTCCTCAGTGAGGGATAGCGTGAGTCCAGTGGTCCTCAGTGAGGGATAGCTTGAGTCCTGTCGTCCTCGGTGAGGTATATCTTGAGTCCTGTGGTCCTCAGTGAGGTATAGCTTGAGTCCAGTGGTCCTCAGTGAGGTATTGCTTGAGTCCTGTGGTCCTCAGTGAGGTATAGCTTGATTCCTGTGGTCCTCAGTGAGTGATAGCTTGAGTCCTGTGGTCCTCGGTGAGGTATAGCTTGAGTCCTGTGGTCCTCAGTGAGGTGTAGCTTGAGTTCTGTGGTCCTCTGTGAGGTATAGCTTGAGTCCTGTGGTCCTCAGTGAGGTAGAGCTTGAGTCCTGTGGTCCTCAGTGAGGTATAGCTTGTGTCCTGTGCTCCTCAGTGAGTTATAGCTTGAGTCCTGTGGTCCTCAGTGAGGGATAGCTTGAGTCCTGTGCTCTTCTCAGTGAGTGATAGCTTGAGTCCTGTGGTCATCAGTGAGGTATAGCTTGTGTCCTGTGGTCCTCAGTGAAGGATAGCTTGAGTCCTGTGGTCCTAAGCGAGGTATAGCTTGAGTCCTGTGGTCCTCAGTGAGGTATAGCTTGTGTCCTGTGGTCCTCAGTGAGGGATAGCTTGAGTTATGTGGTTCTCAGTGAGGTATAGCTTGAGTCCAGTGGTCCTCAGTGAGAGATAGCTTGTGTCATGTGGTCCTCAGTGAGGTATAGCTTGAGTCCTGTGGTCTTCAGTGAGGTATAGCTTGAGTCCTGTGGTCCTCAGTGAGGGATAGCTTGATTCATGTGGTCCTCAGTGAGGTATAGCTTGAGTCCCTGTGGTCCTCAGTGAGGTGTAGCTTGACTCTTGTGGTCCTCAGTGAGGGGTAGCCTGAGTCATGTGGTCCTCAGTGAGGTACAGCTTGAGTCCTGTGGTCCTCAGTGAGGTGTAGCTTGAGTTCTGTGGTCCTCTGTGAGGTATAGCTTGAGTCCTGTGGTCCTCAGTAAGGTAGAGCTTGAGTCCTGTGGTCCTCAGTGAGGTATTGCTTGTGTCCTGTGCTCCTCAGTGAGTTATAGCTTGAGTCCTGTGGTCCTCAGTGAGGGATAGCTTGAGTCCTGTGCTCTTCTCAGTGAGTGATAGCTTGAGTCCTGTGGTCTTCTGTGAGGTGTAGCTTAAGTCCTGTGGTCATCAGTGAGGTATAGCTTGTGTCCTGTGGTCCTCAGTGAGGGATAGCTTGAGTCCTGTGGTCCTAAGCGAGGTATAGCTTGAGTCCTGTGGTCCTCAGTGAGGTATAGCTTGAGTCCTGTGGTCCTCGGTGAGGTATAGCTTGAGTCCTGTGGTCCTCAGTGAGGTGTAGCTTGAGTCCTGTGGTCCTCAGTGAGGGATAGCTTGAGTCCTGTGGTCCTCAGTGAGGTATAGCTTGTGTCCTGTGCTCCTCAGTGAGTTATAGCTTGAGTCCTGTGGTCCTCAGTGAGGGATAGCTTGAGTCCTGTGCTCTTCTCAGTGAGTGATAGCTTGAGTCCTTTGTGGTCTTCTGTGAGGTGTAGCTTGAGTCCTGTGGTCATCAGTGAAGTATAGCTTGTGTCCTGTGGTCCTCAGTGAGGGATAGCTTGAGTCCCGTGGTCCTAAGCGAGGTATAGCTTGAGTCCTGTGGTCCTCAGTGAGGTATAGCTTGAGTCCTGTGGTCCTCGGTGAGGTATAGCTTGAGTCCTGTGGTCCTCAGTGAGGTGTAGCTTGAGTCCTGTGGTCCTCAGTGAGGGATAGCTTGAGTCATGTGGTCCTCAGTGAGGTATAGCTTGAGTCCCTGACATCCTCAGTGAGGTGTAGCTTGAGTCTTGTGGTCCTCAGTGAGGGGTAGCTTGAGTCCTGTGGTCCTCAGTGAGGTACAGCTTGAGTCCTGTGGTCCTCAGTGAGATATAGTTTGAGTCCTGTGGTCCTCAGTGAGGTGTAGCTTGAGTCCTGTGGTCCTCAGTGAGGTACAGCTTGAGTCCTGTGGTCCTCAGTGAGATATAGTTTGATTCCTGTGGTCCTCATTGAGATATAGCTTGAGTCCTGTGGTCCTCAGTGAGGTATAGCTTGTGTCCTGTGCTCCTCCGTGAGGTATAGCTTGAGTCCTGTGCTCTTCTCAGTGAGTGATAGCTTGAGTCCTGTCGTCTTCTGTGAGGTGTGGCTTGAGTCCTGTGGTCATCAGTGAGGTATAGCTTGAGTCCTGTGGTTGTCAGAGAGGTATAGCTTGTGTCCCGTGGTCTTCAGTGAGGGATAGCTTGAGTCCTGTGGTCCTCAGTGGGGGATAGCTTGAGTCCTGTGGTCCTCAGTGAGGGATAGCTTGAGTCCTGTTGGCCTCAGTGAGGGATAGCTTGAGTCCTGTGGTCCTTGGTGAAGTATAGCTTGAGTCCTGTGGTTCTCAGTGAGGTATAGCTTGAGTCCTGTGGTTGTCAGTGAGGTAGAGCTTGAGTCCTGTGGTCCTCAGTGAGGTGTAGCTTGAGTCCTGTGGTCCTCAGTGAGGGATATCTTGAGTCCTGTGGTCCTCATTGAGGGGTAGCTTGAGTCCTGTGGTTCTCAGTGAGGTATAGCTTGAGTCCTGTGGTCTTCAGTGAGGTACAGCTTGAGTCCTGTGGAACAGTGAGCTCGGAACCCACATCTGAGCAGACCAGTCACACTTTGTGTTACACATTCATCGCGAAGACATCAGAGGCGAGTAACAAAACGTTTGTGTGCCAGTGGAGAATATTCCTCGTTGCCTATGTTGTGTTCCTTCCAGAGTCAAGCAGCCATGCAGGAGTTGTATTCGCAGTTGATGGCTTGGTGGGAGGAGACTGTCTGAGAGACTGAACTACAATTCCCATGATTCCTGCTGAACCGGAAGTATAAAAGCAGCTTCTGGGTTCAGCACGCTGCAGATTATTCTTGCCGGATCTCTGAAGCAGAGTTGCTGTGAGTTTGTATCGGAGTCTTCTTGTGGGTAAGGGTGCAGTACACAAATCAAAGTTTGGATTGTTGAAATGGTGGCTGAGACAAGGTTACTCTCTAATCACCGCTAGGCTTTGTCCATTTAAACAAAGCGGACATTTCTTTCTGTGTTGGGAAGGTGTTTCCCCCCCAAAAATTTTGCGGTGAAGTATTTGCCTGTGTTCTTCCTAAGACAATTCACGGTTTGGTGAGTATTCTTCACCTTGCCCGGATAACTTGTTTGTATCTTAAATCTTTGGTATTTGGGGGAGAGAAACAGCTGTGAATTGTACCAAAGAAAACACCAAAAAACAGTGTGAAATGATCATGGCTTCCCTGCAATATTTTGATAGACCTTCATTGTATCGATTTTGTTACTGAGATAAAAAAAAGTCCTAAGGAACTTATGAACTTTACAAAAGGAAGTTGCGGTTATGAAAATGAATTTTCACTGATTCCTTGATTGCTATGACACGAATCTGTTACCCATTGGAACATTTATTAGTTCTTTTGTATTCTCTTTTCGATATCCTAATGGCATCATTTGAGTCCTGGTTGGTTCACTCCCTGTGAGGCTTGTCTTCTTGTTCTATTTGGTAGGTATTCATGATTATGGGAATGGTGAGGGAAATCTACCAGTACAAGTTTAGGTAGATAAATTGTATTTTTATATTACAGTATTACTCTGCGGAAAGAGGATAGTGGAGTACTTGGACTCTGGTCCTTGGACACAAGGTTATCCAGGGTTATTTTCTTTTGCAGGTAAAAAAAAATACATATACTAGTATAGAAGAATTTTGATGATCTTTAATCATTCAACATATATATATATATATATATATATATATATATATATATATATATAACAAGTTTATATGTTATGTTTTACAGATCTCCTTCCCTGCCGTTCCCTTCCCTTCCTTCCCTCACTTGATCACCTTAATAATCTGTGCTATTATAGCAATCGGATTTAAGGCTATCAAGAGGTGGACCACTTTGAGCAGCGAACCGATCCCGAGGCACTTGATTATTGAGACTCAACACTTTAGAGTCCACAGCAAGAAAGAAGGTGACGGAATGAATGCTTGAATTAATCTCAGACACTGGTGAGACTGGACTTCACTACTGGACTCAGGCTGCACTCTATCGACAAGGCCCAGATAGGCTGGAAGTACCCAGGGGTCACTAGTGCTCCTGTTCAGAGGGGACCTGTCTGGCACTTCAGGCATCCCTGCCCCTTTGGAGAAGGTCTGATTTGCATATGGCTGGTTCCTGTGTGAGGTGGGATGGTGGGAAAAAAAGCACTGGACTGGACTGGGATGCAGCCCCACATGATTACCAGTGGTAGAGATTCATTTAAACATCCACCCACCATTTTTTGTTTTCCTCGTGTAGCTCCACTGTAGGGATGTTTATTGCAGAAGAAAATCTGTGCCCTGCGTTCCGGCCGGCATGCCCAGGAGCACAGGGTGAGATGGGCATCATTTGTGCCATCGCTGCTGACCCGGCCCTACCTGTTGCTGTTGAACTCATTGATTCATCACATAGGAGGGACCTTAGAAGAGTAAAGAAGATGGACAGGCAGCGCCCTTCACAAACTGAAATCATTTCACACCATCCATTACCAGCTTCTCCAACTCCAGTCCACGCTCTTGCTTGGCCCTGGGGGGAGGACTGCGCTGCACCCCCCCACAGCAGTGTCTGCCCGGGGTGGGGAGGACTGAGCTGCACGCCCCCACAGCAGTGTCAGCTCTGGCCCTGAGGGGAGGATGGAGCTGCTCGTCCCCACAGCAGTGTCAACTCCCGCCCTGGGGCGGAGGACTGCGGTGCACGCCCCACAGCATTGTCAGCCCCGGCCCTGGGGGGAGGACTGTGCTGCATGCCCCCACAGCATTGTCAGCCCCGGCTCTTGGGGGAGGACTGGGCAGCACCCCCCTATAGCAGTGTCAGCCCAGGCCCTGGGGGAGCACTGTGCTGCACCCCCCAACAGCAGTGTCAGCCCCAGACCTTGGGGGGACTGCGCTGCACGCCCCCAAAGCAGTGTCAGCCCGGGCCCTGGGGAGAGGACTGCGCTGCACGCCCCCACAGCAGTGTCAGCCCCGGTCCTGGCGGAGGACTGAGCTGCATGCCCCCACAGCAGTGTAGGCCCCGGCCCTGGAGAGAGGACAGCACTGCACACCACCACAGTAGTGTCAGCCCCAGCAAGTAGGTGTGCAGAGGTTAATGATAAAAAGAGGAATCAATCAATCAATCACAGAATTTGTAGAGCGCACTACTTACCCGCGAGGGTCTCAAGGCGCTGGGGAGAGGGAAGGGGGGGATGCTGCTACTGGTCGAACAGCCAGGTCTTGAGTAGCCTCCTGAAGGTCAGCAGGTCTTGGGTCTGTCGTAGGCTTAGTGGAAGGGTGTTCCAGGTCTTGGCGGCGAGGTGTGAGAAGGATCTGCCGCCGGTGGTTGTTCTTCGAATGCGAGGGACGGTGGCGAGGGAGAGGTCGGCGGAGCGGAGCTGGCGGTTGGGGACGTAGAAGAAGAGTCGTCTGTTGAGGTAGGCTGGGCCAGTTTTGTGGAGTGCCTTGTGTGCGTGGATGAGGAGTTTGAAGGTGATCCTCCTGTCGACGGGGAGCCAGTGCAGGTTCCTCAAGTGGGGGGTGATGTGGCTGTGGCACGTCGAGGATCAGGCGTGCGGAGGCGTTTTGTATGCGTTGCAGTCGCTTGATGAGCTTGGCCAGGGCTCCCGCGTAGAGGGCGTTCCCATAGTCCAGTCTGCTACTGACGAGGGCCTGGGTGACTGTTCTTCTTGTGTCTGTCGGGATCCACCTGTAGATCTTGCGAAGCATGCGGAGGGTGTTGAAGCAGGAGGAGGAGACTGCGTTGACTTGCTTGGCCATGGAGAGCGTTGAGTCGAGGATGACTCCCAGGTTGCGTGCATGGTCGGTGGGTGTCGGGGCTGCTCCCAGCGTCGTTGGCCACCAGGAGTCGTCCCAGGCTGAGGGGTTGGAGCCGAGGATGAGGACCTCCGTTTTGTCCGTGTTCAGCTTTAGTCGGCTGATCTTCATCCAATCGGCGACGGCCTTCATTCCTTCATGGAGATTGGCTTTGGCGGCGAGGGGGTCCTTGGTGAGGGAAAGGATCAGTTGAGTGTCGGCGGCGTAGGAGATAATGTTGAGGTCGTGCTGTCTGGCGATGCGAGCGAGCGGGGCCATGTAGATGTTGAACAGTGTTGGGCTGAGGGACGATCCCTGGGGTACGCCGCAGATGATCTCGGAGGCTTCGGATCGGAAAGGTGGGAGGCGGACTCTCTGGGTTCTGCCGTCGAGGAAGGAGGTGGTCCATTCCAGGGCCTTGTCTCGGATCCCTGCGTCGTGGAGGCGTGCGCGTAGAGTGCGGTGGCAGACAGTGTCGAAGGCGGCGGAGAGGTCCAGCAGGATGAGGGCTGCGGTCTCACCATTGTCCAGCAGGATCCTGATGTCGTCGGTGGCGGCGATGAGGGCGGTCTCAGTGCTGTGGTTGCTGCGGAACCCTGATTGGGATGGGTCCAGGATGCTGTTTTCTTCAAGGTATCGGGTTAGCTGTTTGTTGACGATCTTCTCGATGACCTTGGCTGGGAACGGAAGCAGAGAGATGGGCCGGAAGTTCTTGAGGTCTCTCGGGTCCGCCTTGGGTTTTTGAGTAGGGCGTTGATCTCTGCGTGTTTCCAGCTCTCTGGGAAGGTCGCGGTCTCGAAGGAGAGATTGATGATGTTGCACAGGTGGGGTGCGATGGAGCTGCTGGCTTTGTTGAAGATGTGGTGTGGGAAAGGGTCTGACGGGGAGCCAGAGTGTATTGTGCTCATGGTCTTGATGGTGTCCTCGATGTTCACGCTGGCCCAGGCTGGCAGGGGGTCGTGGTCGATGGTGTGTGGCGGGTCTGGTGCATCGATCTTAGTTGCGGCTGTCTGGGTGTTGAAGCTGTCGTGGATGTCGGCGATCTTGCGGTGAAAGAAGGTGGCGAGGGAATCGCACAGGGGTTGCGACGGCGGGATGTCGTTGGTGTTGGAGCTGGGATTGGAGAGTTCCTTCACGATGTTGAAAAGCTCCTTGCTGTTGTGTGCGTTGTTGTCGAGGCGGTCTTTGAAGGAGATTCTCTTGGCGGACCTGATGAGATGGTGGTGGTTACGGATGGCGTCTTTGTGGGCTGTGTGGCTGTCCGGTGTCTTATCACTGTGCCATTTCTTCTCTAGTTTCCGGCAGGTACGCTTGGAAGCTAGGAGTTCCGAGGTGAACCAGCTGGCTCTTTTGGTGGTGTCGCTGTAGGTGAGCTTTTTCAGCGGGGCGAGGGTGTTGGCACAGTCGTCCATCCATCGTCTGATGTTGCAGGCAGCGTCGTCGGTGTTGGATGGGTCGGAGGGAGGGCTGAGAGCGAGGGTTGCCCGGAGTTGGTCTTCGGTGACTTTGCTCCAGCAGCGGCGTGGGATCTGTTGGGTGCGGTGGTGTGTGGTGGGTTTCTGGAAGGTGAAATGGATGCAGCGGTGGTCGGTCCAGAGGAGTTCCGTGGTGTGGCTGAAGGAGACGTGGGAGCTTGAGGAGAAGATGGGGTCAAGCGTGTGGCCGGCAGAGTGGGTCGGTGTTGTGACGAGCTGGCTCAGGCCGAGGTTGGCGAGGCTGTCGATCAGGGTGGTGGAGTTGCTGTTGTTGTTGTTATCCAGGTGAAAGTTCAGGTCTCCGAGGAGGATGTAGTCGGTAGAGGTCAAGGCGTGCGTGCTGATGAAGTCGGCGATGGAGTCGCTGAATTGGGGTCGGGGCCCAGGGGGTCTGTAGACAAGGGTGCCTCTAAGGGTGGTGTTGGGGTCCGTGTGGATCTGGAAGTGCATGTGTTCGGCGGTGCTGAGAGTGTCGTCGGTGTTGGTCGAGACCCTGATGGTGTTCTTGTAGACGATGGCGATTCCTCCTCCTACTGCGTTGATGCGGTCTCTGCGGGTGATCTTATAGCCGTCTGGGATGGCTATGGCGACGTCGGGTGCGGAGGAGTCGTTCATCCAGGTCTCTGTCAGGAAGGCGACGTCTGGTGATGATGTGTCGAGCAGGTCCCAGAGCTCGACGGCGTGTTTGCGTGCGGAGTGGGTGTTCAGTAGGATGCACCGGAGGTGGTTGAGGTCCTTCTTGGCGGGCGCCTCGGTGGCTCTGAGGCTGGTGTAGCTGCAGTTCCGGCAGGTGAAGGGACCATGGGTGCGTTTCGGGGCGGCCTTGAAGCAGTTGTGCGTCCGTCCGGGGTTGAGAGCGTGGAGTGCGGTGGCATCGTATCAGCGTCGGTCCTCGAGGCTGGAGCGGGGGGCGCGCGGTCCAGGGGTTCTGGCGCTGGGCGCGGTCCAGGCACGGACGGGCGCAGACGGGCTTGCCTTAGGCGCGCCAGCGGCGCGGCCGCACAGCGGCCGCCATATATGGGGAGGTGGGAGGGAGGAGCAGCTGGGAGGCAGGGGCAGCGAATGGGCAGTCAGGAGGGCGGGGCCGCAGGGGACGCAGCGGCGGGAATGGAGAGAGGCAGCGAGGGGCACAGAAGGCAAAATGGAGAGAAAAATACAAGAAATACAGGCACAGTAAAGTCGGGGCAGCGGGGGCACAGAAGGCAAAATGGAGAGAAAAATACAAGAAATACAGGCACAGTACAGTCGGGGCAGCGGGGGCACAGAAGGCAAAATGGAGAGAAAAATACAAGAAATACAGGCACAGTACAGTCGGGGCAGCGGGGGCACAGAAGGCAAAATGGAGAGAAAAATACAAGAAATACGGGCACAGTACAGTCGGGGCAGCGGGGGCACAAAAGGCAAAATGGAGAGAAAAATACAAGAAATACGGGCACAGTACAGTCGGGGCAGCGGGGGCACAGAAGGCAAAATGGAGAGAAAAATACAAGAAATACAGGCACAGTACAGTCGGGGCAGCGGGGGCACAGAAGGCAAAATGGAGAGAAAAATACAAGAGATACAGGCACAGTACAGTCGGGGCAGCGGGGGCACAGAAGGCAAAATGGAGAGAAAATACAAGAAATACGGGCACAGTACAGTCGGGGCAGCGGGGGCACAGAAGGCAAAATGGAGAGAAAAATACAAGAAATACGGGCACAGTACAGTCGGGGCAGCGGGGGCACAGAAGGCAAAATGGAGAGAAAAATACAAGAAATACAGGCACAGTACAGTCGGGGCAACGGGGGCACAGAAGGCAAAATGAAGAGAAAAATACAAGAGATACAGGCACAGTACAGTCGGGGCAGCGGGGCACAGAAGGCAAAATGGAGAGAAAAATACAAGAGATACAGGCACAGTACAGTCGGGGCAGCGGGGGCACAGAAGGCAAAATGGAGAGAAAAATACAAGAAATACAGGCACAGTACAGTCGGGGCAGCGGGGGCACAGAAGGCAAAATGGAGAGAAAAATACAAGAAATACAGGCACAGTACAGTCGGGGCAGCGGGGCACAGAAGGCAAAATGGAGAGAAAAATACAAGAAATACAGGCACAGTACAGTCGGGGCAGCGGGGGCACAGAAGGCAAAATGGAGAGAAAAATACAAGAAATACAGGCACAGTACAGTCGGGGCAGCGGGGGCACAGAAGGCAAAATGGAGAGAAAAATACAAGAAATACGGGCACAGTACAGTCGGGGCAGCGGGGGCACAGAAGGCAAAATGGAGAGAAAAATACAAGAAATACGGGCACAGTACAGTGGGGCAGCGGGGCACAGAAGGCAAAATGGAGAGAAAAATACAAGAGATACAGGCACAGTACAGTCGGGGCAGCGGGGGCACAGAAGGCAAAATGGAGAGAAAAATACAAGAGATACAGGCACAGTACAGTCGGGGCAGCGGGGGCACAGAAGGCAAAATGGAGAGAAAAATACAAGAAATACAGGCACAGTACAGTCGGGGCAGCGGGGGCACAGAAGGCAAAATGGAGAGAAAAATACAAGAAATACAGGCACAGTACAGTCGGGGCAGCGGGGGCACAGAAGGCAAAATGGAGAGAAAAATACAAGAAATACAGGCACAGTACAGTCGGGGCAGCGGGGGCACAGAAGGCAAAATGGAGAGAAAAATACAAGAAATACGGGCACAGTACAGTCGGGGCAGCGGGGCACAGAAGGCAAAATGGAGAGAAAAATACAAGAGATACAGGCACAGTACAGTCGGGGCAGCGGGGGCACAGAAGGCAAAATGGAGAGAAAAATACAAGAAATACAGGCACAGTACAGTCGGGGCAGCGGGGGCACAGAAGGCAAAATGGAGAGAAAAATACAAGAGATACAGGCACAGTACAGTCGGGGCAGCGGGGGCACAGAAGGCAAAATGGAGAGAAAAATACAAGAAATACAGGCACAGTACAGTCGGGGCAGCGGGGGCACAGAAGGCAAAATGGAGAGAAAAATACAAGAAATACAGGCACAGTACAGTCGGGGCAGCGGGGGCACAGAAGGCAAAATGGACAGAAAAACAAAGAAATACGGGCACCGAGGCCACAAGCGGAAAGGTAGGAGGAGGAGATAAATACAGAAGGAGCGAGATGAAGGGAGAGAGGACATAAAGGTGAGTGGTAGCTGATAAAGAGAGGTAAGGTAGGAGGAAAAGATATCTAAAGAAGCAGAGAGATGGAGGGAGAGAGGACGAAAAAAGTGTAAGGTAGCTGAGAAAGAGAGAAAAGGTGGGAGTAAATGATACCTAGAGAAGGAGAGAGACAGCAGAAGAGAGGACGTAAAGGTGAGAGGTAGCTCCTGAAGGGAGGAAAGGTAGGAGAAAAGACTACCTAGAGAAGCAGAGAGATGGAGGGAGAGAGAACGTAAAGGTGAGAGTTTGGTCATGAAGAGAGGAAAGGTAAGAGGAAAGGATACCTAGCGAAGGAGGGAGATGGAGGAAGAGAGGACGGAAAGGTGCGAGTGTAGCTCATGCAGAGAGGAAAGGTAGGAGGAAGGGATGCCTAGAGAATGAGAAGAGATGGAGGGAGAGAAGACGGAAAGGTGAGAGGTAGCACATGAATAGAGGATGTTGCAGGGATTCTGCACAAACACAGAATTATGCACAGGAGTATAGGACGTGGTGTATAGGGACTGGGTCTTCCTACCACCTTAGTACCCACGAACCCAGGACCGACTAGCTATAGTGTCTCACTTGCTCTCCTACTCACTCACAGAGAAACAAGTAATTAGACACCCCAGAACACAACACTCCCAGATCTCTCAGGAATCGCGGTAACAAGACACACCCTTTCGCTCGCACTCTTGTACTTGTCCACAATAAGATTTGACAGACACGAACAAGTTTAAAATATTTATTTTAAATAACGTGCCCTAACATGCAGTATACGTGCCACAACAAGCAGGAAAATGCATAATACAAATACAGTTAGCATAGCAGCTAATCCATATATCATGAAGAGAGATGTCTTCATAAAAGACAATGGAGAAAAGACTATAGTGCATAACCTCCCTCCCCTTGCTAAGAAGCAGTATTATTATATATTATAAGATCTCTGGGCTTTGTCAGCAGACCCCATACCTTAGCCTATAGATGGGAAATCTACATCATAGGTGCTGTCTCGCTCTTCTCCTTAGAAAGGTCCCTCTCCAAGTGTGTGCTACCTATTCATGTATTCTAATAAAACCCAAGTACATTTGTCCAAACAACAGCTGCATCAGTATGTTTTGTCTAAGGGCAAAGGTCTGGCCAGAGCAAAGTAACAAGGGGCATTGTTGTTCGACCTTCGCTACTTTAGCACCGGGACACCGCCGTTGGTGGTAGCCGAGCACTCTATAAATGTTTATGGATGGATGGATGGACCTTGCACATAATGTTCAGTCAAAATCCCAGAAACATGCTACTCATATCCAGAGGCTGTTAGGAGCATCTCAGGGCAACCTGCATCAACTTCGATGAAACTCTGAGCTATGAGGTGCTGTGCACAAGCACAGGTACTCAAGGCTGCCGTTGGTCCAAGCAGAGGATCGCACAACAGGCGCCTACCCATGGCACATTCTTGGTCATGGGCCTTCAACGGTCCCAATAACAGATCGTAAGCCAGGGCAGCGCGTGTAGTATTGGAGAGGCAGACATCCAGGGCCCATTGAAAAGGGCACCTGAGGCAGTGCAACACGGGTTGCACGCAGGTGAAGTAGACATAACGGAAGGTCAGCCAATAATCAATGGTAAATGACGTCACTGGCATAGAACCAAAAAGCTGCCACATCCGATCACGGTACAGGTGCAACTGGACCGGGGCTGGCAGCTCCACAGGTCGAGCATCCATTGCGAAACAATATTAGGAGAACCAGCACGCCGCAAATCAACAGGAGCACCAGGGGAAACCCTCCGAAGGCGCTGGAAAAAATAGAATGGATAAAGGCATTACTCCAAAAATAGTCTGAAAGGAAGAAACAAGGCCGGATCCCACGAGTTTGAAAAAGTGGGCAAGGCCCTCTGTATCAGAAGCATTAAATATTTGATGTATTAATTCTCCAAAATGGAGTGGGAGATTCGTGTTTAGCAGCGAGTGTATCTCACTTGCGGTTCTCGCCACCTGCAATTCGAAGGTCTCTCGAGCTGATGTGAGAGCGAATTCCTGTTGAAACAATAGCGCTTTAAGTCTGCTTAGCTTGTTGAAATCTGTTTTCAAAGTCGGAATGGAAGGCTAAAGAGAACTATCTACAATCCCATGCGAGGGTGGAACCAGGACATTGCTGCAACATGTAACGCGTTGAGAAACTGTTACTATGTACGGGACGCCTGCCCGTAAGCCGCAGCAGTCGTGGTTATTTAAAATAAAATAACTACCATTAGAAAGCAAAGTTAGTCTGGGAATAATAGCTGGGACAGGGGTACCTTTTAAAAAAGAAGCCAGATTAGGTGCCGAAACGTTGCAGGTCCGTGTAATTTAACTTGTTTACAGACTAGGGAATGTCCTACTGTGGAATCACAGTCCTCCCCTGTAAGGAAAATTTCCTTTTCCGCGCGCTGACATCTATAGGAGAAAGGTAGCGACCATAATTCGTGAATAAAATGATTGCTGAGGGGCTCATATCTTCCAATCGGATAATGTTTCATGCAGGCCGTTAACAGAAATAGTGAGATAGGCAGTGAAAGAACCCCATGTATGAGCCACACAGCTGAATCAGTCTCAGCTACAAAAAAAAGGGTAACTGTTCCAATATGTAACAATGTGTATGTAGCGTCTTTCATTGACATTAATTTCTGCTTATCAGTCAAATTAAATGGCAAAAACAGTGCAGATGCGTTTTAAATAATCCCATGGCACTTTTCCATTTTTCAGTGTTTGCAGGGTCCAAGCAAACTGCATTACAGAGCGCAACTGACTTTGACCATGGTACAAAACTGACACCTCATGTTGAACAATGTCAATGACATGATACAATGTTATCTAAAGTATATATACGGGAAGACAGTGTATTAATGCTGTTGAACACCACCGCAAGGTCTTTCTCTAAATCTGTTTGGTCAATTTGGGGGAGATTCACTGCAGCTGCCATCTGCGAAAGTTTCCAAAATTCATTAGAAGCAGAATATATAAAACTTTTTGTGCAAGGGGACTTAGGACCTAAAAGAAAATCAGCTAAATCGATGTCACCTGACAGAAGAGAAAGGTGTTGTTTCACAGACGACAGTGTGGAATGTTCCAACCATTGCTGACATAATTTACCCACAGAGTATGTGGTAACTGTATGGGAGTGTGGGAAACGAGGATCAGGTCTGCTTTGTGTAAAACCTTTTTTAGTATTTAGAAAATGTAATTGTCATGCATTGGAGCTCGTTGGCCATACTAACCATCCCAAGGGGTCAATATTAGAAGAGTTAAGTGTGCCATTTTGAAACATGACAGCCACATCGTCAATTATGTAATTGGTGTGTTTGCCATTTATCATAAGAAGCCAATAATGGAATGGAGGGAATATTTACATTTTTGGCCGTGGCTTAACCAAAACAAGTAGTCTGTCGTACCGTGTCATTTAAAAATAACATTTGAGTCGGTATCAGACAAGCACGATGCAATGACTCCGTGCCCTGCACCTGCCAAATTTTGGTACCCCAAATGGATTTTAAATCAACCATGTCCTTCCAATAATCATAACCTTTATGGACACATTATTCATGAAGGACAAGGAGTATACCAATTTGGTATGGGTCATCATAAATTTGGTTTGGGTGGGTATGTTCAATTTATAAAAATAGGACACAGGGTCAGAAAGATTGTAACGAGTGAAGTACATAAATTTACTCTGTTGAGTCTTTGAACTCCCCTGAAAAGGTGGCGGGCAATGTTCCCACTGTGTATAATTAAAAAACGGTCTCAGAGTGGTGGTCTTATGTAAAGAATGATGGCCATAATGTTGATAACAGAATAAATCAGCATAATTTGCAGAATTCAAATACAGGTCTTCAGTGTCAAAAGCAGCATAATATTTCAAATCAGAGAACAATGAATGAACGGCATGAACATCCCAGTCATCAGAGTGTATGTCCGACAAAACCACATCTCCTAAGGAAACACGGAAAACGTGTGGAATTTTTAAAATTTTGGTCGGGGCATGGATATCGTTTGAAACTTTATCCCAAACAATGCCATTAGCAACAGGGAATGCCGAATATTGACATGGGCTTGGCCTCTTTACATGACATGTGACGGCGTATGAGGGGCTAGAACTCCGCCAACAAAGTTCACAGCAGAGCGTTCAGGTAAATAATGGCCATTTATCAAGAGGAAAAACAGTCACAAACCCAATCCACATGAAAAGGAACACCATCATCAGCACCATCCAGACGTATGTCCATGGAGGCACTAGGTAAGTCTTCTTGAGCAAGGCGATGAAAAGACTGGTACGTGTAGGGGGCTCTGCCACAGAAGAGGATGAGGAAGATGTGTCAGAGAAAAAGCTAGTACGGTCCATATAATAACCACTGGACCCCAGCTGAAATAACGGGGGATGTGAAGCATTAGATGTTTCAGGTATGGTACTCTCAGGAATGTCAATTATGACCTCAATTGGAGGAGAAGCATACTCAATATCCACTGATGTGGGTGTAAAAGGAAAAACAGGTAGTAGATCAATTGAAGTTTCCATCTCCCCCTCCATACGTTGGGGAGTAGTCGATGAAACAGAAGCCATCGGATCCAATGAAAGATCTCGGCGTGGAATGCTTGGAGGCATATTATTCAGTATCGGCCATATGGTGTAGCTAGACATGTTCTATTGAAATGTAACGATTCTCCTTACAACCAGGTAAAGGAGGCAGGGTCACATTACGGGTGCCTTTCAAACCAAGGGCTCGGACCGGTGCACGGTATGATGGACCAAATTCTTTTTTGTTCTCTACCTTTTCTCGGACCAGATCTCCAACTTTAGGAAGCCAGCCAGAAACAGGAATCAGCACCGCTGGATCTGCGGAAGAGGGCAACTGGGCTTTCGCTTGTGAATCACAAGCTTTTTGTAGATCCTGTAACATAGCGCAATGGTTATCTACGTCAAAGGTTGCGGCAGCCGCCACAACGTCTAGACCGTCAAGGTCTGGCACAAATATTTTAATGCCAAAGAGCATTTTGTATGGGGTCCGCTCACCCAGAGATCTTCTAGGGAGATTTTTAGTGCATATTGAACTCCATAGATATGAGTCAGCCAACCCATGCCAGTACCTAAGACTCTCACTGTCAAAGATTGCTTTAAGTCATAGTTCATCCGTTCCACCACAGAATTGCCCTCAGGCCGGTATGGAGACAAAAATTGCACCAGCACCCCCAGAGACTTCATTGCGTCCTTGTACGCCTTAGAGGCAAACGCAGAACCTTGGTCAGAATGGAAGGTGCCACAGGCAAACGTCCCGACAAAGACACGTAAATCTTTAATGACAGTTCGAGCGTCAGCACTGCATTGTGGCCAGACCCAAAGGAATCTAATGCACGAATACACTGCAGATTCTTTTGAGCATGCCAATGTAAAACAAGATTTAAACTTTTTTTCGAACTTTAACACTAGAAATGTTGTTTATTGCATATGGTGCCCTTGTAATCTACCATATATTGGACAAACGTCACAACCGGTTAAATCACGGATTGGTCAACACAGAAGTAGAATAAGATGTTCAGTACTAAATGCCCCTCTGGTATCACATTATAACGAAAAGAATCACACAGCGGATGAAATAAAATGGCAGGTCATCGACAAAGCAACTGTACCTGAAAGAGGAGGAGACATATGACACATTTTACAGAGATTAGAATGTCAATGGATAGAAAGGACCAATTCCATCATCGAAGGATTGAATCCAGCGGAAGTATGGCGTGGTTTTGTGGCCACCCTAGCCAACTGAACTTGTCAAATTGTGGAACCATGATCACACATATACTGTATACAGCATTTTGTCCAACTAACTAGCATTAACATCTGCTCTCATTCTGTTGAAAATGGACTAAATATATCTGTTTATCATAGACCCAAACCGGGACCATCTCGCTGGTCCCTTAGTGTGATCCTTCCATGCTACCTTTTTTCTGCCTTTCCTTAGATCCTGTGATTTTAGTCCCTCATTTCCACCTTGCACACTAGGACTCAGAATATAACTATTGTTAGAAATGGGGGTCTCTAGTTGGCGATGTAGGTACCTTTGTCCAAATAGGGACCCTTGCTTCTAGTCAGGGTAAGGGGGGTACACTCCTAAAATAACCCCTGCTCACCCCCTTAGTAGCTTGGCACGAGCAGACAGGCTTATCTCAGAGGCAGTGTGTAAAGCATTTGTGAACACATACAGTAATACAGTGAAAACACTACAAATGGACACCGCACCAGTTTAGAAAACAAGCATTTGCAATGCAATAGGTCTCGCAACTGCGAGTTTTGGAGCTATTGGTATTGTAAATGGTATTGTAAATGACAATGCCTTTAATTTATGTTGTACAAACCAAAACATAAATAAAAGGCATTGTCATTTACAATGCCAATAGTTTAAACTTGCGTAAATGCGAGACCTATTGCTTTGCAAATGCTTGTTTCAGGAGGATTCCTCCTCGCAGGCCCCCAAATACTGTTTCGTTTCTTCACTGTGCCAGTTTGTTGTCCCGCTCCCACATGCACTCCGGACGTTTTATTCGCACCCTCCCAACTGTGAAGCATTGTTCGCTTCCTGTCCAAAAAGTGCTTGCAAAGGTGCAACATTGTCACAGTGACTGGTGGGTTTGAGAGGGGTACTAGGTATGTCCAGGAGGGGTAGCATCTTTGCAAGATTTTCTCTGTAAGTGCTGATCCCATAAATGCACTTTAACTTACTGTGTATACATTTATCTTATGTAGCTATCCCCAAAATGTGACAGGGGTGGGCCAGTGCTCAATTTGTAAAGAAATAATTGCCAGGGCTCTCGCCAGGAGGCCACTGCAGCTTGCACCACCCATTGCCCCTGTCAAAATTGCCATTACATTACCTGCACAACTATTAATCATCAGACTGCTACCAGTGTGACAATTCAGACTGTTAGAGGCCTCCACAGCTATAAGAATGGTTTGGGCTGCAGGTATCTGTTGTTTTTAATGTATAATGAAATAATAAAACTATTGTTCTGCTTATCTCTAAATCACACAAACAGCGCCACCATGTGGCAGACTGTGATAAGTGCCGATGTTGACAATTAATTGCTGGTGTCGAGCACCGTAAACTACTGCCTCAAATTAAGCACTGGGTGGGGCCCTCCTGGGTCTATGTTAGACATCCCTCGCTGAGGAGTTTGACATTCTGAAGTAATCTGGGGGCCAGCAGAGCCCCGATAAAATGCAGGGAGTATTACTGCCCCAGAGTGCACCTTGTGGGGGCAGCTACTGAGTGTTCCTGAATGGAGAGACCAGCTGATGTACCAGGAGAGGATGTGCCAGGAGGCGGGAGCTGTACCTCCTGCAATGGAAGCCACCCCCTTCCAGATTCTTCTAGCCAGGGAGGTAGGGCAGGGAGCCTAGGAAGAGCACTCTAAGCTCGCTCCCCACTTGGTGATGGTGTGTCAGAACACATAGTGACTTGAGAAGTCTGGGTGTAGTACATCCCACTGGTAGTTTGTGTTACGGACTTATTCCTAGACATTTAAACTCACATTTAACCCTGAAGTATGAGACACCCTGCATTGGAGAGTTTCAGTGAGGAGCAGTTGGCAAAGTGGTGACACTTAATAATAAAAAAGTCCCTTGTATTGTAAAGCAATAAGCAAATATAATGCACCAACTTGACACTTGTACGGTGTTCCAACAGTGCACATGTAACACCTTAAGCACATTTTATGAATGTGATATATCACCCTTATAAATCATCTGTGCTTCAGGAGTCATTATATGTGTATAAGGATCAAAACTGCCACAGGCACACACATCACACACTCACACAGTTATCTACAAGCATCAGACATCCACAAGCATCAGGCATCAGACATCCACAAGCATCAGGCATCAGACATCCACAAGCATCAGGCATCAGACATCCACAAGCATCAGGCATCCACAGGCATCAGACATCAGGAATCAGACATCCACAAGCATCAGACATCAAGCATCAGACATCCACAAGCATCAGACATCCACAAGCATCAGACATCCACAAGCATCAGACATCCACAAGCATCAGGCATCAGACATCCACAAGCATCAGGCATCAGACATCCACAAGCATCAGGCATCAGACATCAGGCATCATACATCCACAGGCATCATACATCCACAAGCATCATACATCCACAAGCATCAGACATCCACAGGCATCAGACATCCACAGGCATCAGACATCCACAAGCATCAGACATCCACAGGCATCCACAGGCATCCACAGGCATCAGGCATCCACAATTATCAGGCATCCACAATTATCAGGCATCCACAGGCATCAGGCATCCACAGGCATCAGGCATCCACAGGCATCAGGCATCCACAGGCATCAGGCATCCACAGGCATCAGGCATCCACAGGCATCAGGCATCCACAGGCATCAGGCATCCACAGGCATCAGGCATCCACAGGCATCAGGCATCCACAGGCATCAGACATCCACAGGCATCAGACATCCACAGGCATCAGACATCCACAGGCATCAGACATCCACAGGCATCAGACATCATCAGACATCCACAAGCATCAGACATCCACAAGCATCAGACATCAGACATCCACAGGCATCAGACATCAGGCATCCACAAGCATCAAACATCAGACATCCACAAGCATAAGACATCCACAAGCATCAGGCATCATACATCCACAAGCATCAGACATCAGGCATCATACATCCACAAGCATCAGCCATCAGACATCATACATCCACCAGCATCAGGCATCATACATCCACCAGCATCAGACATCCACAAGCATCAGACATCCACAAGCATCAGACATCAGACATCCACAGGCATCAGACATCCACAGGCATCAGACATCCACAGGCATCAGACATCCACAGGCATCAGACATCCACAGGCATCAGACATCCACAGGCATCAGACATCCACAGGCATCAGACATCCACAGGCATCAGACATCCACAGGCATCAGGCATCCACAGGCATCAGGCATCCACAATTATCAGGCATCCACAGGCATCAGACATCCACAGGCATCAGGCATCCACAATTATCAGGCATCCACAGGCATCAGGCATCCACAGGCATCAGACATCAGGCATCCACAAGCATCAAACATCAGACATCCACAAGCATAAGACATCCACAAGCATCAGGCATCATACATCCACAAGCATCAGACATCAGGCATCATACATCCACAAGCATCAGCCATCAGACATCATACATCCACCAGCATCAGGCATCAGACATCATACATCCACCAGCATCAGACATCCACAAGCATCAGACATCCACAAGCATCAGACATCTACAAGCATCAGACATCAGACATCCACAATTATCAGACATCCACAGGCATCCACAGGCATCAGGCATCCACAATTATCAGGCATCCACAATTATCAGGCATCCACAATTATCAGGCATCCACAATTATCAGGCATCCACAGGCATCAGGCAGGCATCAGACATCCACAGGCATCAGACATCCACAGGCATCAGACATCCACAGGCATCAGACATCCACAGGCATCAGACATCCACAGGCATCAGACATCCACAAGCATCAGACATCCACAAGCATCAGACATCCACAAGCATCAGACATCCACAAGCATCAGACATCCACAAGCATCAGACATCCACAAGCATCAGACATCCACAAGCATCAGACATCCACAAGCATCAGGCATCCACAAGCATCAGGCATCCACAAGCATCAGGCATCAGACATCAGGCATCCACAAGCATCAGGCATCAGACATCCACAAGCATCAGACATCCACAAGCATCAGGCATCATACATCCACAAGCATCAGACATCAGGCATCATACATCCACAAGCATCAGCCATCAGACATCATACATCCACCAGCATCAGACATCATACATCCACCAGCATCAGGCATCCACCAGCATCAGGCATCAGACATCCGCAAGCATCAGACATCCGCAAGCATCAGACATCCACAAGCATCAGACATCCACAAGCATCAGACATCCACAAGCATCAGACATCCACAAGCATCAGACATCCACAAGCATCAGGCATCAGACATCCACAAGCATCAGGCATCCACAAGCATCAGGCATCAGACATCCACAAGCATCAGACATCCACAAGCATCAGGCATCATACATCCACAAGCATCAGCCATCAGACATCATACATCCACCAGCATCAGACATCATACATCCACCAGCATCAGGCATCCACCAGCATCAGGCATCAGACATCCGCAAGCATCAGACATCCGCAAGCATCAGACATCCACAAGCATCAGACATCAGACATCCACAGGCATCAGACATCCACAGGCATCAGACATCCACAGGCATCAGACATCCACAGGCATCAGACATCCACAGGCATCAGACATCCACAGGCATCAGACATCCACAGGCATCAGACATCCATCAGGCATCAGACATCCATCAGGCATCAGACATCCATCAGGCATCAGACATCCATCAGGCATCAGACATCCATCAGGCATCAGACTTGAGGCATCAGACATGAGGCATCAGACATCCACAATCATCAGGCATCAGACATCCACAAGCATCAGGCATCAGACATCCACAAGCATCGGGCATCATACATCCACAAGCATCAGCCATCAGACATCATACATCCACCAGCATCAGACATCATACATCCACCAGCATCAGACATCATACATCCACCAGCCATCAGGCATCCACCAGCATCAGGCATCAGACATCCGCAAGCATCAGACATCCGCAAGCATCAGACATCCACAAGCATCAGACATCCACAAGCATCAGACATCAGACATCCACAGGCATCAGACATCCACAGGCATCAGACATCCACAGGCATCAGACATCCACAGGCATCAGACATCCATCAGGCATCAGACATCCATCAGGCATCAGACATCCATCAGGCATCAGACTTGAGGCATCAGACATGAGGCATCAGACATCCACAATCATCAGGCATCAGACATCCACAAGCATCAGGCATCAGACATCCACAAGCATCGGGCATCAGACATCCACAAGCAACAGACATCAGACATCCACAAGCATCAGACATCCATCAGACATCCACAAGCATCAGGCATCAGACATCCACAAGCATCAGGCATCAGACATCCACAAGCATCAGGCATCAGACATCCACAAGCATCAGGCATCAGACATCCACAAGCATCAGGCATCAGACATCCACAAGCATCAGGCATCCACAAGCATCAGGCATCCACAAGCATCAGACATCAGGCATCAGACATCCACAAGCATCAGGCATCAGACATCCACAAGCATCAGGCATCCACAATCATCAGGCATCAGACAGGCATCAGACATCCACAAGCATCAGGCATCAGACATCCACCAGCATCAGACATCAGACATCCACAAGCATCAGACATCCACAAGCATCAGACATCAGACATCTACAAGCATCAGACATCAGACATCCACAGGCATCAGACATCCACAGGCATCAGACATCCACAGGCATCAGACATCCACAGGCATCAGACATCCACAGGCATCAGACATCCACAAGCATCAGACATCCACAAGCATCAGACATCCACAAGCATCAGACATCCACAAGCATCAGACATCCACAAGCATCAGACATCCACAAGCATCAGACATCCACAAGCATCAGACATCCACAAGCATCAGGCATCCACAAGCATCAGGCATCCACAAGCATCAGGCATCCACAAGCATCAGACATCAGGCATCATACATCCACAAGCATCAGACATCAGGCATCATACATCCACAAGCATCAGCTATCAGACATCATACATCCACCAGCATCAGACATCATACATCCACCAGCATCAGGCATCCACCAGCATCAGGCATCAGACATCCGCAAGCATCAGACATCCGCAAGCATCAGACATCCACAAGCATCAGACATCCACAAGCATCAGACATCCACAAGCATCAGGCATCCACAAGCATCAGGCATCCACAAGCATCAGACATCCACAAGCATCAGACATCCACAAGCATCAGGCATCCACAAGCATCAGGCATCAGACATCCACAAGCATCAGGCATCAGACATCCACAAGCATCAGGCATCATACATCCACAAGCATCAGACATCAGGCATCATACATCCACAAGCATCAGCCATCAGACATCATACATCCACCAGCATCAGACATCATACATCCACCAGCATCAGGCATCCACCAGCATCAGGCATCAGACATCCGCAAGCATCAGACATCCGCAAGCATCAGACATCCACAGGCATCAGACATCCACAGGCATCAGACATCCACAGGCATCAGACATCCACAGGCATCAGACATCCACAGGCATCAGACATCCACAGGCATCAGACATCCATCAGGCATCAGACATCCATCAGGCATCAGACATCCATCAGGCATCAGACTTGAGGCATCAGACATGAGGCATCAGACATCCACAATCATCAGGCATCAGACATCCACAAGCATCAGGCATCAGACATCCACAAGCATCAGGCATCAGACATCCACAAGCAACAGACATCAGACATCCACAAGCATCAGACATCCATCAGACATCCACAAGCATCAGGCATCAGACATCCACAAGCATCAGGCATCAGACATCCACAAGCATCAGGCATCAGACATCCACAGGCATCAGGCATCCACAAGCATCAGGCATCCACAAGCATCAGGCATCCACAAGCATCAGGCATCCACAAGCATCAGGCATCCACAAGCATCAGGCATCCACAAGCATCAGACATCAGGCATCAGACATCCACAAGCATCAGGCATCAGACATCCACAAGCATCAGGCATCCACAATCATCAGGCATCAGACAGGCATCAGACATCCACAAGCATCAGGCATCAGACATCCACAAGCATCAGACATCCACAAGCATCAGCCATCAGACATCCACAAGCATCAGACATCAGACATCCACAAGCATCAGGCATCCACAAGCATCAGGCATCCACAAGCATCAGACATCAGGCATCAGACATCCACAAGCATCAGGCATCAGACATCCACAAGCATCAGGCATCCACAATCATCAGGCATCAGACAGGCATCAGACATCCACAAGCATCAGGCATCAGACATCCACAAGCATCAGACATCCACAAGCATCAGCCATCAGACATCCACAAGCATCAGGCATCATACATCCACAAGCATCAGACATCAGGCATCATACATCCACAAGCATCAGCCATCAGACATCATACATCCACCAGCATCAGACATCATACATCCACCAGCATCAGGCATCCACCAGCATCAGGCATCAGACATCCGCAAGCATCAGACATCCGCAAGCATCAGACATCCACAGGCATCAGACATCCACAGGCATCAGACATCCACAGGCATCAGACATCCACAGGCATCAGACATCCACAGGCATCAGACATCCACAGGCATCAGACATCCATCAGGCATCAGACATCCATCAGGCATCAGACATCCATCAGGCATCAGACTTGAGGCATCAGACATGAGGCATCAGACATCCACAATCATCAGGCATCAGACATCCACAAGCATCAGGCATCAGACATCCACAAGCATCAGGCATCAGACATCCACAAGCAACAGACATCAGACATCCACAAGCATCAGACATCCATCAGACATCCACAAGCATCAGGCATCAGACATCCACAAGCATCAGGCATCAGACATCCACAAGCATCAGGCATCAGACATCCACAGGCATCAGGCATCCACAAGCATCAGGCATCCACAAGCATCAGGCATCCACAAGCATCAGGCATCCACAAGCATCAGGCATCCACAAGCATCAGGCATCCACAAGCATCAGACATCAGGCATCAGACATCCACAAGCATCAGGCATCAGACATCCACAAGCATCAGGCATCCACAATCATCAGGCATCAGACAGGCATCAGACATCCACAAGCATCAGGCATCAGACATCCACAAGCATCAGACATCCACAAGCATCAGCCATCAGACATCCACAAGCATCAGACATCAGACATCCACAAGCATCAGGCATCCACAAGCATCAGGCATCAGACATCAGGCATCCACAAGCAACAGGCATCAGACATCCACAAGCATCAGACATCCACAGACATCAGGCATCAGACATCAGACATCAATCATCATACATCAGGCATCAGACATCCACCAGCCACGTGTGCACTCACTACTGTCACAGAGTACACGGCGTGCACGACATCGCAGCCGAAGAGGGAAACGTGTTGCAGGACATGTTCAAATACCATCAGCGCGTCTTAAAGCGTCTAAACCGTTTCACTCAAATCTATTGTTCTTCAGAATGCAGGAAAACACCAATATATGTTTTGGCGGGATATATATACTCTTTATCTACAATGATGAAAATACTGAGTCCCTTTTACATTCCCACACACACGGCATGTCTGCCTTCACACACGGCACAGACTTCCCTGGATAAAAGCATGGATAATTATAAACTTGGCTTGTTATTTAAAAAGGCGGGCGAGGGCTTTTGAGCGTGCAGCAGCAGTCCTTATGCTGATGTGAACTCCGGTGACAGACCTGGCCGCGAGGACGAGTCTCTGGCAGACGGAGCCGTGAATCACCGGAAACCGAGGCTGCCTCGGGGGCGGGTGACACGAAGCAGCTCTGGGGGCTATTCCGCAGGGGCGCGGGGCACATGAGGCTTTACAGGCACTAAGTGGCCCCCATCCTTTCTCTCCACGCACACGTGCTTCCTGTCTCAGGGAGACAGTGGAACATGTAAAAACCCTCGCCCACAGCGAACAAGTAGCCTGAGCATAATATTCACCTTCCAGAGCTCCCTGCGGCACCTCCAATGCTGTACTGCTGAATTTGGCCAACGAGAATGGCAGCAGGGGTGCTCCCCGTCAGCTGCAAGATAAAGCAACGAGGAAGCACTGAAGTGGATGCCTGCTTGTGCCCCGGGGGGACTACTGAGTGCACGCTCGAGCCCGATAAAGCAACGAGGAAGCACAGAAGTGGATGCCTGCTTGTGCCCCGGGGGGACTACTGAGTGCACGCTCGAGCCCGATAAAGCAAAGATGGAAGCACAGAAGTGGATGCCTGCTTGTGCCCCGGGGGACTACTGAGTGCACGCTCGAGCCCGAGCGTATGAATGCTTTACCGAGGCAAGTTAATCGCACTTAGCCCAGCATCCATAACAGACACCGAGCCAAATTAACAAGCCCTGTCGAGTGCGCCGTGAGCAAGAGACGCCGTGCGCGTGCACATCGGCTGTCCGGGCAGCTGAAATCGTTTTGAGCGACGTCAGTTGCGTGGCGCATGGGCGGCGCATGGAGCGCGCGGCCGGAGGTGTCCGGGGCTCCCGTGAGCTGAGGGAGCCCCGTGTGTTGGAAAAGTGAGGCGGGAGCCCACCCCGCCTTCGTGAATGCCGCATGGTGCGGCCGGAGCAAGATTCAGCGCTGAGTCCCCACAAGAGCCGGTGAGTGGGGTTGAGCGGGAGGCATGCTGGACGCCGCGCCTGGACAGGACATGTGCACGCGTATGGTGCGAGCAGGAGTTGTAAAAAGACGCGAGCCGTACGCGTGCACATCTCCTGTCTGTTAAGTTTGAGCACAGACAGTCTATGTGCACGCGTACGGCTTGCGGCATTGTTACAACTTCTGCTCGCACCATACGCGTGCACATCTCCTGTCCAGGACTTGCCGTACGCGTGCACCTGTCCTGTCCCGCATCGGAGCAAAAGTCGGCAACAATAGATCTCGCATAGCGAGCAGCGCTTTGCGCTGCATCGCTAGGCGAGACCTAATAAGTAATCTTTATCTAAACCAAAACAAGACCAAACGACAAAAATCCACAATACAGTATTAAAAATAAGGCTTTCAAATGGTAGAAATGGTTCAGTTCAATGCAAGTTGTAAATGCGACACTTTTCTCACAAAGTACCTGGGATGCGTCACGCAAAACAAACAAGATGGCCGCAGGGAAGGTGATGCGTCGGTTCCTTACACACAGGGAAGGTGATGCGTCGATTCCTTGCTTCGGGGGAGGTGATGCGTCGGTTCCTTACTGCAGCGCAGGGGAGGTGATGCGTCGGTTCCTTACCGGAGAGGAGGTGATGCATTGTTTTCTTACTGTGTGGGGAGTTGATGCGTCTGTTTCTTACTGCGCCCCCCAACGATGCAACAGTCTTGGCGCCTCGATGCGATGCATCGATCCGGTACGATGCGTGGATTCGTGTAGCCGCTTAGCAGGCTTGCGTCGGGATCAGTGCGGTGATCTCGGACTTCGGAGATCGTTGCACCCGATGAGTCGTGCGGCGATTTCTCGAGCACGGCAGGCGCTGCGACGATTTCTTCGGCGCTGCTTAGGGAAACAGGTGCGGATGCGACACGCTTCTTCGATGTTGCGTCGATTTTCCAGCTCCCAGCGACAAACAGTCTCTAGAGGTCCTAAACAGCAGCAGGCACCTCTTTTCACGTTGGAATTCCCAGCAAGGAAATTCAGGGGAGCTGGTGGTGAAGTCTTTGTGTCCCTGAGACTTCAGAACAGGAGGCAAGCTCAGTTTCAAGCCCTTGGAGATCTTCTTTAAGATGACAAAGCAAACAGCAAAGTCCTTTTCTCTTTTCCTTGGCAGCAAGCTGCCACTGCAGGCCAACCCCAGACAGCAGACAGCAAACAGCACAGGGGCAGTATTCCTCCTCAGCTTATCCGGCTCTTCTCCTTGGCAAAGGTTTCCTCTTGATTTCCCAGAAGTGATCTAAAAGTCTGGGGTCTGGGCCCCTCTTTTTATACACCAAAATCCTTTGTTCTCTGAAGGCAGGGAGTGTCTGTACCCAGCCAAAACCAGTTCTGTGGGGCACTTTGCAAGTGCACAACAACCTCCATTGTCAGTGTCAGCCCTGGCTTCAGACACACAACAGGAGGGCGGAGCCGTCATTGTGGAAGGCAGGCACAGCCCTATTCAGGTGAAGGTGCTATTCCTCCCACCACTGCAAATACAGACCAGGCCTATTCAGCCCAGCCCTGACTCATCAGACTTCTGGAGCTGCTGCCCTTCTCCAGCCCCTGTCATTCAAAAGCCAGACATGCAATACACAAACCTAGCAGAGGTACACTGGATGGTTAGGCAAGAAAATACCTACTTTCTAAAAGTGGTATTTTCAAACACAGAATGTAAAAAGCACCCTCACTAAAAGATGCATCTTCACATTCTGAGTTCAGGCATACTAAACTTTATTTTCCAATCTTGTTCCCAGGGTCAGTTATGTTTATAAGATGTTATAAACAAACTCCCCATTCTGGCCTATAGGAACAGATAGCCTTGCAATAGTGAAAAACGAAATTGGCAGTATTTCACCATCAGGACATGCCACACACATCAGGCATGTCCTACCTTTCACATACAATGCACCCTGCCCACAGGGGTACCTTGGGCCTACCTTAGGGGTGACTAATATGTAGAAAAGGGAAGGTTTAGGGACTGGCAAGTGTGTGCACTTGCCAAGTCGACATGGCAGTCCCAGACTGCACACAGGCTCTGCGATGGCAGGCCTGAGTCACATTTTACAAGCTGCTTCTGTGGGTGGCACAACCAGTGCTGCAAGCCCACCAGCAGCATTTGATTTACAGGCCCTGGGCACACATAGTGCACTATAGTAGGGTCTGACAAGTAAATCAAATATACCAATCATGGAATCACTAATCCATAACAACAATTTATAAAGGGAGCACTTGCACTTTGGCACTGAACAGCAGTGGCAAAGTGCCCAAAGCATCTAGACCAGCAAAACAGAGTCCAACACACAGCAAAAACATAGGAGGCCAAAGCAAAAAATGGAAGGGAGACCCACGCCAATGGTGCCAGGTCTAACAACCGTTATGTCATTTTCTTCCACTGGTAGTATGTAAGGTTTGTTTGACTGTCCGCGTGGTTTTCAGTTGTCTACCACACACAGTTTGCCACTACACCATTTATGTGATCCAAGCCCTTGTCATCACTGTTGATGCTCCTTTAATGTTCATTTCGAACGTGGCCGGGCAGCCTAACAATAGAGATAAATGTCCCATATACTTTCATTATTTTCAATTTTATTCCTTATTTCCTTACTTTCATCGTTTTTTATTTGTAATTTCCGTCTAGCATTCCTACACTATCTGCCCCTCCAGCCATCCACTTGACTTAACTTGATACATTATTCTTCATGATCATGTTCCCGATACGATCGGGGCTGACTCCTCCATGATCGCAGAATAACAGATAGGATGCAGCAGACTATGATCCTAGCACGGTCTGCCCGTCCTTGCCACATTTTGGGGGGGTAAAATTACCTATATTGCTCTCTAACGAGCGCCGCCCCTTGTCATTTACAAGAGGAGACGGACTTGTGCGGTCTTCTTTTCCTGACGCGTAGCGGCTGCACGTCCCTGGAGTATTCCTGCGGCCACTAATGCTGCCTCTACGATAAGAGTGAAGTCTGCTTTCCCCTTTCCCCTCCCAGCCCTGACTGATAGAATTGTTCCCTGATTATAGCTTTTTCTATCTTTCCTTTACAGAAACACGTATATACGACATGCATCGGCCGTGTTTCCTCGTGTTCCTAAAATTATCGCCTACACGGATTGCCGTGATATCTGAAACAAGTAGCTGGTCACTGTATATAGCCCCTTTTGAAGACTGCCCTCCCTTCACTGGGGTAAGTCTTTTAACTAACGCCTTGAACGAGTGTTTCCTTCTAATCTCCACACAAGTCGTGTGACTAACGCCTTGTACACGATTTTCCCTAAAGTATCCTAAGTAGTCTGTTCACTAGTGCATTGCACACCAATTTTCCTTGCAGTTTTTCCTAACATGAAGACTCATTGCCTTTTCCCATTCTGTTAGTTTTCGGCTGGGGTCCCATGTGAGTACCCCTTCTTTTACCCTCACTTCCCGTGGGAGCACTATTATCACTTGGACAGTCTATATCCTTCCTCAGGTACATGCTTATACTGCTCATTAGCATATAATTCCAGCGTTTTGGCTGGTTTTGGCCACTATTGATTTAATCTAATTTATTATCAATCCACAGATGTCCCTGCATTGATAGGTCCTGAAGAGACTCCCTACAGCAAACGGGGTTGAAACGCCGTCAACAATATTGAAAGCCAACCATTTACCAGTCTCGATTATTATATCAGATGGCTGTGTTCATCTTGTACTAAATTAATGGTCGACTTTGTCATTATGGAAACTTTTTTTCTATGTCACAAAATGTCACGCACAGTGTTATGAGTTCCATGTCCACCTGGGGACACTACGCACCTATGCTAAATATTACTGTAAATATTTATGTATATAAACATTCTGAACTTACTAGTATCACGTTGTATTTGGTCTCACTTCTCTTTTTGACATTCTCACTACCCCTATTTTATTGCCATTGTGCATTACAATATTGTGTATTGTCTACAATTTTTTCCATATGAAGGAGTGAGGTTTTCTCAAAACACTGCTTTTACTGGTCGTTTAATATCACCTTCAATTTGGAGGCTTACTTTACAAAGTATATCTGGAGGAGCGACTCGAGTATCAGCTGTCTCTACTGTAATTAAAGTGTCCGTTGCTTTCGCCTCCAGACGCTGGTGAAGTGTCTGCCTCACTATGGTAACCTCCACTGCGCTGTCCAGGAGGGTTACCGCACAGCTCCTGTCAAGGAGCAGGGTTCTCACCGTCTGAGGCATACTTTACAGTCAAAGCGGCAACTTTTTTCTTCTGAAATGGGGCACTATATTGAGATGGTTCCCCCTGCTTGACTTTGACATCAAACTGGCACTGCAGGTCACGTCTTGCCTGCGTAGACTCACCCTCCCTGCGATCCTGACGAACTCCTCCGCCGAATTGTTGATCCGACCATTCCTGAGAGGAACGAGGAGAACAAGGAGCAGGAACCTGGAACCTCTCGGGTGTCTTAATTTTAGAGCGGTCACGCAAATCATATCAACGTTCAGAAGCGTCAGGCGGAGGCGAACCTGCACTAGAACCAGGCTTCTGTTGTTGCTGCAGCTGATTTTTATTCCATGCCTTTTTAGGAAAGACTGGACGTCCCTCCTTTTCAGGAGGGAGTTTGTTCTGTACCTGAGTAAAAGGTCTTACTCCCAAACTATTGCGTCCCAATGAGGTATACACCTCCGCAATAATAATCGGCAACTGCCGCTGCCGGTCTATGTCTGCCACAGCCGATGGGCGTTGGCGTACTTGTAAGCAAACTGCTTCACCTTTGATGTTGGCCAGAATCATATCGGCGACTATAGGGAACATTCCCACTAATTTCATTACCAATTCCAGGGCTGGACCAGCCCTGTGTTCATCCTGTACCTTCTTCAGATCGCTCGGTAGAACGCCCATGGAGGGGGTGCCATAGCACAGTGTATACACTGAAGCAAACACCATCCCCCAGGTGGTGCAATCAGCTAAAGCGGGAATAATATCACTCTGTAAACTCATTGTCAGGATCCTGTGTTTCTCAAAAGGTGTAGTATGCGGAAAAACAGCCTCGAGTTGCTCAAATTATTCTGCCAGCCAACATGGCAAATCATCCCTATTCTGAGGACGTTTGTCCATCACTGAAATAACAATGACGGGACTCACGACAAGGCCACTGTCGTGTCCAGGCGGAGGAGGCACAGCTCCAGCCGGAGCCACTTGAATCGCACGCGACATAAACTGGATCACACTTCCGTGTATATGAATCAGAGATGTATGTAACTGACGTAGCTCTGCGAGTGTAACATTAAGATAATTTGGATGCGGTGTAAAACCAGCCAAAACGGGCCAAGTGGCCCAATCGACCGATAAGGGGCCTAAACAGACCACTGAAACATGGTGAGGAAGGGCACCATTAAACCATATGGTATGCTCCCAGGCTGTCAATGGAACTTCAAGTAATGCATAAGGACGATAAGCCGCCGGAACCGCAGCTGCTGTATATTCATGAAACAAATTATCATTCCCATCCACTGCCGGAAATGTAACCCAAGAGTAAAAGACCTCGAAGCGGTAAGCCGCGTCTGCCTCGACAACAAAGATAAAGGACGCCCCCGCATAGGGGACTCAACTTTGAGTCAAGAATGCTGTACCCGCCGCGCGGTTAGGTGCCGCAATAGCGACTGCCATAATAAAAACAAAAAAGGATAAACCAGTAGAACGGTAGCGCAAAAGGTGAGAGGGTATTATGGACAAGCGCTACTCATGAATAAGAACCAGACCAAACGTTAGTGGCTCCATGTTGTAGGGATTCTGCACAAATACAGAACTATGTGCAGGAGTATGGGACATTGGTGTATAGGGACTGGGTCTTCCTACCACCTTAGTACCCACGAGCCCAGGACCGACTAGCTATAGTGTCTCACTTGCTCTCCTACTCACTCACAGAGAAACAAATGATTAGACACCCCAGAACACAACACTTCCAGATCACTCAGGAATCGCGGTAACAAGACACACCCTTTCGCTCGCACTCTTGTACTTGTCCACAATAAGATCTGACAGAGACACGAAACAGTTTAAAATATTTATTTTAACTAACGTGCCCTAACATGCAGTATACGTGCCATAACAAGCAGGAAAATGTATAGAACAAATACAGTCAGCATAGCAGCTAGTCCATATATCATGAAGGGAGATGTCATCATAAAAAGACTATGGAGAAAAGACTACAGTGCCTAACCTCCCTCCCCTTGCTAAGAAGAAGTATTATTATATAAAAGAAGATCTCTGGGCTTTGTCAGCAGACCCCATACCTTAGCCCATAGATGGTAGATCTACATCATAGGTGCTGTCTCACTCTTCTTCCTGGAAAGGTTCCTCTCCAAGTGTGTTACCTATTCGTATACCCTACTAAAAACCAAAGTACGTTGTCCAAACAACAGCTGCATCGGTATGTTTTGTCTAAGGGCTAGGGTCTGCCCAGAACAAAATAAAAAGGGGCATTGTTGTTTGACCTTGCACATAATGTTCAGTCAAAATCCCAGGAACATACAGAGAGTGAACACAGCGATGAGTTCTCATGTGAAAGCAATCATTGAAATATTGCAAAAATATAGACGTGTAGTAACATGCGCAAAAGCAGTAGGAAAGCTGCGACGTGCTCATGCTAACTTAATGAGAAACGACAATGTCCCTATGGGCCACGTGACAAGGGCAGGTATTAGGAGAGGATATCTAGAGGCGAGAGATGGAGAGAGAAAGAGAGAGAGAGCATAAAGGTGAGACGAAGCTCATGAAGAGAGGAAAAGTACTAGAAAACGATACCTAGAGAAGGAGAGAGACGGAAAGAGAGAGGACATAAAGGTGAGAGGTAGCTGAAAAAGAGAGGAAAGGTAGGAGGAAAGGATACCTAGAGAAGGAGAGAGATGGCGCAGGAGAGAGGACGTATAGGTGAGAGGTGGCTCATGCAGACAGGAAAGGTAGGAGGATAGGATAAGCAGCGAAGAAGAGAGATGGAGGGAGAGAGGCTGGAACGGTGAGAAGTAGCTCACGAAGAGAGAAAAGGTAGGAGGGAAGAATACCTAGAGAAGGAGAATGATGGAGGAAGAGAGGATGGAAAGGTGCGAGTGTAGCTCATGCAGAGAGGAAAGGTAGGAGGAAAAGATACCTAGACAACAAGAAGAGATGGAGGGAGAGAGGACGAAAAGATGAGAGGTAGCTGATGAAGAGAGGAAAGGATACCTAAAGAAGCAGACAGATGGAGGGAGAGAGGACGTAAAGGTGAGAGGTAGTTGATGAAGACGGGAAAGGTAGGAGGAGAGGAAATCTAGAG
Organism: Calotriton arnoldi; assembly: GCA_963921515.1. NCBI lineage: Eukaryota > Metazoa > Chordata > Amphibia > Caudata > Salamandridae > Calotriton > Calotriton arnoldi. The sequence continues at coordinate 234,598 of CAWUFW010016386.1, read as the reverse complement.
GAGAGAGATGGTGGGAGAGAGGACAGAAAGGTGAGAGGAAGCTGATGAAGAGAGGAAAGGTAGAAGGAAAGGATACCTAGAGAAGGAAAGAGATGGAAGGAGAGAGAACGTAAAGGTGAGAGGTAGCTGATGAGAGGAAAGGTAAGAGGAAAGGATACCTAGAGAAGGAGAGAGATGGAAGGAGAGAGGACGTCAAGGCGAGAAGTAGCTCATGGAGAGGAAAGGTAGGAGGAAAGGAGACCTAGAGAAGGAGAGAGACGGCAGGAGAGAATTCATAAAGGAGAGAGGTAGCTCATGAAGAGCGGAAAGGTAAGAGGAAAGGATACCTAGAAAAGCAGAGAGATGGAGGGAGAGAGGACGTAAAGGTGATAGGTAGCTGATGAAGAGAAGAAAGGTAGGAGTAAAGGATACCTAGAGAAGAAAAGAGAAGGCAGGAGAGAGGACATAAAGGTGAGAGGAAGCTCATGAAGAGAGAAAACATACTAGGAAAGGATAGTGAGAAAAGTAGGGAGTTGCGAGATAGAGGACATAAAGGTGAGATGTAGCTCATGAAGAGAGGACAGGTAGGAGTAAAGGATACCTACAGAAAGAGAGAGATAGCAAGAGAGATGACTTAAAGGTCTGAGTGCAGCTCATGAAGAGAGGACAGGTAGGAGTAAAGGATACCTACAGAAAGAGAGAGATAGCAAGAGAGATGACTTAAAGGTCTGAGTGCAGCTCATGAAGAGAGGACAGGTAGGAGTAAAGGATACCTACAGAAAGAGAGAGATAGCAAGAGAGATGACTTAAAGGTCTGAGTGCAGCTCATGAAGAGAGGAAAGGTAGGAGGAAAGGATACATAGTGATGGACAGAAATGGAGTGAGAAAGGACGGAAAGATGAGACGTAGCTGATAAAGAGTGGAAAGGTGGGAAGCAAGGTCAAAACTAAACAAGCATTGGCATAGCCAATAGGTCTCGCCTTTGGGGCCTTATAAGTGTTTAGCCAGAGCTATTGACTTTGCCAATGTCTTCAAGCTGTGCTGTAGAGAAGTGTGGCTGCTGTGCGGCATGCTGAAAAGTTATAATAAAAAAGTGTCCGAAGCATTTTTGTTACTTTATATATGACCAAGAAGGCATTATGTAAAACTGAACGACCATATTAAAAAAAGTATTTACAATAAAAAATTTCCTTAGTTTTCTTTTGTTCTTGCAATGCTGGCAATGGTTGTTTGCTAAAGCTTTTTTTTTGAGGGGGCATAAACAATCGGAGGGTGAAGGTTGGGAACTAGTACCTGTATTATAACACTAGCAGCGGCCAGACGCTGGGGAGAATCAACAGATGCCAGATTCCGAGAGCAGGCTGAGGTGGTGCTGAGTGATGCTGAGGTGGTAGTGGTGACTGTTGCGGAGACGATGCTGAGGTGATGCTGAATGATACTCAGGTGTTGCTGAGTGATACTGCTGTGGTGCTGAGTGATGCTGTGGTGGTGCAGAGTGATATTGTCTTGGCGCTGAGTGATGCTGTGGTGGTGATGAGTGATATTGTCTTGGCGCTGAGTGATGCTGTGGCGGCGCTGAGTGATGCTGTGGCGGCGCTGAGTGATGCTGTGGCGGCCCTGAGTGATGCTGTGGTGGCCCTGAGTGATGCTGTGGCGGCGGTGAGCGATGCAGTGGCGGCGCTGAGCGATGCTGTGGCGGCGCTGAGCGATGCTGTGGCGGCGCTGAACGATGCTGTGGCGGCGCTGAGCGATGCTGTGGTGACGCTGAGCGATGCTGTGGTGGCGCTGAGCGATGCTGTGCTGGTGCTGAGCGATGCTGTGGTGGCGCTGAGCGATGCTGTGGTGGCGCTGAGCGATGCTGTCGTGGCGCTGAGCGATGCTGTGGTGGCGCTGAGCGATGCTGTGGTGGCGCTGAGCGATGCTGTGGTGGTGCTGAGCGATGCTGTGGTGGTGCTGAGTCATCCTGTGGTGGTGCTGAGTGATGCAGTGTTGGTCCTGAGTGATGATGTGGTGTCGCTGAGTAAAGCTATGGTGGTGCTGAGTGATGCTGTGGTGGTGCTGAGTGATGCTGTGGTGGCGCTAAGTGATGCTGTGGTTGTGCTGAGTGATGCTGTGGTTGTGCTGAGTGATGCTGTGGTTGCACTGAGTGATGCTGTGGTTGCACTGAGTGATGCTGTGGTGGCGTTGAGTGATGCTGTGATGGCGTTGAGTGATGCTGTGATGGCGTTGAGTGATGCTGTGATGGCGTTGAGTGATGCTGTGATGGCGTTGAGTGATACTGTGATGGCGTTGAGTGATACTGTGATGGCGTTGAGTGATGCTGTGATGGCGTTGAGTGATGCTGCGATGGCGTTGAGTGATGCTGCGATGTCGTTGAGTGATGCTGTGATGGCGTTGAGTGATACTGTGATGGCGTTGAGTGATACTGTGATGGCGTTGAGTGATGCTGTGATGGCGTTGAGTGATACTGTGATGGCGTTGAGTGATACTGTGATGGCGTTGAGTGATGCTGTGATGGCGTTGAGTGATGCTGTGATGGCGTTGAGTGATGCTGCGATGTCGTTGAGTGATGCTGTGATGGCGTTGAGTGATGCTGTGATGGCGTTGAGTGATGCTGTGATGGCGTTGAGTGATGCTGTGATGGCGTTGAGTAATGCTGTGATGGCGTTGAGTGATGCTGTGATGGCGTTGAGTGATGCTGTGATGGCGTTGAGTGATGTTGTGATGGCGTTGAGTGATGTTGTGTTGGTGCTGAGTGATGCTGTGCTGGCTCTGATTGATGCTGTGGTTGCGCTGAGTGATGCTGTGGTGTTGCCGAGTGAGAGATAGAGTGAAGATATAATGCCCAATTAGAGAGGGTGGTGAGAGAGAATGAGAGAGAAAGGGTGTACATAGAATAAAGAGTGGAGCGGGATAGAGAGAGAGAAAGAAGGGGAGAGAGAGTGAATGAAGGAGTTTGAAAGAGAAACAGATAAAGGGGTGAGAGAATGAAAGGCTAAAAAAGATAGAGAGGGGAGAGTTAATTAAGTAGAGAGAGAATTAGAGAGGGGAGAGAGAGAGACAATAAGAGTGGGGGGTGTGGAGTTTAAATAGAGTGAAGAAGTGACGCGGAAAAAGTAACCTTAAATATAGCTTTGTGCTTTGCGCGAATAAATATTAAAAAAAAAAAAATAGTGAGAGACAAAAATACTGGTAATTAGGCTGTGACTCCCAATATAAAACAAATAGCGATATAAGGTGAAATCAACCCACTGAAGCAATATTTCTAACTAGACAAAAAAAGCTTGCATTTCAATGCTAATCGCTGTTGTTTTTCATGTGACTGTAGTCCAGGGCCCTCAGTTGGTAATGTGAGCTGCTGCTGCGATTGAAACATCAGAGTCCAGAGAGTTAATGAGCCATGACGAGGAAATGAGGAAGAGATAGGAAACCCAGATGGCAGCTGCGCGTGCACGCCATCGTGAACGCAAGCTGGTCGCCAGCCGAAAGCCAGTGTTTGCACTTCCAAAACCCACATACTAAAACTCTCGGCCAGAACAGCGCAAGCGCTGGTGCAGGCCGACACCTAAAAAAGGACACTAAAACAAATCTCTACCAGGCTCTATGTTCATGTCCTTACACTAACTGCCAAATAACACTGATTGATTTCTGAACAATGAATGTAAACACCGTTAATGTAGTCTATGTCAGTGATGTAGCTAGTATTTGTATTTCACATGTTTTACTTAATTTAGACTTCCCCAAGAGTGTTAGCTATTTCCAGGATGTTGCGTTTCTGTGTTTTTTTTCGCACAGCATATTACTCCTGTGTAGTTCATACTTTGAACAGAGAAGGCCTCAGGTGTTTATAACAGCACGTAAGCGAGGCCTGGAGTAGAAGCTACAGGAGCGCGAGGTTCTCAAAGTGCCTGTCAGTGAGTCAAAAAGGTGTTTAGAACACAGTGCCATTCAATTATGGGCCTCTCTGTAGAGCACACAAAGCAATCACCATGTATGCCAGGTGCAATTGTGATTCTGTGTTAAGGAAGCACGCAATTATCAAAATATTGACAAGGTAGAAGCAAAATAAAAAATGCATACATGTCCAACAGTAAATACATCAGGAGTGATTGGGACACTCTGAAGACCGCTAACTTTTCCACAGGTCTCAGTAACGTTTAATTCACAGTCTAACTATCTCAGAATCTAAACATTTTCAATATTATTTACAGCAAAGCCATTTGCAACTCATTTTATCTTACACAGCTAAGAGCCATTGACAAAGCCAATAGTCAGTTGCTGTGTTGTATGTAATGCAATAACAGTGCAATCAGAGAAAGCTCAGAGAAACCAAAATACCGGTCTGACGGCACACTATAGGATCACAGAATGTTTGTTTAGTTGCGGAAGCCACGCCCCTTTAGAACCCCCACACACGCATACTTTTTTCATCACCCTTAAAGCCCTGCATTAGTGAGATTTAAAACATACATATATGTCCTGATGAGGGGGTGCTTTAACTTAGGAGCTAAAAAGCCCTTTGTCAATGTTGATTTGTGGACATTATTTCTATTGACTGAACTGGTGCCATAATCCTACTATTGTCATCACACACTGCATAAGAGTTGTGACCGTCAGAAGCAGTGTAAAGGTGTTGTAAATGTATGTGAACAATAGTTGTAGAATAATCCTAAAAGGATGCCCCCACCCATTAATTCAGTAGGTAGTTTATCAGCACTTCTCATTCAGATATTTTTAATAGTAGGTGCCTGCTTCGGGAGAAAACAACTTTATCTTCATCACGGCCAGCATTTTCAAACTTCTCACTCTATTTAACTACACGTATAAACGATTAACAATTTCCACAGGACCTACAGTTCCCCACCTCCAGGGGCCAAGATAAGTATCCAACTTTCTACGTACACACAGCATTTGCACAATGCGATATAGGGCGCACGCACACACGCGCGTAGCAAAATCCAGCCATAATGATCATGTTTCCATATTCTGACAGGAACACAGACAAAATCAACCCCCACCCACATGCAGCACGTGTATTGTAATTGGATTTATACGGCCCCTCAAAGGATTGCCTTGACCCACAACTCCCCACGTTCTCACACCAGTTCTCCAGCATCTCCTTAATGGCGTTGGCTGGTCTCTGGATCACTTCTCCAGCGGCGATGCGGTTCACCACTGTCTCATCCAGCCGTCGGATAACCCCAGCCATAAGTGCCAATGGCCCCGTAGAGCGCAACGTGAAACGCCTCGCCTGTTGACCGCCTCACAGCGACAGCACAAGCCTTTCACCAGCGCGGGATGTATACAGCGACGTCACTACCTATGGCACACCGCCATTGGATAGAAAGAGGAAACACAAAAAACAAGCACTGAAACACAAGTGCGGCCCCGCGCCGCGAAAGTGAAACAGTACTCCGGGTGGTGGAGGGGTGGGGGGGGAGTGCGATTCCCTTGCGGGAGCGAGCGGCGCCAGGAGCGATAATTGCTACCATATGGCGCCAGCTGCTCACTCCCGCAAGTGAATCGCCAAACGTGCACGCGTTGCCATTGAAGGCAATGGAACGCGTGCACGTTTTTGGCTGAAAAGCCTAATCGCTCGCAAAAGGTCTTTTTGCCTATGCAGCGCATGCGCGCTGCGTAGGCAAGACCTAAAAAGGGCAAGAGATAAAAGAAAAAAGGGCGGGGAAGCAAAATGTATTGAAGTGAGGTAACAAAGAAAGACAGAGAAAACTAAGTGGCAAATAGAAGTATGATAAGGGGAGGTGTTGGATGATGGCCCTCTATAAAGTGTAACCCTAAACACTTTGACTTCCTCCTCCCCTTTTGTTGAATGCTTTTTGTTGGCTTTAGGACTCTATGCACTTTACCACTGCTCATCAGTGCTAAAGTGCTTGTGCTTTCTCCCTTAAACATGGTATAATTGGTTTTCACCTGTTTGGCATATTTTATTTACTAGTAAGTCCCTTGTAGAGTTGTACGCCATATACCCAGGGCCTGTAAATTCATGCTACTAAACATGTCTCAGGATTGCCACTGCAGAGACAGTGTGTGCAGTTTTACTGCCATGTCGACTTGGCATTTAAAACCCCTTGCCAAGCCTTAAACTCCCGTTTTATTACACATAAGTCACCCCTAAAGTAGGCACTGGGTAACTTAAAGGGCAGGGTGCTGTGTAAGCAAAAGGTAGGGCATGTACTTTTAAGTTTTGCATGTCCTGGTAGTAAAAAACACCTACATTCATTTTTCACTACTGTGAGGCCTACTCCTCTCATAAGTTAACATTGGGAATTCCTTATTACACTTTTAGTTTGAAATCTTTTTATTGAGTTATCGACAAACAAATGCAATAGATTAGGAGGCCTAGGTCATAGGCCGGTAGCTGTCATATTGCTGCACAGAGCATTAAAAGAACAACAAAGAGAACTTCCCCGCCCCCCTCCCTGCCCCTGCCCTCTCCTCCCCCCTTCCGTCTCCTCCCCAGGTTAACATGCCTGGACAAAAAAACAACCAAAAAGCAGTCCTATCGCTCTGTTGCTTGGATAGTGGCAGTCAGTCTACACTGTGACTCAACTCAGGCAGGCGGAGTAGCCGTAAATATCTCGGGCAGGACAGCTCCCGGAATTCAGTGCATAGCAGAGAGACAAAGGGTCGCCACATATCAGCAAAAGTAGCCCCGTCACCTTGAAGCGAGAAGGAAATGCGTTCCATACCAAGAACGTACCACAAGCGATGTAACCATCCCTGCACTGTCGGTATTCTATCTGTGCCCCAGTGTGATAATATATTCTGTAGTGCCGCCCCAAGCGCTATACCCAGTTGCTTGCCCTTGCGGGACTTGAGGGGAAAGGTAAGCCTGTCGGACACTCCCAGGACCACATATGCAGGAAAGCGTAAAAGCGTGGTGTCAAAATGGCTATCGATCTCATCCAGCACCTGTGACCAGTAGGCGGTGAGGGTAGGGCACTCCCACAACAGGTGCAAGAGTGTGCCTTCAGCATCGCACCCTCTCCAGCAAGTAGGTGAACGGTCAGGGTCGCTCTTGTGAAGTTGGGAGGGCGTAAGATACCAGTATGTCATGATTTTAGTGGCTGTTTCAATGCTAGATGTATATTACACTTTTAAGCTGTAATTCCTGATTATAAAGGTGTAGCTTTGTCATGTTGTATGTCTTTGGAATGGTAATGATAAATCCTCTTTACTGGTAAAGTTGGATTTAACATTAGTATTTTAGAGATGCCACTTTTAGAAAGAGGACATTTGTCTGCTCTTAAAGCTCTGTTTGCCTATATTTGTCTGGACAGAGTGGCAGCTTGACTTTGATCATTCCCTCCACACAGCCACACATGAAAGGAGGGTAGGTGTGTCTGAGTGCCAATCTGCATCCTGATGGCTCTTGCATTGGAACCAACGCCTCGCCTCCACTGTGCAATCGACATCAACGCATTGCTCGACTGCTCCCGACCAGGATAAAGATACTTTGTTTCCTAGGCCTGCGTGGCTCCTGTATCAAGACTGAGCTCCATCGTGGTCAGCATGAATTGTTGACTTTGCCCCGGTCCAGTGCGACCAGATGACCCCCAATGGTGCTTATTGGTTCTAAGTGCTATAACACTTTTTAATCTTTAAAGATATATATCTCGACTTGTACTTATTGGATTTTTGTAGTTTTGGTCTTGGTTTATTTATAGCATTTTTTCTATATTTCTAAACCAGTCTGGAGTCTTTTTGTTATTTTGTTATTTTTTATTTGAAAAGTTTTATATAGCGCTGGCTAGACCCGGAGGTATCAGAGCGCTTTACATGAGGATCAGCGGGTTACAGGTTATGAAAATTACATCAGTTACAAGTATAGGCTTAGGAGAAAAACATGAGATTACACAATAATATAAGTTATTAGCGCGTAGCATAGCAAAGACACACGTCATATGGGGAATGGAAGGTAGGGGGGGGAAAGGTAACAGGGGAGAGGAATGCAGATAGAGTCAGGTAGACCGAAAGGGGGAAAGTACTTCAGGGGGAACAAAGCAGTCAAAGCAGTCAAAGAGAAAGACAGATAAAACCGTGAAGAACCGTGAGAAACAATGTCTGATGTCCGGCTGGGTAGGTGACGGCCACGAGGGTGAACCAGAGCCAGACTCCTCTATAACTGCATAGGACAGCTCCACCGGGCAGCGGCCAAGGGTACTCGGGATCCGCGGTAAGTACGAACAGTTTTAGTTTCTGCCCATGGGGCATCGTCATAGTTCCATAGAGGGCAACGGTCCCGGTGTTACTGGGAAACGCCGTCCGCCTCATCCTACAGCTCGCCCCATGAGAGGAGAGGTGGAAGAGACAGCTCCGAAGTCTGCAGATCTTCCCCATTCCCCGAAGCAGTAGTGAGTGTTGGGTAATAGTCCAGGAACACAGTGGTAGAGGGGCCATGGGCACCTCAGGGTCGAAAAGTGATGCTCGGAGAGTGGTAGGCCGCCGAATAGACCCTTATAGCCTCAACCAGGAAACCGGGGTCTCCAAGCTCCCAAAGGACATAAGGAGAGATCGTTGGCGACGTCAAAGGAAAAAGGTTCCCTAGCGGTGGATGTAGGGGAATCGTCTCTCTCAGAGGGGTGTTTTGTATGCAGAGGGACAGTGCGCAGCCGCTGCCAATGACTACGCTCAGGTGCAGCTACAAGGCATTAAGGACACAGGAGTTAGATGGGACGCTGGGTTAGTTGCATGGGATCCAGCTAACACAATGCATCAAGTGCTGTTGGCAATTAGTGCTCCGTATTACACATGAATCTAATATTTGCAGAAAGAGGAGTGCAGACGAGATTCGAATGGGGAAATTGCGGCCACCATTTTAGAGTCAGGCAGGTACAGGCAGCATCTCGGGACCGATCGCCGTGAATGACGAGTAGAATGCAACAGTCCGCAAACAACTTTTTGTGGTGTTTCTATTGAGTTACTGTGAGTTGTGCTGCACTAATACTTTACATATTGCCTCCTGACATTCGCCTGACTGCTCTGTGCCAACTTGCCAGAGGGTGAGCACAGGTAATCTGTTATTGTGTATCTCACATAGCCTGACTAGGATTCTGGTTCCTGCTTGGACAGGGCGCATACCTCTGCCAACCAGAAACCCAATTTCTAACAGGCGGAAAGAGTGTGTCAGAGGTTTCCTGGTCCAAAACAGTCAGTAAATTGTGGATATTGTAAATGCGGCACTATCTCAGATCACGTGCGAGCCAGCAGTCTATGGGGCCTGATTTCAGGATAAGCTTTAATGCAGAACATTCAGGTTTCTACAAGTAGTTCTAAACTTGGAGGAAAATCCACCTGTGGAATTTCTTTGACATAGACTTACTGCTGGCGGATTCTCCTCCGGTTTTAGCACTTTCTGCAGCAATAGGATTTTTAAAAACATTCCGAAGAAGGTGGTCATTGCAGATATTTACTTCATTACATTAACTTAACTGCTTTGTCCTTGTTAAGGTGTCACTCATGATGTCACACATAAATGCATGGGAAATATGAAAATGTCACACATATGTGAAGTAAAAACTTGGCAGCAATGCCTTCGGGGTGTTGTAGCCCATACTGTAACAACAATTTTATGGTGTGAGGAGGAACCCTATACTGATGCATGCCCCCTGAGTGGGGGAGGTGAAGGTTCACGTCCTAATAAAAATGATTTCTTTGATTCTGAGAGAGAGAGTGAGACCAACGTGACAAGCCAATACTATTTGGCGACTTGGGTGCAACAGACGCAAGCACTCTTGTATGTGGTTCATAGCTGCAAGGAGGGAGTTGGAACTCGTAGGTCTAAATACTCCCTGTAGGAAGCTGGCTCTGTATATACTATACCAAAGTGAGGTATAGTGTGCACAGAGTCCAGTGGATCCCCAAAGGTAGGCAGAGGTAAAGTTAGATAGAACCTTACTCTCTATTTGTGGTAGTGTGAGCGAGCATTAAGGCAGTATCAGAGGACAGTGTTAAGCATTTGTTGTACACTCTCAGTCAGCAAATGAATTCACACACTCAAGAACTGAACTTCAGACCAATTGTTTTTGTATGAAAATATTCTTTTAGTTATTTTATTTTCTAGAACCAAGCAAGCCTGGCATAGGTAAGTTGATAAATACTTTGCAGTAAATATACAGTTTGAAATGCAATTGTAAATGTACTTTGAAATGGTTACAGTTTGAATTACTGGTAATGCAATACTGTGGAATGCTGTACATATACTTTGTATCGATCTTGCAATGAAAATTACAGGTAAGTTACTTTTACAATACTTTTGAGATTACTTTTTTCTACTCAGTGTGATATGCCTAGATATCACACTGGGACATTTCCTAGAGAAAAGGTAAGTAAAATCAGTTTTGCACAATTGTTATTTTTCAGGTTTCCATACAAATCAACTCCACACTTGGAACATTTTTCAGAGAAAAACAGTCAATGGATTCCTATGGAGAGAAATGAAGTTGACGGTTACCAGGTAAGTAATCAGTCTTTGGAGTTGAGCTTCTGGGGTTAGAACAAGGGTTCCCCCAGGGTCAAGGATGCACTCTTGTTACACCCTCAGCGGCACAACGGCGGCCGGGTGCAGAGTGCTGAGGCCCAATGTTATCCAATGGTGGATAGGGGGCCTCCGGTTGGTGGCTGCTGGCTAGCAGGCCACTCGGCTGTAGGAGCAAAGCTCCTGGACTTTATCTCAGGGCAAATGGGGAAACAATGTAGCACCAAAGGTGCACCCTTAGCGGCACTAGGGCGGCCGGGTGCAGGGTGCTGTTTCGATGTTGGGCGCCCTGTTGGTTTCAATGGGGAACCTCCGGTTTGCAAAGGCACTGCAGGCTCGGGGACGAAGGTCTTCTGGGTGCGACCACCACTTTGAGAGGTAAGTTGGGAAGTTAGGGGTTGGCTAGGCACCATTGGTTTGGGCACACAAAGCTGTGGGGCGTCGGTTGCAGGGGTGCCTTTAGGTGTCGGATCTTCTTCTCAGCTCCTGGTCGCGGTTGGAGGGACCTTCTGGATTTAGGCTGCAGGGGTCAGCTGGAGGCTTGAGGCAGGTCAGGGGTCGCCGGATCTCGAGTCAGGATCGCCCGGGTGACCTCCTTGTGGTGTTTGCCCACTCGAGCTCGGGCCGTGGACGGCGGGTGCAGAGTGTGGCGGATCCGCGTTGTCCGGCCGGAGCCAGAGGTTGCAGATGAACAAATCCGGTGTTCACAGGAGACAGAGTCTTTGTAGTTGAAGGCAGGCAGGTCCTCCGGAGTTTTCAAAGTTGCTGGCTGCAGGACACACCGGGATTTCGCAGGAGCAGGTTCGAGGGGGAGACAGGCCGGTAGGGCTGGGGACAAGTCAGTGGGTGTCTTCCTCTTGTTAGCTGCTGCACGGCTGTTCGGTCCTTCTTCTTCTTCTTGTTGCAGGTTCTTGTCTGAGGAAGAAAGTTTCAGGGGTGCCCCTAAATACTAGATTTAGGGGCATTACAGGTAGGTAAAAGGCAGGGACCAATGGGTCTCTTCCCTGGGGTGGGTACACCCCCTATTATGCCACCCTCCAGTGGGAGGGAGGCATGAGCCTGTCCCTGGTTGGCTGAGTCCCCTCATCTTCAAGATGGCGTGGACTGACAGTTGTGCTTCACCTCGCCTCCCCCACCTGAGGGGTGGAGTTGGCAAAGGTGGACACACCTCTCTTCCTCACTTGTTTTTCCCGCCGGTTCTCCCGCCCAAAGTGGGGGTCAGAACCAGTGGGGACCAGTTGCTGAGAGCAGCAAGTGGCCTGGGGAAGCTCACAAAGGCGGCAAGCCTTTGAAGCTTCCCCTTCGTGAACCCTGCCCATCCTGGGGGAGGAAGCTTGGCATCTCGTCCCAGGATGTGCATTGTTTCAGGCCCCAGAGAGCAGCAGGCTCTCGACCCAGGGGTCCAGAAACATGTCTAGTGGTGGCAGCTGAAAGCAGCCGCTCAGCCTGGACACTAGTGGTAGGTTCGTTTTCAGGGGGCATCTCTAAGATGCCTTCTGTGTGCATTTTTTCATTAAATCCCACACTGGCATCAATGTGGGTTTAATGTGCTGAGAAGTTTGATACCAAACTTCTCAGTTTTCAGTGTAGCCATTATGGTGCTGTGGAGTTCGTAATGACAAACTCCCAGCACCATATACTCTTAATGGCAGCACTGAACTTATAATTGTCTAAGAATGGCCTTAGACACTGTAGGGGTACAGGGCTCATGCACCTGTACCCTCACCACTGGTATAGTGCATCCAAGCTAGAGGGGTGACAGATCTATGCCAGGGCAGTGGGTTGTAGGCATGTCACACAGAGATGTGTGCCATGTCGACTCTTCACTTTGTTCTGCACTGTTAGAACTGGGGGTCTCTAGTTGGCAGAGGTAGGTACCTTTGGTCAAGTAGGGACCCTTGCTTCTAGTCAGGGTAAGGGGGCTACACTCCTAAATAACCCCTGCTCACCCCCTTGGTAGCTTGGCACGAGCAGACAGGCTTATCTCAGAGGCAGTGTGTAAAGCATTTGTGAACACATACAGTAATACAGTGAAAACACTACAGATGGACACCACACAGGTTTTATCAAAAATAGGTATTCTTTATATAGACTTAACACAAGACCCAAACGACAAAAATCCACAATACTGTAATCAAAAATAGACTTAAAAATGGTAGAAATTGCTTAGTTCAAAGTTGATGGTAAATGCGACACGTTTCTCACAAAGTACCTTGAATGCGTAACGCAAAACAAACAAAAGGGTCGCAGGAAGGGTGATGCGTCGGTTCCTTGCTTCGGGGAGGCGATGCTTCTGTTCCTCAGTGCTTGCGCAAAGTAGGCGATGCGTCTGTTCCTTACCGGAGAGGAGGTGATGCGTCGATCCCTTACTGCGTTCCGGTTACGATGCGACAAGATGGCGCTTCGATGCGTTGCGACGATCCGGTGCGATGCAAGAAGATGGCGCCCTTGATGCGATGCGACGACGTGAAGGCGATGCGTGCACGCCCGACGGCCGTGCGGCGAACTCTGTAACTTCTGAGCCGCGACAGGCCCTGCGACACGCTTCTCCGGTGATGCGACGACGACCCTTGCGGTGGCGACACGCTTCTCCGGTGATGCGACGACAACAGCTGTGACGGAGACACGCTTCTCCGGTGATGCGGCGGCGACCTCTGCGGCGGCGACGCGCTTCTCTGATGATGCGACGGCAACAGCTGCGACGGCGTCATGCTTCTTCTCGTTGAGTCGCGCTTCCAGCTCCCAACGATACGCAGGCTTCTGCAGACAGAATTCCCAGCAAGGGAATTCAGGGGGAGCTGGTGGTGAAGTCTTGTGTCCCTGAGACTTCAGCAGGAGGCAAGCACAGTTCAAGCCCTTGGAGATTCTTCTTCAAGATGATGAAAGTTCAATAAAAGTTCTTTCCCCTTTCCTTGGCAATTAAGTAACCACTGCAGGCCAACCCCAGAAAATAGCACACTGGCACAGGGGCAGTCAAATCCTTCAGTCTTCCTTGGTTTCTTCTCCTTGGCAAAGGTCTGTCTTGATTCCCAGAAGTGATCTAAAGTCTTGGGGTCTGGGCCCCAATATTTATACTAGTAAATCCTTTGTCCTCTGAAGGCAGAGGGTGCCTGTACCTAGCCAAAACCAGTTCTGTGCAGCTTCCTGGCAGGAGGTGGAGACAGCATTGTTGAAAGCAGACCTGGCCCAGGTAGCTGAAAGGAAATCTCCTCCCCCTACTCTCTATTCTATGAGGGCTCAGGGCAGTGAAAGGAAATCTCCGCCCCCTACTCTCTATTCAGCCAAGGTCCTATTCAGCCCAGCCCTGACTCATCAGACTGCTGGAGCCCAAGCCCTCCTGTCACTCACAAACCAGACATGCAATACACAACCTAGCAGAGGCAGGCTGGATGGTTAGGCAAGAAAATACCCACTTTCTAAAAGTGGTATTTTCAAACACAGAATGTTAAAACCAACTTCACTAAAAGATGTATTTTATCATTCTGAGTTCAGGCATACTAAATTCGTTTTTCTACCATGTTCCCTGGGTCAGTTAGGATTATAAGATGTTATAATCAAACTGCCCATTCTGGCCTATGGGGACAGGTAGCCTTGCAATAGTGAAAAACGAAATTGGCTGTAATTCACTATCAGGACATGCCACACACATCAGGGCATGTCCTACCTCTTACTTACAATGCACCCTGCCCTTGGGCCTACCTTAGGGGTGGCTGATATGTAGAAAAGGGAAGGTTTAGGGACTGGTAAGTGGGTGCACTTACCAAGTCAACATGGCAGTACTAGACTGCACACAGGCTCTGCAATGGCAGGCCTGAGACACACTTTACAAGCTGCTTCTGTGGGTGGCACAACCAGTGCTGCAAGCCCACCAGCAGCATTTGATTTACAGGCCCTGGGCACACATGGTGCACTATACTAGGGTCTGACAAGTAAATCAAACAAGCCAATCATGGAGTCACTAATCCATTACAATACTTTACAATAGGGAGCACTTGCACTGTGGCACTGAATAGCAGTGGCACAGTGCCCAAAGCATCTAAAACCAGCAAAACATATCAAAAACAGAGGAGACAACAGCAAAAAATGGGAGGGAGACCCACGCCAATGGTACCAGGTCTAACACGTGTCCCCTCCAGCTGAAATGTGGGGAGAACTACCCACCCTCCTGGGAGTTCTCTTCACTAAGGCGGAAAAATCTGGACAGACCATCAGCATTGGCGTGTTCTGTACCAGGGCGGTGTTCCACCGTGAAGTCCATCCCCTGTAGGGAAATGGACCACCTCAGCAACTTTGGATTCTCACCCCTCATCTGCATCAACCATCTGAGGGGCCTGTGGTCAGTCTGAACCAGGAAGTGAGTCCCAAACAAGTATGGTCTCAACTTCTTCAGTGCCCAGACCACAGCAAATGCCTCACGCTCAATTGCACTCCACCTCTGTTCCTGTGGAAGTAACCTCCTACTGATGAAGGCTACAGGTTGGTCTAGGCCCTCCTCATTCATCTGTGAAAGAACAGCCCCCACACCATGCTCTGAAGCGTCTGTCTGAACAATGAATGGTTTTGAGAAGTTGGGCGCCTGAAGCACGGGTGCTGTGCACATGGCAGTCTTCAGGGCATCAAAAGCTTTCTGACAGGTGTCAGTCCAGTTCACTTTCTTGGGCTGCTTCCTGGAAGTCAGCTCAGTCAAGGGTGCAACAATGTTGCCATACCCCTTGACAAACCTCCTGTAGTACCCTGTGAGTCCTAAAAAGGCTCTCACCTGTGTCTGGGTTTTGGGGGGTTCCCATGCCAGGATGGTATCAATCTTGGGTTGTAGGGGCGCCACCTGGCCGCTTCCTACCTGGTGCCCCAAGTACACCACAGAACCCTGCCCGATCTGGCACTTACTCGCCTTGATCGTGAGGCCTGCTTTCCGCAGCGCCATCAACACTTCCCAGAGGTGGCGCAGATGTTCATCCCAGGTGGAACTAAACACTGCGATGTCATCCAGGTAGGCGGCACTGAAATCTTCCAGTCCAACCAACACCTGGTTGACCAACCTCTGAAAGGTGGCAGGGGCATTCTTCATCCCAAAGGGCATAACCCGGAATTGGTAGTGCCCATCTGGTGTGGAGAATGCTGACCTCTCTTTGGCCCCATCAGTTAAGGCGATCTGCCAGTACCCAGACGTCAAATCAAACGTACTGAGGTACCGTGCAGCCCCTAGCCGATCAATGAGCTCATCAGCTCTGGGGATGGGGTGCGCGTCAGTCTTGGTGACTGAATTGAGTCCTCGGTAGTCCACACAGAACCAGAGTTCTGGCGTGGCACCAGGCGCGGCAGCCTTTGGGACCAAGACCACTGGGCTGGCCCAAGGGCTGTTAGAGGACTCAATCACCCCTAAGGCAAACATCTTGGAGACCTCCTCCTTGATGTAAGCTCTGACCCTGTCAGTCACTCTGTAAGCCTTGTGCTTAACAGGAGGACTGTCCCCAGTGTCTACATCATGGACGCACCACTCAGTGACACCAGGAACCAGGGAGAACAAATCTGAGAATTGTCCCAACATTTGGCGACAATCATTCTGCTGCTCAGGGGTCAGTGTGGCAGAGAGGCTTACACCATCCACTGACCCATCTTGCTCTGTTGCAGACAGGAGATCAGGAAGAGGCTCAGTCTCCTCCTCCGTTCCAGCATCTGTCGCTAGGAGCATGCCCAGTTCGGACCTCTCTAAGTGGGGCTTCAGGCGGTTAACATGCAGGACCCGCAAAGGGTTCCTGGGAGACCGCAAGTCCACCAAGTAGGTGACATCACTCTTGCGCTCCACCACCTCAAATGGTCCGGTCCACTTATCCTGGAGCGCACAGGGCTCCACTGGGGCCATGACCCAAACTTTCTGTCCAGGCTGAAACTCGATCAGAGTGGCATTCTAATCATACCACCGTTTCATCTCTTCCTGGCTGGCTTCCAGATTCGCTTGAGCAAGTTGTCTGAATCGCCTAATCTGGTTCCTGAAGGCCAGCATGTAGCTATATACATCCTGGAGAGGTTTCCTGGGAGCTTTCTCCCAGCCTTCCTTAACCAGACTCAGAGGTTCTCTTACCGGGTGACCATACAGCAGTTCAAAGGGACTGAACCGTAATGACTTTTGTGGCACCACACGGTAAGCAAACAGAAGGCATGGCAAGAGGACGTCCCACTTACGCCTCATGGGTTCCTCAAGACCCATAATCATGCCCTTCAGGGTCCAGTTGAATCTCTCAACCAGCCCATTACCTTGGGGGTGGTAAGGAGTGGTGAACTTGTACGTTACACCGCACTCCTGCCACAGGGACTTCATATACTTGGAAATGAAGTTGGTACCACGGTCTGACACCACCTCTCTGGGGAACCCCACACGGGAGAAAATCCCCATCAGTGCACATCCCACCACGGGGGCCATCACTGTCCTGAGCGGGATGGCTTCCGGGTACCAGGAAGCATGGTCCACCAAGACCAGGATAAACCTGTTGCCCATGGCTGTCTTGGGGTCCAGAGGCCCCACAATGTCAATGCCCACCCAGTCAAAGGGGGTACTGACTACAGGGAAAGGTTGGAGTGGAGCCTTGTGCTTCCTTCCACTTTTACCACTTGCCTGGCAAGTCTGGCAGGTCCTGCAATGAGTATCTGAACTCTTGCGCATTTGAGGCCAATGAAAGTGGGTAACAAGCCTTTCAAAGGTCTTGTTCTGCCCCAAATGCCCTGCCAAAGGCACATCATGAGCCAAACCCAGTAGGAAGGCTCTGAAGCGCTGGGGTACCACCAGCACACGGGCTGACCCAGGCTCAGCAACCTTAGGCTCGCTATACAGGAGACCATTCTCCCAGTAGATCCAATGTGATCCAGACTGATCACCTGCTGCCTGGTTTGTGGCCTGTTGCCGCAAACCCTCAAGAGAAGGGCACTTCTTCTGCTCTTCACAGAATTCCTCCCTGGAGGGTCCTCCTTCTTGCTGCCAATGGGTCAGCTCAGGCAGGTCCCCCAGTTCAGCCACTTGCTCCCCTGTAGGTTCCAGGGCATCCCCCTCAAGGTCTGCCTCCTCCTGGACCGTGGGAACTATGGGGGCCGGTTTCCCGCGCCCCCTACCTCTTCTCTTTAAGGCAGGTGCCTGGGCCATATTTTCAGGCTCCAGGTCCTCTTGAACACCCTTACTGGCTGCCATAGACCGAGTGGTCACACACGCCCACTCAGGCAGACCCAACATCTCCAAATGAGACCTTCTCTCCACCTTAGCCCAAGGGGAGTTCTCTAAATCATTGCCCAACAGACAATCAACAGGCATGGCTGGCCTCACAGCTACTTGAAGGGTACCTGAGACCCCCCCCACTCAAAGGGAACTTGAGCCACCTCACACTGGCTCTTTGAGTTGTCCGCGGCAACTACAGGGAAGAATGCATGGGGGACCACCTGCTCTTTAGGCACCAGCCGACAACTGACAGCTGTTACACTGGCCCCGGTGTCTCTCAAAGCCTCCACCCTCTGGCCATTGATAGTCACCTACTGCCTGTATTTCTTAGTGTTATCAGGCAGCTGGGTCCTAGGGACCATCTCACAATCTCCTAAAGAGACAAGGGACATTTCTGCTGGACCCCACCCACCTTGGGCACCCATCTCCTCCCCTCCCAGGGCTACACTTGCCATCTGACGGGGTGGTGCACTAGGTGGTGCATTGTGATCCCTCTGGGTACACTGGGGATCATACCAGCGGTGGCCCACTTGACCACACTTAAAACATTTAGGGGGTCCCTGTGAACAGGTTTACCTGTCGGGGCCTCTGGCTTCTTCTCAGGGGAGGCTGGGAACCCTTCCCTTGGTTCCCTTGGGGATTACTTTGGGGCCCTTTCTGGAACTCCCTCTGTTTACCCTTGTCCCCCCCACTCTTCTGCTGGGGACCCTGCCCACCTTTGGCGAAGTCTCCCACATGACCCTTGTGGACCCGGGTACTGACCCAGCGGTCCGCCTCCTCAGCAAGCTTCCTAGGGTTAGTTAGCTTGCTATCAATAAGGTGCTGGCGTAGCTCTGGAAAACAATTACCAGACAAGTGCTCCCATGCAAACAAATCATAGAGCTCCTCAAAAGTACTCACTTTGCTACCCTTCACCCAACCATCCATAGCTCTGCAAAAGAAAGATACATACTCCACCCAGGTGGTTGCCTCCAGTTTCTTACAATTCCTGAACCTCTGTCTATAGAGTTCTGGGGTCAAACCATACCTTGCCATCAGGGCTTCCTTCATGTGGGCATAAGACATCCTACTCTCATTGGGCAGGTCTAACAAGGTATCCCTCTCCTCACTCACAAAGCGGCCCCACAACCCCGCTCCCCAATCCTTCTCAGGGACCCGGTGGGCCAACATTGCTATTTCATAGGCTGCAAACCACTGCCCAATATCTTCATGCTTATGAAAATCCTTTATGACACCCTTGGAGATATATACCCTGCCTTCTGCAGGCACAGATGGTGCACTGCCACCAGAGGGATTAATTTCTAAGTTTTTAGCTTTGATCTCCAACTCCCTCAACATTCTCTCATGCTCTAATTTCATTCTCTCTCTTTCCAATGCTAACTTGTTATTTTCAAACTCCAGCTTCTTATTCTCTAGGTCCTTTTGACCCTCCATCTTGAGCTTGGCCAGCTCCATTTTATGCCTTCTATTTCTCTCCCTGTCCTCCAGCTCTCCTGGGGACAGGTCTTTGGAAGAAACACTGCTGCCTGGCGGGGAAGGTGCTTTCTCCCTGGCTGGGCCCAATGGCCCATCTAGCTGCCCTTCTGCATCCTCTGCCTCCACCACAGGCACCTCCACATCCTCAGAGGAATTTCTAGCTTCCAACCAGGCCCTCAGCTCCTTTTGGAACTCATCCTTCTTGGTGACGCCTTGAGTAGCAACTTTAAATTTTCTACAGAAGTGTTTCAGCTGTTTCACAATGTAGGTATCCACCCTTTCTTCCTCAAAATCTAGATCCATAGATGCGTTGGATGCTGGGTTGCTCATGGCAATAAGAATTGGTAGTCTTCATCAAAAAAATAACAGTTCCAAGGAAAAAAAAAGTCTACCAAAATGTATGTGGTTGCGTTTGGTCTGCACTCACTAGTAGTGTACACCAATTACTGTATATGAGTCACAAATGCAAGTCCAGATCCTCACCGCTGACCACCAATGTTAGAACTGGGGGTCTCTAGTTGGCAGATGGTATGCACCTTTGTCCAAGTAGGGACCCTTGCTTCTAGTCAGGGTAAGGGGGCTACACTCCTAAATAACCCCTGCTCAACCCCTGTGGTAGCTTGGCACGAGCAGGCAGGCTTATCTCAGAGGCAGTGTGTAAAGCATTTGTGAACACATACAGTAATACAGTGAAAACACTACAGATGGACACCACACAGGTTTTATCAAAAATAAGTATTCTTTATATAGACTTAACACAAGACCCAAACGACAAAAATCCACAATACTGTAATCAAAAATAGACTTAAAAATGGTAGAAATTGCTTAGTTCAAAGTTGATGGTAAATGCGACACGTTTCTCACAAAGTACCTTAGAATGCGTAACGCAAAACAAACAAAAGGGTGGCAGGAAGGGTGATGCGTTGGTTCCTTGCTTCGGGGGAGGCGATGCTTCTGTTCCTCAGTGCTTGCGCAAAGTAGGCGATGCGTCTGTTCCTTACTGGAGAGGAGGTGATGCGTCGATCCCTTACTGCGTTCCGGTTACGATGCGACAAGATGGCGCTTCGATGCGTTGCAACGATCCGGTTGCGATGCGAGAAGATGGCGCCCTTTGATGCGATGCGACGACGTGAAGGCGATGCATGCACGCCCGACGGCGAACTCTGTAACTTCTGAGCCGCGACAGGCCCTGTGACACGCTTCTCCGGTGATGCGACGACAAGCAGCTGCGACAGAGACACGCTTCTCCGGTGATGCGGCGGCGACCTCTGCGGCGGCAACACGCTGCGATCGGCGTCATGCGACGGCTACTCCTTGCGTTGGTCGCTTCCAGCTTCCCAACGATACGCAGGCTTCTGCAGACAGAATTCCCAGCAAGGGAATTCAGGGGGAGCTGGTGATGAAGTCTTGTGTCCCTGAGACTTCAGCAGGAGGCAAGCACAGTTCAAGCCCTTGGAGATTCTTCTTCAAGATGATGAAAGTTCAATAAAAGTTCTTTCCCCTTTCCTTGGCAATTAAGTAACCACTGCAGGCCAACCCCAGAAAATAGCACACTGGCACAGGGGCAGTCAAATCCTTCAGCTTCCTTGGTTTCTTCTCCTTGGCAAAGGTCCGTCTTGATTCCCAGAAGTGATCTAAACTCTTGGGGTCTGGGCCTCAATATTTATACTAGTAAATCCTTTGTCCTCTGAAGGCAGAGGGTGCCTGTACCAAGCCAAAACCAGTTCTGTGCAGCTTCCTGGCAGGAGGTGGAGACAGCATTGTTGAAAGCAGACCTGGCCCAGGTAGCTGAAAGGAAATTTCCTCCCCCTACTCTCTATTCTATGAGGGCTCAGGCCTGTGAAAGGATATCTCCTCCCCCTACTCTCTATTCAGCCAAGGTCCTATTCAGCCCAGCCCTGACTCATCAGACTGCTGGAGCCCCAGCCCTCCTGTCACTCACAAACCAGACATGCAATACACAACCTAGCAGAGGCAGGCTGGATGGTGAGGCAAGAAAATACCCACTTTCTAAAAGAGGTATTTTCAAACACAGAATGTTAAAACCAACTGCACTAAAAGATGTATTTTATCATTCTGAGTTCAGGCATACTAAACTCGAATTTCTACCTAGTTCCCTGAGTCAGTTAGGATTATAAGATGTTATAATCAAACTGGCCATTCTGGCCTATGGGGACAGGTAGCCTTGCAATAGTGAAAAACGAAATTGGCTGTAATTCACTATCAGGACATGCCACACACATCAGGGCATGTCCTACCTCTTACTTACAATGCGCCCTGCCCGTAGGCCTACCTTAGGGATGTCTGATATGTAGAAAAGGGACGGTTTAGGGACTGGTCAGTGGGTGCACTTACCAAGTCAACATGGCAGTACTAGACTGCACACAGGCTCTGCAATGGCAGGCCTGAGACACACTTTACAAGCTGCTTCTGTGGGTGGCACAACCAGTGCTGCAAGCCCACCAGCAGCATTTGATTTACAGGCCCTGGGCACACATGGTTCACTATACTAGGGTCTGACAAGTAAATCAAACAAGCCAATCATGGAGTCACTAATCCATTACAATACTTTACAATAGGGAACACTTGCACTGTGGCACTGAATAGCAGTGGCACAGTGCCCAAAGCATCTAAAACCAGCAAAACATATCAAAAACAGAGGAGACAACAGCAAAAAATGGGAGGGAGACTCACTCCAATGGACCAGGTCTAACATGCACCAAAACACGCAGCGTGCAAAGGCAGTGTGTGTGTGTAAGGGTACAGGACCTCTAAGGGTGGCACAATAAGTGCTGCAGCCCTTAGGGGTCTTCCCTGGTCACAGTGCCCTGGGTACCTGTGGTACCATTTACCAGGGGCTGACCTGTGGCCAGAGATGTCAATTGGGTTAGTTTTGGGGAAAGAACACAGTCCCTGGGAACCTGATTGGCAGGGACCCAGGGCACATCAAGTCAAAATGCATCAGTAGTCTGGCAAAAAGTGGGGGGGTTACTGCAACAGAAACCCACTTTCCTACACTCCCTGACCCCCCATGTGTGTTGACTGAATGAACTTGGCTCCACAAGCAATACTAGAGGGAAAGGGTAATCTAAGGAGCAGCACAGGTGGAGGGGGAATGCAGCGAACGCTTCACTAATCGTCAGAGCCCGTTCACAGGAGTGGGCTCGGAACAAACAGGCTACTGGGCCTCAGGTATGGGGCATGGGGTTGTTTGCCTCTGATCTCCAGGGATCATTCTGCTATGGCTC
This sequence comes from Calotriton arnoldi, assembly GCA_963921515.1. Taxonomy (NCBI): domain Eukaryota; kingdom Metazoa; phylum Chordata; class Amphibia; order Caudata; family Salamandridae; genus Calotriton; species Calotriton arnoldi. The sequence continues at coordinate 212,193 of CAWUFW010016386.1, read as the reverse complement.
TGCAAACTGGGTAAAGTAGAACGAATGTATGACAGTATTCTGCGTGCATTTAGGACACATGCATTCTGAACCTAGTCTTTTGTACTAACGCATCTTTAGGACACATTTGTTCAGCACGCAAGTTGCTTTAACGACTTGCCTTAGGAGGGTGCAGGATGTTTGAATAGTTTCATTTACTATTCCAACTCTAGTCTGCGCAACAGTACGGAAGGTGTTGGACTTTAAATCCAACACCACTCCACCAATGCGCCCCCCTAAAAGCAAGTCGTTGTTATGCCTTGCATGCTGAACGAATGCGTGCTAATGGCGCGTTCGTTCTATTGCAGGCGCTGTGTTGGGACAGCGTGATTCCGTCTATGTTCGAAAGGACGTTTCCCAAGTAGAACACTTTCAGCACTTGACTCTCGGTAGTAGAGTAGGCCAGCAGTCACAAGCTTCTCTGGGAGGTAGTGTGGGGGTGCTTCAAGCTTGGAACTCAACAATCTCCCTAGAACAATTGATTGTCCAACCCAGTGCTTGTCTTTTGTAAGGAGAAAGAACTTTATCACACTAAGAACACATAATACTACACATTACATGAAGCAAGAAATATGGAGGTACGGCTAGTCTTCCATTGACCCTGGTCTGATCTGTTCCCGTCGCAGTCACTAGGCCCAACCACACCAGTGGGGTGTTGTTTTTATCGGGACACATTAAGGAATGCTGGGCGGTTAGGAATTTCCAAATCCCTGTGGATTTCCGAACGTTTATGTCACAAAAATGCACTGAACAGTCATGATTTTTGGCAAAGTTTGAGGTTTGGAGGGCACAGCCATGCCAAATACCACGCATCAGGCGTTAGACTAACGCATTTCAGTGTGGTGGTCCGCATCATAGCACTGAAATTCAAAGTCACACATAATTGCGGGTCCTCAGGAGCGCTAGTAATCATGCACTAATACTGACTGAATGATTTTCACTGACTGACTGTAACTCCTGTGCTTATTTTAACAGACTGACTTTAAAAAACTCCTGTGCGCTTATTTCCGTTTCCTTCTGACTGCTCCTTCCAAGCAAAATAAAGATACGCCAGAATCGTAACTTTCACCAGATGCGGGTGGGGCTAGGCGGTGTGCGTTCATGTAGAGCTCGTTAGCGCGGCAAGAGGGGGCAGAGCCATAGTGGCTGAGGGCTGGAATAGGCTTGTCAGCGCCATGCCAAAGCGGTGCGGAAGCAGCGATGGCCCACGCTGTCCACAGCAACCTGGTGGTAAGTTTTGAGTGACAGATGGGAAATGATACGGGATCATGTCGCGCTGGGCAAGTATGACTTGATGGAATGGTGGAGCCGCGTATCGCCGTGGAGTCAAGTGTGTGTCAAACAGACGGGTTGAATATGTGACTGCTTGCTAACCATGCACCTCCTTCGCCTGTTTCACCGCGTCTGCTAGGCCTCTTGTAGATTAGAATATTTGCTTTCTGCGAGAGGGCAAGTCGGCATATAATTGACAGAGACGAGCCACACATCCTGGTTGGGTATAAGGTTTCCACCATGAGAAACATACCAGCCGTTTGTACAATTTTCTTGAGAGGCCAAAGTTTGTCGCCGTGTAGCTGCTACTGAGCCATAGAATCAAGCTCAGGCCGGCGTTTGCCGAGGGAGTCATTATGGCGAAGCGGCCCGTACCAATTGCTGCTCCTCGAGAGTCGCCTCACAAAATAAGCAGTGGCTCGGTGAGGTGCTTCAAAATGCACTTTAAATGATTAAAAGCACTAGTGTGCTGCCCCCTGTTGGCAGTCCAATTAATTTCAGCGCCAGCGGCGTTAAGGCAACAGAGCCGCCGGCCTGGTCAATGCCAGTGGTCTGACAGCTGCTGGCTGTGGGGCTGTATTGGTTACACCATTTGTTTAACAGTACGATCAGGTTAGCTAGGTTAGTGCCCTTCCAATTTTTGGGGCTTGCTTTGCAGTGAATTTAAGTGTCACTCATAGTTGTTGAAATGTCACTCATAATTACACATCCATTATAAAAATGTCACACATAGTAATTTGAAACCCTGGCAGGCCATCCCATCCTTTTGTTTGTTTTGGCGCCATTTTGAAATTCCTGGTGTCTAGTGGGCTTTCTGCCCTCTTGGTGGAGGGAAAGCAGATCGACTGTGACTATCCCAATCCATCCCCCCCGGAAGGGTAGGGGTGCAGAAAGTCTATTGGGCCCGAGGTGGGAGGAGCACAGGCCCATGCCCAGGTGGCCACTTCCCGCCTCCACAAATACTGTATGAATGCAGCCCCTGTCGTCTAGTGGGCTTTCTGCCTCCCTGAGGGGCAGATTGGGGGGTGAATACCCTTATCCATTCCACGGGGGCAAAAAGTCTACTGGGCAGCAGGGTGAGCACGGGATCATGCCTAGAGGGAGCATCTCACCCCCGAAAGATACTGCATGAATGCAGTCCCTGGTGTCTGGCAGGCTTTCTGCCCCCCAAGGGGTAGATTGGGCGTGAATACCTCAATCCACCCCCTGGGGGCAGAAAGTCTATTGGGCGCCCGGGGTGGGGAGGGGGCACGGCCCATGGCCTGTGGGGGGCCCTTCCCCTCCCAAAAATGACTGCATAATTGCAGTCCTTGGTGTTTAGTGGACTTTCTCCCCCATTAGGTGGGGGGGCAGATGGGGGTGAATACCGCTATAGGGTGGGGGCAGAAAGTCTATTGGCCCTTGGGTTAGGGGGGATCACAGTTCATTCCCGGGGGGCTGCTTCCCATATCCAAAAAATACTGCATTGATGCAGTCTTTAGTGTCTTGAGGAGCTTTCTGTCCCCCCAGGGGACAGATTGGGGGGTGAATACCCCTATCCACCCCATAGGGGGCCGAAAGACTACTGGTCTTCGGGGAGGGGAGGAGCATGTGCTCATGCCTAGGGGGCCACTCCACCACCCAAAAATACAGCATAAATGCAGTCCCTGGTGTCTATTGGGCTTTCTGCCCTCCTGGGGGAGTGAGGGGGGGGGCAGATTGGGAGTGTGTGCTGTAGCGTCTTCCCAGTCGGGATACCTGCTATGACTACGCCGCAAACAGAGCTCAGTAATACACGTCTTTTTTCGTCTGTGTGTCACTGCGAACTCAAAACTCCAAAGCAGCCCCCACCACAGCACACCCCACCCACCTCGCCACAGCTCCATGGAGTTCACCAGCAGCCAAAAGGACCCGTCATCGCCGATTCGCAGACACCACATGTGCTAGTATGCTAAAAGGAGGAGCAGGTTATCATGTGAACATTGAGCCAGAGATTTTTGACCGACCCTACAAACAGTGTCTGCTGTTCACCCACTAGACGATTCATTTTCTTGGAGATATAAACCTTTCTTGGGTCACATCTTGACTACATAGCTTGCTAGGACCTTATTTATATGTTATTCCTATTCTATCTGCCCCACCCATACATAAATACTTAAAAGTAACAGCTCTAACAAGATATGAAGTATGCGGTGTAAAATTACTCTGTCATACTGAAGGTGGCCACATGGTTTCACGTCACCCGGGCACCACTTTTTCATTCCTACACTTTGCTTTTACGTATAATTGTTATCAGGTCTGTTGGTCCAGCTCAATTAGAACCAAAACTAAATCTCCCAGAATGCACTGAGAGGTTAAATCAAAACTCCAAAACGTTTGCTCCCACTGACCTGAAGTCATCTATTTACCCTGGTCATAGCTTATGTTGAGCTCCAAACCTATTACCTTCTGCAATAAGCCTTGAACACTCCAATATACGAATCAAATATTTCTGCAAGATCTCGGCCATATTGGGTAAGAGTGCAGATTCACCTGATGGAGGATCTTCTAATAGATCTCCCAGAAGAGCCAGTGCACACCGAGTTGCTTGAAGTTTGGGTGGTTTCCAGGGTCAGCTCTAACTGCAGCTGCCTAAAGAAGGTTGTCCTTCCACCTTGAAGGGTCTGACAACAGCTGGACTAGTGATCCCAAGACTACCAATAATTTACCGGGTCACTCCCCGACATACGCAGTCAGCGGCCATGCCCTTCCAGAACAAGTTCTGCCTGTCCCTGTGACCACTGAGCATTTCTGGACAGGAACCTGTGAAGTTTACACCCACACATAGGACCAAACTAGCCCTGGTCGATCTCTAAGAGTAGTCCCTCAGGGCCAGGGATCAGGGTCGGTCTGTAGTCCCACTTTTGTCATACTTGCCTGAAGTGTTCACCCACGAGTCTTCTACAGGTGCTTCAGGAAATAGTGTAGAATAGGGTGGGTTTTACAGAGAGCGTCTGGTCTTCGCCCACCAGTCTCCTATAGGTGCTACCAGAGAAGGTGTAGAGTAAGCTGGGTTTCTCAGTGTCTGGTGTTTACCCACCAGTTTCGTACAGGTGCTGCTGGAGAACATGTAGAGTAGGCTGGGTTTGTGAGAGAGTGTCTGGTGTTCACCCACCATTCTCCTATTGTCATGTAGTTGCTAAAAATACATAGGATCTGCGCGTTTAGACAACATAAACTAAGGGATTGGTGACTAGACTGATTCCTGGACACCCCCAAAGGATATGTCAGACTATAGCCCAGCTAGCTCACAGTACCACTATAAGCCCCCTAACCTTACCAAGGAGTGAATAGTTTCTGACAACCATTGAACATGACAACCCTTGACCCTTCAGGGATCGTTGAAACAGTACAGTACTTTTTGCTCAGTCACTCGTGTTCACGTGTTCTCAGAGAGAGACACAAAATAAATGATGGGGATGTTTTCAATAAGCATTTATTGAACCAGCGTCATTCTAGTATAAAACATGTTTGCTGCAACAATCATTAGACAGAAACAAATGTAAAAGATTATAAGCGCCAACAGAGTAAATAGAAGGTAGAATTCTACCATGGTGCTAAGACAGTGAATATATGCAGGCATATAAACATGACAGTAATCTAGCGTACTCCTACGATGCGGACCCTACCTAAGTGTACCTATCATGTATGTAGGGGTAAAGCTAAGAATCCCCTAGGAAAGAGCCAACCCCATTACCAGATGGTAGAGAATGAAGGACCTCAAATTGGTAATGAGTTGGACACCCTGCAAGGGATGTCACATCGCTGCGTGTTGAAGCTTCAGCGTGCAGGGACCTCAGTGTCTTGTGTCAGCGTGGAAGCGTCTCCTCTAGTTATCTAGTGAAGGTGCGGTTCTTTTTTACCATAAAGAAGGCCTCAGGGTTCCTACCACAATCAATTTGTTGTGAGTACGATTATGTAAATGAGCCAAAATCAATAATTACAATTATGCAAAGTAATTGTGTCCCCTTAGGATGAAGATAGCCATGACTTTTGTACAGAGTATGTTAATCCTGTTATGTACGTCATGTGCAGGGGATTTTACTAAGAATCCTCATACATAATTAATGAGGCTCATTTCAAGGAAACCAATCGACATTTATTCAATCAATCAATCAATCAGGGAATTGTAAGCGCGCTACTCACCCGTGAGGGTCTCAAGGCGCTGGGGGAGGGGGGTGGGATCCGCAGCACATAACTGGGTAAAAGGTCAGTGGTAGAACCGTTATGCAGAGCAAGGTAGGACAAATGTAGGTAAAAGATTGTTTTGCTACTTAAGCCTAGGTTGGGGAACATAATACTATAAGTGCTGCTGGAGAAGGTGTAGAGTAGGCTGAGCTAGTGAGAGAGCGTCAGGTGTTCACCCACAAGTCTCCTATAGGTGCTGCAGGAGGAGGTGTAGAGTAGGCTGGGTTTGTGAGGGAGCGTCTGGTGTTCACCCACCAGTCGCCTCTAGGTGCTGCTGGAGAAGGTGTAGAGTAGGTTGGGTTTGTGAGAGTGTCAGTTGTTCACCCACCAGTCTCCTATAGGTGCTGCCGGAGAAGGTGTAGAGTAGGCTGGGTTTGTGAGAGTGTGTCTGTTGTTCACCCACCAGTCTCCTATAGGTGCTGCCGGAGAAGGTGTAGAGTAGGCTGGGTTTGTGAGAGAGTGTCAGTTGTTCACCCACCAGTCTCCTATAGGTGCTGCCGGAGAAGGTGTAGAGTAGGCTGGGTTTGTGAGAGTGTGTCTGTTGTTCACCCACCAGTCTCCTATAGGTGCTGCCGGAGAAGGTGTAGAGTAGGCTGGGTTTGTGAGAGTGTCAGTTGTTCACCCACCAGTCTCCTATAGGTGCTGCCGGAGAAGGTGTAGAGTAGGCTGGGTTTGTGAGTGTGTGTCTGTTGTTCACCCACCAGTCTCCTATAGGTGCTGCCGGGGAAGGTGTAGATTAGGCTGGGTTTGTGAGAGAGTGTCTAGTGTTCATCCACCAGTCACCTATAAGTGCTGCTGGAGGAGGTGTAGAGTAGGCTGGGTTTGTGAGTGTCAGATGTTCACCCACCAGTCTCCTATAGGTGTTGCGGGGATTCTGCACCTACACAGAACTATACGCAGGAAAACAGGACCTCGGTGTATAGGGGTGTACCAACCTACCACCTTAGTACCCAAAATCCCAAAACCGACTAGCTATAGTGTCTCATTCGTTCTCCTCCAAAATCACGAAGCTACAAATGATTAGACAACCCAGAACACAACACTCCCAACTCTCTCAGGAATCGCGGTAGCAAGACACACCTTTTCGCTCGCTCACTCGTGCTTGTCCACAATAAGAATTGGCAGAGTCACTGTAATAGTTCAAAATGTTTATTTTAACTATCGTGCTCTATAATGCAGTATACGAGCCACTACCATCAGCAAAATGCATAAACTCAGAACAATTAGCATTGTTACAATTCCATAGAATATGAAGGGCGATGTCATCATATACAGACAGTGGAAAAAGGACTATACGGCCTAACCACCCTCCCCTTGACTGGAAAAAGTTTTATTATATAAAAGAAGATCTCTGGGCTTTGTCAGCAGACCCCATACCTTAAAGCCTAGATGGAAGGTTTACATCATAGGAACAGCATAGCTCTTCTCCATGGAAAGGGCTCTCTCCAAGTGGGTGTTAAAACAACATGCCTCCCCGTAATATCAAAGCACGAGTCTCCAGCAGTGCAGCTGTGTTTAGCATGTTTTGTCTAGGTGCTAGGGACTGACCAGAACAGAATAACAAGGGGCATTGTTTATCGACCTTGCACATCGTGTTCAGACTAAACTCCAGGAACTTAGCAGAGAACGCGAAAAGCAGACAGTTCTCATGTGAAAGGCATAAACAGTCTTGCAAAACTAAAGAGCAAGAAGTGACGTGCGCAAAAGCAGTATCATGGCAGCAAAGCTCATGCTAACTTAGCAATGTGGACAATGACCCTAACGGCCATATAACACCCTCCCCTTGGTAAGGTCATAGTATATAGACAAAGGACCAAAACAGAGTTGAACAGCCAAGCAGAGTTCAAAGGCGTTTGAAAAAAACCAAATTGGAAAAATTGAAGGAAAAAAAAGAATTTATTTTTATTTTTGACGAGCAAAAGAGTGTCGTCTCCAGAAAAATGTTATTATGAAGGAGGTGGTAAATCCATCAAAGTACGTGAACTTAAGAATGCAATTACCTCCAAAAGATCATCCCTATCGTTAGTAGAAAAAAGGAATGCCATCCAATCAAGTATGTCGAAGGAACAAACGTGCTCCTCGTAATCTGATGCTTCCAAAAGCATAACCGGGCAACTCGCGTGATATTCGATGAAACTCCGATGCAAGAGGTTCTGCGCAGCCGCACAGATATCCCATTCAGCCAAGACTCTAAGTGGTGCTGCACGCGCCATACGGCCATCCCCAGAACAAGCCTGGTCGTGGGCCTCTAAGGGACCCATTAACTGGTTAAAATCCGGGACTGGACATGATGTATTGAAGAGGCATAAATCCATAGCCCAATAGTAGGGGCACCGTCGACAGTAGAACACAGGTTGCACGCAAGTAAAGTAAGCAAAGCGAAAAGTTAATCCATAACTCACGCCAAGCGTTGCTAATGGCAAGCATCCAAAAACCTGTTGTATTCGATCACGGTACAGTTGCAATTGGCCTGGTCTGTGCATTACCACAAGATGAGCAGCCATTGCGCAGCAGGAACAGAAGAAGCAGGATTCCACCAGCTCACGCTAGTAATAAAGGGAATCCTCCGAAGACGCTGGAAAAAATAGAATGAATTAAGGCCGGTATTACTCCAAATATCGTCTGAAAAGAAGTCACAAGGCCGGATCCCACATGTTTAAAAAAATGTGCAAGGCTTTTAGTGTCAGACGCATTAAATATTTGATGTATAAGCTCCCCAAAGTGAAGTGGGAGGTTAGTGTTCAGAAGTGACTGGATCTCGGTAGATAGTCTAGCCACCTGTAACTCGAAGGTCTCTCGAGCTAAAGTGAGAGCCACTTCTTGTTGGAACAATAGCGCTTTGAGCCTGCTTAATTTCTTGAAATCTGTTTTCAAAGTCGGAATGGAAGGCCAAATGGAACTATCTACACTCCCATGCGGGGTGGAAAAAGTACATTGCTACAACAAGTTACGCGCTGTGAAACTGTTACTAAATACGGGACTCCTGCCAGCAAACCACAGAAGTCCTGGTTGTTCAAAATAAGATAACTGCCGTTAGTAAGCAAGGTAAAAGCAGGAGTTATTGCTGGGACTGGAGCTTCTTTTAAAAAACAAGCAAGATTAGGCGCAGACACATTACAAGCGCCGTGCAATTTAATGTGTTTACAAACTAGTGAATGTCCTACTGTGGAATTGCAATCCTCCCCTGTTAGGAAAACGTCCTTATCCTCCCGCTGACATCTGTAAGTGAAAGGTAGGGACCATAATTCATGGAGAAATGCACTACCCAGGGGTTCAAAACGGCCAGTCGGAAAATGTTGCATGCATGATTTAAATCGAAACAGCGAAAAAGGGAGAGAGATAACCCCATGAATTAACCAAACAGCAGAGTCCGTTTCTGCTACAGAGAATGGCAAGGGCTCCAATTGTTCAATGTGTAACAGCGTGTATGTAGCATCTTTCATGGACATAAATCTCTGTTTATCAGTCAGATTAAAAGGTAAAAATAAAGCAGAAGCATTCAAATAATCCCAAGGGACTTTTCCCATTTTGAGAGTCTGTAACGTCCATGCAAACTGCATAACTGATCTTAATTGATTCTGACCATGATATAACACCGATACATCACTCTGAACAATATCAATAACAGATGAAACAATATTATCCAAGGCATAAATACGTGAAGAAAGTGTATTGATGCTATTGTCGACCACTGCAATGACTTTCTCCAAATTTGCTTGATCAATTTGGCGCAGACGAAGCGCTGCCTCAATCTGCGAAAGTTTCCAAACTTCATTGTAAGCTGCATAGATAAACCTCTTAGATCTAGGAATCCTAGGTCCTAAGATAAAATCAGCTAAATTGATGTCGCTCGACAAGAGTGACAGGTGTTGTTTTACTGATGACAAGGTGGAGTGTTCCAACCATTGTTGGCATAATTTACCCACCGAATATGTGGTAACCGAATGTGAGTGTGGATAACGAGGATATGGTCTATCCTGTGCGAAACCAGGTGTTACATTATAAAAACGTAGTTGACATGCATTTGAATTTGTTTGCCACACCAACCACCCGGATTAATCAATTTCAGAGACATTGAAATTGTCATTTCGAAACAAAGCTTGCAATGCATCGATAGTATAATCTGTTTGAACACGCCAATTGTCATATTCCGCCAACAACGGAATGGATGGGATATTCAAATTTTTTACAGTTGCCAAGCCAAAGCAAGTGGTTGGGTGTACTGTGTCATTTAAAAATAAAATTTGAGTCGGGACAAGGCAGGCACGATGCAGAGCTTCAGTTCCCTGTACCTGCCACGGCTTAGTACCCCAAATTGATTTTAAATCAATGGTATCTTTACAGTGATCATAACCCTGTGTCGCCAATTTAGTTCTAAAAGAATTCGAATAGATCAATTTGGTGTGGGTCAAAATAAATTTGGAGTGAGATGATAAGTGCAATTTAAAGAAATAGGATTCCGGATTAGACGTGTCATAATCTGTGAAATAGGTGAACTTACCTCTAAGGGTTTTAGAACTCCCCTGTACGGGAGTAGGACAATGTTCCCATTGAGTGTAATTAAAAACAGGTCTTAACGTGTTAGTTTTATGCAAGAGATGATGCCCATAGTGTTGATAACAGAATAAATCAGAATAATTGGCAGAATTTAAATATAAATCCTCAGCATCAAAAGCAGCATAATACTTTAAATCACAAAACAATGAATGTACTGCTTGCACATCCCAATCATCAGAATGTATGTCCGGTGTTACCACATCTTCTAATGAGACGCAAAACACGTATGGTACCTTGAGCACCTCCGTCGGGCCATGAATTTCGAAAGCTACTTTATCCCAAACGGTGCCATCTGCAACCGGGAAAGCTGAAATGTTCACAAGAGTCTGATCACGTTTCATGATATGGGACGACGTGCGAGGGGCCAGAATTCCATCAACTAAGTTCACAGCAGAGCGTTCTGGCAAAAAATGACCATTGATGAGTAAAAAGAATACTGTCAAAAATCCAATTAACATGTAGAGGAAAATCAGGATAAGCACCAATCAGATGTAGGTCCATGGGGGGACCAGGTAAGTCTTTTTGAACCAAGAGACAAAAACACTTAATTTTGTCAGTGGAAGCGCCAAACTGGAAGACTAGGAGGATGAGTCATAAGAGAAGCTGGCATCGTCCCAAAAATAACCGCTTGCACCCATCGGTATTAGAGGTGAGTGGGATGTATCAGAGTGATGTTGTCGAGGATTGCTCTGCACTTCCCTTTGGGATTCATCTGTGGGGTATTGTTAGAAATGGGATCTCTGGTTGGCTAAGGCTTGCGCCAAAGCCAGGCAGAGACCACCACTCTAGTCAGGGCAAGGGAGTTACACGCCAAAGATAACCCCTGCTCACCCCCTTGGTAGCTTGGCACGAGCAGTCAGGCTTATCCCGGAGGCAATGTGTAAAGCGTTTGCGCAACACACACACAGCAACAACATACTAGGCACACCACAAAAAGGAACTCCACACAAGGTTATATATAAAAATAGCCTTTGTATTATCATAAAACACATTAGAATAGTACTCACATAATATACATCGTGCCACCTGGCACAGGGTCATATTTACAAGGGATTATTTACACCTGACAGGGCCAACTGGACCACTGTCAGAACCAGCAGAAAGCGAACTTAGTAACTGTAGCACTTATAATAAATGTAGAACATATCATCAACGTACAACCAGTAATCACTGGTGACCACTGTACTTAGCATCAGCCTGTAACATAAACCACATTATGCACAGTATCACATTAGGCGCAAATTACATTCTGCGCCAACCTCACCAGCATAAATACATTATGCAATCCTCTCATAAGTCTAAACACATTAGACCAGAACCTCCTAAGCATAACTCACATTAGGGGCATAACTCACAGTAGGGAATAACTCACAACCTAAATGCATTAGGTAATAATAAAATCACGAGCATAAACATATTATGCAAAACCTCATAATCCTAAAAGACCACATTTAGAGGTATAACGCAGGGTGCGTAAAACACAATATGGGAATCACATTTCCTAGCACCAAAATCACATTAGCACATCACCTCCTAGTAAAAACCATATTAGAGGCATATAACAGGGTGCGTAAATCACGGTAAATGCATCACATTTCCTAGCACCACATAATCACATTAGGGCACATAAATCACATTAGGGCCTGGCGCCCTATCAAACTCACAGTCCCTCCCTGGCCAACTGGCCATCTCAAAAAGGGGCTGTCCCCAGAGTCAGGGCGCGCTGCCAAAGCAGCGAAAGTCAAGGGTGCGCAACTGCGCAAACCTAAACGTAGCAGCTGCCCACTACTTGCTGGGCAGCTGGGAAAGTATGGGGCAAAGGAGTGCCTCTCACTCCTAACTTCACAAGACATGCCCCCAAAGAACTGTGCGCCTAAACGGTGCAGCTGCCCACTACTTGCTGGGCAGCTGTGAATATTAAAAAGAGGCCTTGGCACTCCTGGTGCCCTTTGAGCAATATGCCAAACGTTGCAGCTGCCCGCGCTGGGGCGGCGCAGCTGTGAATCAGGGAAAGGGCCCCGGCACCACTGTGCCCTCGGGGCCCCACTGGGTTTTTAATTACTCTTGCCCCCATCGTTGCAGTTGCCCACTGCCATACGGGGCAACTGTAAGAAGTGCCACAGGGGAAAAACACGGGCCCTCTTGGCCCTTTAACAATAAAGGCCATCCGTTGGAGCCACACAGGCTCGAAAAACACACATGCCCAACATTGGAGCCACGCAGGCTCTAAGAATAACTGTGCCCCACGTTGGAGCGGCCCTCCCTCTGGCGGGTCCGCTCAGGACTAGGCACTCACTGTGCCAACACGAAGCTATCCAGGGGGAGGGCACCGACAATGTGCCCTGAAGCGGGCACCAATAATACCCGTGTGAGCCCCACGGGGCTCTTTAACTAAATGCAGGTTCCCGCTCAACCCCACTCACCGGGACAGGCTTGGGGGACTCCGTCTCCTGCTTTTCACACGCGGCGAGGGCAGGCACCGACAACGTGCCTCGTGCCCCCTCCGCCGTTGTTTCCAAACTGTAGCAACACGCGGGGCTCTCCCTTCACCATGGGAGCCTCGTGCTGCCATCGGCGGCCTCTGCCGCCTTGTCTCCCTTCACCCGGGCCCCCTCTTGGGACCCGGGACTTCATTGTTGAGCCCGCGAGGCTCCGGCCGGCACTTTCCCTTTCCGCTTCCGTCCGCACGGCCCTGCCCACAACCAGGCGGGCCACGGATCGCGGGCTTCTCTTCTTCGTGGTGGCAAGGAGGGGTAGGCTCCCTCCTCATAAAAAACATACAGCGGGCTGGGCACCCGTAAAAGGCATAAAGCAGCGGGGTGGGCTCCCGCTGCCAAAAATAAGCAGGAGTGCGGAGGCGGCAAAACACGGCCAAAATGCACATGAAGCGGGGTGGGCACCCGCTCCCAAGACATCACGGGGGAATCCCTACGGTGGGGTTCCCTCTCCAAAGGGCTGCAGCTCGGCGCTGCGCAGCCCACGCTTTTCCTCTTCAGGGGAAATAAAAATAAAAGCGCTCACAAGGCGCTAGATACAGCCTAAAGTCCTGGAGGCTGAAAAGAAGCAAAATGGTCCCTGGGGCAAAGCTGGGCCCAGGGAGGCCAGCACACAGGGCCCTCCAGCAGGGAGGTAAGCCCCCATGGCGGTTCCTCCTGGGCCCCAGCCGCAGCAAGCCCCTCAGCAAGTCAGGAACAACACAGGAACAGGAACTGAACATTTTTATGGGGTCACAGCCCCTACTTTTATACACCCTTTTCCCTTTGTGTCACAGCACAGGGCTGGGGTAAAACCAGACGCAACTGGTTTGGGGGAGCTTTGGAGCACTTTGTTTTGCTCAGCTCCTCTCTCCTTTCACAGGACAGGCTAGGGACATCAGACGCACCACAGGGGGTGGAGCCAGCATTGTGGAGGGAAGGCACAGCCCTATTTAGGTCCCAGGTGCAACTCCTCCCTCCCATCTAGATGCAGATCTCCCTATTCAGCCCTGCGCTGACTCACCCTGCCCCTCCTGGAGCCACACACACCTCCCAGCCCCTGTCACTCACAAGCCAGACATGCAATTCACATCAGGCAGGCAGACACAGAGCACACATAAATGCCAACTTCTAAAAGTGGCATTTCTACACCAGTCACAATAAATCTGCGCACACCATTGCGCAGCATTTATTCTCACGAGTTCGCACATACTAAACTCGCCCCTGCACTCCTCTCACACCAGGAATTACCATGGACACACATATCCCCCATGCATTCCTATGGGAGGGCAGGACAATCTCACCACACGCACTCAGCGCGCACGCACTTTACACTGGACCACAGTGCTAAAGTGCCCAGAGACTTAAAACTACTAACATACAAGGCAAAAAGTTTAGGGGTGAACCTGCCAAAAAGGGCCAAGTCCAACAGGTATGTATACTCGACATCTGCAGTGGAAGAGGATGGAGGCAGAACAGGCGAAAGGTCAATAGTAGTTTCCATCTCACCCTCACCGGTACGGGCATTAGTCGTAGAGGTTGAGGTTACCGGATTCAAAGAGATAGCGATGCACGAAACTGCAGGTGTTACACTATTCAGAATCGGCCAGACGGTGTAACTTGACATTGTCCACTGAGATGTATCTGTTGTCTTTGCGACCAGGTAAAGGTGGTAAAATGACTGTACGAGTACCCTTTAATCCAAGTACTGGAACTGGTGCACGCAAAGAGGGACCAAATTATTTTTTGTTCTCTAGCTTTTCTCGTACCAGATCTTCAATCTTAGGAAGCCAGCCGGCAACCGGAATCAGCAGTGCTGCATCATTGGAAGAGGGTAAATGTTCAGTTGCGTAGCTGTCATGGGTCTTTTGTAGATCCTGTAACACAGTAGAATGATTATCTACGTCAAAGGTTGTGGCCACCGCCACAACCTCTGGACCATCAAGGTCTGGCACAAATATTTTAATGCCAAAGAGCATTTTGTATGGGGTCCGCCCACCCAGAGATCTTCTAGGGACATTATTGAGTGCACGTTGAACACCATACAAATGGGCCAGCCAGTTCCTGCCAGTACCCAAGACCCTAGCTGTCAAAGATTGCTTTAAGTTACGGATCATTCGCTCCACTATAGAATTGCCCTCAGGCCTGTATGGAGACGAAAACTGCACCAGCACCCCATCGCCATCATCTCGTCCTGGTACGCCTTAGAGGCGAACGCTGGACCTTGGTCTGAATGGAAGGTGCCACAGGCAAACATCCCGAAAACGACACGCAAATTCCTGATGACATTTCGAGCATCAGAACTGCATTGTGGCCAGACCCAAAGGAATCTAGTGCACGAATCAACTGCAACAAATATATATTTATACGCAGCATCAGAAGAGAATGGACCGCAGTGATCAAGATATACACAGCCAAATGGTTGATTAGAAATACATAGCTTTGTTTGAGGTAGGCGTGTGGCACCGTAGACGGTTTAATTTGTTGACAAATGTCACAAGAAAGTAAATAATTACGGGTTTGTTTATATAAACCACGCCACCAGTAACTTTGCTGTAAAATCGAGACTGTCGCTGATACTACGGCATGTGCAGAAGCCATGCCCTTGTGCGCGGCTTTGATCAAAGCAAGTCTGCGGTCCATGTTGGGAATCAGCCGATCCCCAACAGATGGAATCTTAGCATAAGGAACTTGTTCAGGAGATATATGAGTATTTCGAAGGGAAACCCTGAGGATAAGCAGTTCCCTCCCTCGCTCGTAGCTAGCACTGCCAGAATATCATTATCTATTTTAGTCATGGATCCTGTAACTGCTGCTACAGAACACGTGGCTACTGCAGATTTGGCCGCTTCGTCAGCCAAAGAATTACCAAGAGCATGTGCTCCCACACACTGATGGCCAAGAGAATGTATAACTTGCGTGAGGGGCAGACGTTGTTTAAGGTCTGCCACTCGAACCCAAAGCGGTTTATGCTTAATTGCGCTGCCTTTAGAGTCTCGACAGTCATTCTGAGACAAGAAGAATAAGTTGTCATTAAAGGATTGAACACAGTAATAAGAATCACATACTATGAGAGTATTCACATTAGGGTCAGCAAACTCAAGGGCCAGAACAAGAGCACGCAGCTCCGCCAATTGTGCCGTACAGTCCCCAAGTGCCTGAGTATGCACTATGGAAGACTTAAATTCTCCATTGACAATCAAACCAGCCACAATAGCGCAAGCCACTGAATAAGCATGTTTGGAGCCGGTGGCCGGTTGAGCCGAGCCATCAGTATAAATGATACATTTGTACTCATCTAAAGGAAGCAACGACAGCGGTGGAGGATGAACGTGTTCATACTGTAAAAACTCCTGTGTCTGAAGTGCAGGGTCAAAGATAAACGTGACATCAGATGATGTCAAAGAAGTAGCCCATTGTATCCAACGGAGATGTAGTGCCTTAGAGTTGGGTACACTTGACTTAGTCACAGCCTCCAAAGCAGGAAAAGGTGTGACCCTAAGAATGCGTTTACCTTGCGCCAGTGAGCGTTCTTTTAGAATAGCCATTTGGACCGCTGTCAAAAAAAATTCAACATTCGAAAAGTGCATTTCAGCCGCAGTGTACAAATGTATCACTAGGTTCGTGGTGTTATCACGCGTCAACAAGTAGTTAGTTGCAAGCATATCAGATTGCAAAGAATGTAGGATAGAGGTATGTTCCTGAAGCCAGTTGGCAGAAGAATATGTTGGTTGTATCAACGCATAAAGCGGTTTGATACGCTGGGCATAATCGGGAATGTATGTCCTCCCGAAATTTAAAAATCCTTCTGAACCCTCTTTTTACCGCCTTTAACAACATCCGAGTCGGGGAGCCCACACCAGTCTCCAGGACGGACCAAGCCCTCATCAAGTTCAGCATCCCGGTCCAACGCACACACACCACCACCAGACCAGGCCGCAAAAACAGGCACAGCATCACTGACAAGGACCGAAACACCGCTCTCAACACCCACCAACCTGATCACAGCACCAAAGCCATCAGGAATTTCAACAATCGGATCACCTCCTATGCCGACTCGCTCGCTTCCTCCAAAACTGCAATACAAGATCTAAACTCTAAGCCAGTTGGTACACAAGGGAACTCAGACTGATGAAACATCACTGCAAACAACTAGAGCGCAAATGCAGAATGAGCCACGTCAATACAGAGAGGAGAAAGTTCAAATTCGCTTTGAGACGCTACCATCAAATGATCCAGACCATGAAACGTGCCACTCTAGCAGACTATATTGATGGCAGCACCAACAGAAGCAAAGAAATCTTCACCATTGTGAAGGATTTCACCTCACCAGCGACCACCTCCAACTCAATCACCCTCTCGTAGAACCTCTCTCAATTCTTCAGCAACAAAATCACTGCCATTTACAGCAACTTCAACCTGCTAACTGACCTGACAGACCTAGTCAAACACCTCCCGATCTTATCCAAAGAACCAATGCTAACCAAATGGCACATCATCACCCCTGAAGAAACCGCCGCCACCATGAACTCCATCCTCTCAGGGGCCCCATCGGAGCCCTTCCCCAGCACACCTTCTCCAGAGCACTGCAACCCATCAGCGCCATGCTCACACCCATTCTGAATGCGTCCACCTCTTCTGCAATCTTCCCAGATGCTTGGAAACTGTCAGAATACCGGTGGTGTGCGCTCTAGGGCCAGCGCCCGAGGGATCCCTTGCCTACCTCAGGGTTACTCGAGCAAAGGACAACTACCTTGTGGAAAAGCCCACCGGTGTGCAAAGACCACCAAATGGTGGTCCTGTTGCAAATTCCACTGTGTCGTGTAACGCTTGACCCCTGCTTGAAATGGGGTCTACATGTACTGCAATATGCTAACAATAGTGCATGCTGTAATTCCATGTGAGATCAAATATTGCCCGTTATTACTGCCTTGAACCCCTGCCTGTATTGGGGTTTACATTTACTGCAATATTAAAATAATATTGTCTGCTGTGATTCAAAGTGAGAACTGATATTGTCTGTGGTTGCTGCGTTGGATCACTGCCTGTGTTGGGGTTGAATGCAATGCAATATGCAATCAGTATTTATTTCCCGCTGTGATTCAATATGGCAACTAATATTGTCCGTCATTTAGTTCCAGAGAACGAGTGCGTGTCCGCACTACCCCAGACCAATCCCAGAAGTACTGAGTGTGGCTAGTGTATAAAACCGGCCATACCCAGAACCGCTCTTTCACTATTCCAGAAAGCGTCATTCCTGGGCTCCCGCGCGAAACTGGATCTCTCAGTTTTGATGGTGGAGTTTGTTGGCCAACTTTTCTTCAGCTGTGTGCTTTGGTGGTGAGTTTGTTTGCGCTACGAGCAATCCGGCCTTCACTTGGGACAGAGCGGATGCCCCCTGGTTAGGGTCGAGTCGGCAGAATTTCTTAGCGTTTCAAGCCTCATCATAGTTTTGGTTCTAACTCAGAGGAAGAGACTAAATGTAACCTAATTTCTTGCTCTACCAGTAAAGACCATTATTAATAGAAACAATTTCAGAGAAGGCAGTTCCATAGAACAAATCAATTTGGATGAAGAGTAAAATACGTGATTCATGAATATTATTGTTCAGTTCATATAACTATCTCTCTCAGCCAGGTGACTGAGCCTGGGGCGTTGAACTATTGAAGAAGAGAGAGAGAGAAATGTTTAATGGAATTATTTTTTGGTATGTATGTCTGCCGCAGTGTCTAGAATGGGGTGTAGCTAAGGTGTTAAAAGGTTAGCGTTGAACAAGTAACTTCACCTGATCCCCTTCATCTTACAGCCTATTATTAAAAGATCCTGTATAGAAACTGAAACCCTCAAAAAAGCAGAATAGAGAGAGTTCACCATACAGGGTAAAAACCTAATCCTTCAAAAGCGGAGGAAGTTTTACGGGGAACTCAAAACTCAGGTTCCATCTGAATATTATGTGTGTTCTCTTTTTCAAATCTCCCTCCCCACAGTTCCTATCCCCTAAAACCATTTCCCTCGCCTGGTCACTCGAATACTCTGCGCTAATACAGCATTCAGAGTTGGTGGCGCCTAGAGGTGGATCTCTCGATCTTCGTACAGACCCAGAGGAATAACCGGCCTGACAGAAACACACAACTGTCCTCTCACTGCTAATGAGACCTTCTGCAGACCCCCCAATGCTCGCCAACTACAGGCCAATCTCCCTGCTACCATTCCCGGCTAAGGTCTTAGAGAAAATGATCAACAGACACCTCATCGAATACCTCAATGACCACCAGCTCCTCAACACCACTCAGTTTGGTTTCAGACACACCACAGCTTGGAAACTGCCCTTATTGCTCACGGATGACATCTGCGCGACTGAACAGAAGAGACACAGTCCTCATCTTCCTGGTCCTCTCTGCAGAGTTTGAGACAGTCTCCCACCCCATCCTCATCCAACGCCTCCAGGTGATCAGAATCCAAGGAGACGAACTCCAATGGATCTGCTTCGTCCTGACTGAAAGAACCAAGTCAGTCAGCCTGGCACCGTACAAGGATTTTCCCTGAGCCCGACCCTCTTCAACGAATCCATGATTCCTCTAGCCAGAATCATCCGCTCTCACAACATCAACGTTTTCTCATACACTGATGACACACAACTGTCTCTCATGGTCGAGACGCCCATTGCCCGGATCAAGTTAAATTCCTGCATGACTGAAATTGCCCACTGGATGAAGATCAACTGTGTAAAACTGAACACTGACAAGGCTTAAATCATGATCTTCGGGAAGAGCACTTCTGCGTGGGACTCCACCTGGTGGCCACCAGAGATAGGACTGACATCCACCCCTCCACCCATGCCAAGAATCTCAGGATCGTCATAGACAGCAAACGCATCATGACCACCCAAGTCAACGCAGTCACCGCCTCATTCTTCGATTCCTTGAAGATGCTGTGGAAGATTTTCAAATGGCGCCCAATCATCACCCTGAGAACAGTCACGCACGCCCTGGCAAAAGCAAGCTGGACTACGGGAACACCATCAATCCTGGAGTCAGCAAAACAACTTACCGGAAGGCAGCAGACTCGGCAGCAGAATCACTAGCAACCTCCCACACCGCACTCACATGACACCACACCTGAAGGAGCTCCACTGACTCACCACACCTGAAGCAGCTCCACTGACTCACCACACCTGAAGCAGCTCCACTGACTCACCACACCTGAAGCAGCTCCAATGACTCACCACACCTGAAGGAGCTCCACTGACTCCTGAAGGAGCTCCCCTGACTCACCACACCTGAAGGAGCTCCACTGACTCACCACACCTGAAGCAGCTCCACTGACTCACCACAACTGAAGCAGCTCCACTGACTCACCACACCTGAAGGAGCTCCACTGACACCTGAAGGAGCTCCACTGACTCACCACACCTGAAGGAGCTCCACTGACTCACCACACCTGAAGCAGCTCCACTGACTCACCACACCTGAAGGAGCTCCACTGACTCACCACACCTAAAGGAGCTCCACTGACTCACCACACCTAAAGGAGCTCCACTGACTCACCACACCTGCAGGAGCTTCACTGACTCGCCACACCTGCAGGAGCTCCACTGACTCACCACACCTGAAGGAGCTCCGCTGACTCACCACACCTGCAGGAGCTCCACTGACTCACCACACCTAAAGGAGTTCCACTGACTCACCACACCTAAAGGAGCTTCACTGACTCGCCACACCTGCAGGAGCTCCACTGACTCACCACACCTGAAGGAGCTCCGCTGACTCACCACACCTGCAGGAGCTCCACTGACTCACCACACCTGAAGGAGCTTCACTGACTCACCACACCTAAAGGAGCTCCACTGACTCACCACACCTGAAGGAGCTCCACTGACTCACCATACCTAAAGGAGCTCCACTGACTCACCACACCTAAAGGCGCTCCACTGACTCACCACACCTAAAGGAGCTCCACTGACTCACCACACCTGCAGGAGCTTCACTGACTCACCACACCTGAAGGAGCTCCGCTCACTCACCACACATGAAGGCGCTCCACTGACATCACACCACACCTGAAGGAGCTCCACTGACTCACCACACCTGAAGGAGCTCCACTGACATCACACCACACCTGAAGGAGCTCCACTGACTCACCACACCTGAAGGAGCTCCACTGACTCACCACACCTAAAGGAGCTTCACTGACTCACCACACCTGAAGGAGCTCCACTGGCTCATCACACCTGAAGCAACTTCACTGACTCACCACACCTAAAGGAGCTCCACTGACTCACCACACCTAAAGGAGCTCCACTGACTCATCACACCTAAAGGAGCTTCACTGACTCACCACACCTAAAGGAGATCCACTGACTCACCACACCTAAAGGAGCTTCACTGACTCACCACACCTAAATGAGCTCCACTAACTCACCAAACCTGCAGGAGCTTCACTGACTCACCACACCTGAAGGAGCTCCGCTGACTCACAACACCTGGAGGAGCTCCACTGACATCACACTACACCTGAAGGAGCTCCACTGACTCACCACACCTGAAGGATCTCCACTGACTCACCACACCTAAAGGAGCTCCACTGACTCACCACACCTGAAGGAGCTCCACTGACTCACCACACCTGAAGGAGCTCCACTGACTCACCACACCTAAAGGAGCTTCACTGACTCACCACACCTGAAGGAGCTCCACTGGCTCACCACACCTGAAGCAGCTTCACTGACTCACCACACCTGAAGCAGCTCCACTGACTCACCACACCCGAAGGAGCTCCACTGACTCACCACACCTGAAGGAGCTCCACTGACTCACCACACCTGAAGCAGCTCCACTGACTCACCACACCTGGAGGAGCTCCACTGACTCACCACACCCGAAGGAGCTCCACTGACTCACCACACCTGAAGGAGCTCCACTGACTCACCACACCTGAAGGAGCTCCACTGACTCACCACACCCGAAGGAGCTCCACTGACTCACCACACCTGAAGGAGCTCCACTGACTCACCACACCTAAAGGAGCTCCACTGACTCACCACACCTGAAGCAGCTTCATTGACTCCCATACACAACAAGCACAATTCAAACTCCTCACCCACACTTTCAAGGCACTAGAGAACACTGGCCCAACATACTTCAACAATCGCATCTCCTTTCACAAACCTTTCAGACACTTACAGGAAGATCCAGAGGCGCCATCTTATATTGACAACATTTACATAACAGATGATGACGTGGAACGACACCTGACTAGGGCAGACCAGACAGTAACAATACTGGCCACAACAGATGACGTCGTACGACACCTGACTAGGGCAGACCGGATAGTGACAATACTGGCCACAACAGATGACGTCGTACGACACCTGACTAGGGCAGACCGTATAGTGACAATACTGGCCACAACCGATGATGAGGCGGAACGACACCTGACTAGTGCGGAGCGGATAGTGACAATACTGGCCACAACAGATGATGACGCAAAACAACACCTGACTAGGCGGACCGGATCGTGACAATACCGGCCACAGCAGATGATGACGCAGAACAACACCTGACTAGTGTGGAGCGGATAGTGACAATACTAGCCACAACAGATGATGACGCAAAACAACACCTGACTAGGCGGACCGGATCGTGACAATACCGGCCACAGCAGATGATGACGCAGAACAACACCTGACTAGGGCGGAGAGGATAGTGACAATACTGGCCACAACAGATGATGACATGAAACAAAACCTGACTAGGGTGGAGTGTATATGTAGGAGAGTAGGATCTGCCTCTTATGGTTACCCCCACTTTTTGCTGATGTATCACTGTTTTTGACTAGGATCCTGCTATTCAGGACCCCAGTCTATCTGCTTTCTCCTATAAATTGATTGCATGTATTATTTATTTATTTATTTATAGAGCGCAACATTCATCCCGGAGGATATCACGGCGCTGTATAGCGAGAGATTATGGTGAGGCTGCCAATCAAGGCATATGATCTATTAGAAATTTACGTCTTAGGGAACAGATGGCTCTTGAGCTTTCTCCTGAAGGCCAGGTAGTCAGTAGTGAGGCGCAAATCTTGGGGAAGTTCATTCCATTTCCTGGCTGCCAGGTATGAGAACAAGCGTCCTCCAGATTTAACTTTTTTTATACACTTTGTCCTGGCCAGGGCTTGGTGGAGTGAACGTAGGCTCCTTGGGGGGACATAGAATTCAATTTTATTCTGTAGAACTCTAGGGCCACGTTGGTGGAGAGCCTTGTGTGCATGACTGAGCAGCTTAAACACTGCTCTTTGTCGCATGGGCAGCCAATGAAGATCTTTCATACACGTAGATGCTGAGCTCAGTCTGCTTTTATTACACACCAGTTTGGCTGCAGCATTTTGGAGTACCTGCAGGCGAGTGAAAAGATAGTCTGCCATGCCAACGAATAGGGCGTTGCCATAGTCAAGCTTGCTTATGAGTAGTGCCTGTGTGACGGTTCTTCTGCAGTCCAGTGGGATCCAGGGAAAGAGTCTCCTTAGTAGTTTCGGAGTTGCAAAACCCCTTCCACACAGGGTCCGCACATGGTCCTTCATGGAAAGGGAGTCATCAATAATGATGCCTAAGTTTTTTGCACACCGCTTAGGAGCTGGGGTATCTCCCAGGGTTTGTGGCCACCACGTGGCATCCCAGATTAAGTTGGCTCCTCCGAAGAGCAGGATTTCTGATTTCCCTGCATTCAGCTTCAGACAATGGTCCGACATCCATTGTGCCATTTCTGAAAGGCAGTTGTTCAGGTTAGCTTTAGAGGTGTCAGGTCTTTCATCAAGGGTTACCATCAGCTGTGTGTCATCCGCATAGGAGCAAACATCAAGGCCCCATATCCTGCTAATTTTCGCCAGGGATGAAACATAGGCGTTAAATAATGTGGGGCTTAGTGATGCTCCCTGCGGGACACCACAGCCGATGGTACTGGGTTTGGAGAGAAAGTGTCCTAGTTGTACAGTTTGAGTTCTATTACTCAGAAATGAGCTGAGCCATCCTAGTGCTTTTGAGTGGATCCCTTTTTCGTACAGGATTCCCAGCAGTCTGTTATGTGAGACCGTGTCGAACGCTGCTGACAGGTCCAACAATATCAGTGCTACAGATCCTCCCCGGTCGGTCTGAGCTCTGACATTGTCTAGGACGGCCAGCAGCGTTGCCTCTGTGCTGTTGGTAGCCCTGAAACCGGTTTGTGACGGGTCTAGTAAATCATTAGACTCCAGGTAGTCGGATAGTTGTCTGTTTACCAGCCTCTCCAAAACTTTGGAGAGGTATGGGAGTTGAGAGATCGGCCGGTAGTTTTCAGGGTTGTGAACATCTGTTCCTGCTTTCTTAAGTAGGGGGGTCACTATTGCCTGTTTCCAAATTTCGGGAACGGTGGCAGTGTTGAGGGAGGTGTTGAAAAGCTGTGTGATGTAAGGACAGATCACTGTCCTTTAGGGTTCAAACTGGAATGGCATGGTGAGCAAAAAAACGTTGGATTTAGGCCCAGACCTTTGCACTGGGGAGAATGTATGACATTGTTCTGCATTCTGTCCATCAATTGTTGTTTTTGCATTGGTCACCCCTAGTGGGACGGGTATGCCCAGACGTGGGTCCCGTGCTCTCCATGCCACTGGAGTCAAGCTATCCTGGCTGATGAGGGCTGAAAGCCCGAAACTGGTCCTAGGATGCTTGTTTCCAGTCCAGGGAGGACCTGGCCTGGCAGTTCAGGCTGGACTGTTCCCATTGGGCGCAGGGTCAAGACTGATTTGCATATGGCTGGGTTCAAACTGAAATGGCATGGTGAGCAAAAAAACGATGGATTTAGGCCCAGATCTTTGTACTGGGGAGAATGTATGACATTGTTCTGCATTCTGTCCATCAATTGTTGTTTTTGCCTAGTATATGGTACACCATGTACCAGGGCATAGTTACCCCAGAGGCCTCCCAGGGGCTGAAGCATGTATTGTGCCACCCCTTAGAGGCCATTCAAAATGACACCACAGGTCTGCTACTGCAACCTGTGTAAGGAGGTGCATGCACCCCTTACTTAGATATAGGTTACCTATATCTATTCTAAATCACTACACATAGAAACCTATCAGCCACCCCTATGGCAGGCCTTATCAATGCTGAAGGCAGGGTGCTGGGTTTTGTGTGAGAGGGTGCCCCTGCATGAGAAGAGCCCCTCTGCAGCCTTCGGAATCTATTCTCCGGGGTTGTCTGTGATGCAGCCAACCATATATACTTAAGTGCATTATAACCTTGCGGTAAATGCTTACTTTAAAACGGCTGCTTAGAAACATGTTGTGTTTGGTGTCAAACACCTTGGAATCATACCTCCACACCAGTAAATGGTGTGGGAGGTATGATTCCTCCCTTGTCTACCCGGTACCAGCTTTCTCAACCTGGGCAGCACAAAATGGATGCTGCCAGCCACAGACACGAGTCTGCCCTCCTGCTGCTGAGCCAAGCTCAAGCAGAGGAAGGCCTGACAATAGGTTTCCTGTCACAGGGAGGTGTGACCACCTCCCAGACAGGCTTTAGTGTATTGGGGCTGGGTGGGTGTACTCTTAGAGTGCCAGAAAGTCTGCACTGGGGGCACATTTGGTGTCCCCGTGCATAGTCCAGCTTAAACCGGTTGCAGGAGCCATTTGCTCCTGCTCTGGTGCGAAACTGGACAAAGGACATGGGTGTAGCCACCCCTCTGTCCTGACCCTCCCCTAGGTGGGTACCCAGAGTTAGTCCGACCCCTTCCTTGGGTATAAAGTAGGAAACCTGACTACAGGACTTTAGATTTTACCTGGACCAAACTCTGCAAGCAGAAACCAAGTACTATGACGGTCTACACTTCGCTGGACGACAGAAGAATCTCCCTTGGAGTAAAGGAGTTACTCCCCTGCAGCAGCAGGCACCTAAACGCATCTGACCGGTTTGCATCTCCCGAGCTCCTGAGGACTCCGAAGATTTCTGCAACACAGGAGGTGGGTTGCCGAGCGCCCCTGAGGTCGATCTTCTCTCTCAGCAATCCTGAGACCAGTATCCCTCGTGGGGACCGTGCAACCCGAACTCCTGTGCACCGTGTACTTTTGCAGCAGCATATGCTGTTCGGCGATCCCTGAGGCTGTGCTTTGGACTACGTGTAGTCCCGACCCCGAGCAGCATTTCCACCACAGATCTCCGGCCTCCACTCCACGAGTGCTCTGTGGGCTGGTGTTTTGTGATTCAGCTCGAGGTCCCTTCGCGATCCCTGGTCCGTTGGCCTGTGGGTCCTGGCGAGGGTCACTTTGACTTTCCTTGGGCTTCCCTGGTTGCTCGAAAACGTGCCCTGACTCCCCATAGCTTGGAGAGTCTCCTGGACCCTGCTGGTCCATACTGTAACTTGTTTCCTCTGCCCGCGTGGGTTGCCTTTGCCAAGGCTTGTTGGTGTTCAATCCGGACACTGACCCCTCAGCACTCGACATCCTTCGTGGGACAGCTCACCTCCGGACTTTGGTCGTCGTCGACGTCCCCTGGTCCCCGTGGCTGCAGAGTCAAGCATCCTATCTTCACACCTGAAGCACCCGACATCGGTGGGCATTCGTCTATCGAGCCCCTGGTCACAAAGAAGTGACCCAGACTCTGTCCCCTCTGCTTTCAGCTTCTTCTCACCTCGGATCCAGGCTTGGATTCCACCGGACACTTTTCATCTTCCCGGCAGCAGTACTTCTTCGCATCACGCCATTGAAAACGATGAGGGTTTCCGACACCACTTGACCACTATGCACCCGGCTCCTCTGGGATAGGTAACACGGGTACCTCGGTACTCACAAGGGTGCTGGCCTTAGAACCTTCTATGTTCCAAAGGGTTTGCTTGAAGTCCTCTCCGAAGTGTCCTTAACTTGTGATTTTCCAACCGTGACTTTCCCATAGAGTTGTACGGAGCTCGCGTCTGTGTTCCCACACTGCACCAGTCCTCCGTGGGCTCCCTGTGTCACTCCTTTGGGTGGTTCCTTGGGGTCCCAGTGATTCTACGTGCTCTAGGCACTGTGTCTATCGAAGTCGTGGTTGTTATACCACTTTCTTAGTATATGGTTCGGTCTCCCCCTGGAGCCCGCTGTGTATTGTGCTATTTACTGTCGTTCTATTGATTAAGTATTGTGTGCTTTATGTTCTAATCTCAAATAGAGATTAGTAGAGAGTGTTTAGTAATAAATACATATTTTTTATATAATACTTGTGTGGTTCTCCTTTCATTTGGTCACTCAGGAGGTTCTGTTCTGGTAAAACAAGCTGCTTTACATTCCTTCAAGATTAAGCCTGAAGGCTGCTCTCCGTAGCTACAATTAGGATAGCATTCATAAAGGTTATCTTTGACCTAATCATCAATAAGGGTCGTTTGGACTGGTGCAAGGTGCCCACTTTAATTAGTGGACAGCATATACCAGGCCAACTTCTCACATTGGTGTGCAGCGGTTGGGATTCAAGCTTGCTATTGTTTTACCAGATAAATCTCATTGAGTGATTAACTGAAAACCACTAAAAGTATTAGGTACATATAATACATCAAGATTAGAATAAAGTAAGTTCTACTGAACTTGGAGTTGGGTAAGTCAAGGGTCTAGCACACCCTTTCTCCAACTCAAGAGAGTTTAGTCTCCACTAGGTTAAGTAGGTGCCTACACCACATAACACTAGTATGTCTTCTAGAGGAGAAGCCAGTGGCTCTCTGCCAACAAGGCATGACCATCTCTCATTCCAAGAATTGAGAAATATGTGTACATCTAGGAAGCTGGGGACAGGGAGAAGTGCAAGCACCCAACGTCTAATAGAGATGTTGCTCTTGGATGACCTCAGAAAGACCCCAGGGTCTGATGAGGTAGAAAGAGTGGGTGGGACAGGAGATGAGGAAAGAGCAGGAAGTGAACACTTCTTTGATCTGGACTCAAACCCTGGCCAGGAGGATCAAGATGATCTTAACCTGGAAAATCCAACTCTGCCTTCAGGTGGGGGAGAAGGCCCCAGTGGACCCTCTTTACTCCACCAGGAAGAGTACAGAGTTTGCCTAGAAGATCCAAAACTCCCTCAGTGGAGTCTAATCATTCAGGTACTTCTGCAAGGACCTCTGTGTCTAATAAAAGGGAATCCTCTTATGACAAACATTGCCAATTTTTAGAGATTGAGAGAATCAAGCTCAGGCTCAAGAGAGAGCAATTGGCCATAGACAGGGAATCCTTAGAGCTCCAGAGAGCAACCAGAAGATTGGGACTAGAGTCCCATGGTGGCAGCAACAGTGTCCCTAGAACTAGAGAGTATTCTCATGATCATAGGAACCTGAACAAGATAGTCCCTCCCTATCAGAGTGGGGATGACATCCACAAATGGATAACTGCACTAGAGAGGGCCTGTAAAGTACAGAGGGTCTCTCAGGAGCAGTGGGCAGCTATCTTGTGGCTCTCCTTTGCTGACAAAGGTAGAGATAAGCTCCTCACTGTTAGAGAAGAGGATGCTGACAATTACACAGTCTTGAAGAGTGCTCTCATTGATGGGTTTGGCTTAACCACTGAGCAATACAGATTTAAGTTCAGAGACACCCAGAAAGCACAGACTCAGGACTGGGTTGACTTTGTAGATTGTGCTACTAAGGCTCTGGAAGGCTGGTTACTTGGCAGTAAGGTGTGTGATTTTAAAGGATTGTACAACTTAATTATGAGGGAGCAGATCCTTAATAATTGCCAAAACCAGTTGTTGCATCAGTACCTGGTTGATTCTGATCTGACCTCTCCCCAAGAATTGGGAAAGAAGGCAGACAAATGGGTCAGAACCAGGGTGAAGCAGAAAGCTCAGAACCAAGGTGGTGACTCTAAGAAGCAAGATTCTAAAATCTCAGATAAGGGTGGGGAGAAGGGTTAAGACCAGAAGTCTTCACAAGGGCCCCAAAAACCTGCATCTAGGGGGGAGTCACAATCAAACAAGGGTAAAGGCAAAAAGAAACCTTGGTGTCATATCTGTAAAGAGAAGACCCATTGGACAAAAGATGCCAGTTGTCCAAGGGCCAAGGAATCTACTCCAGCCACCACTGCCCCTAAGGCAACTGTTCCCCCTAGCTCAGTTCCAAGTGGTGGTACACAGAATAAGGGTGTAGTAGGGTTGACCCTGGGATCTGAGATGGATTCTGGCCTAGTCAGAATTCCAGCTAAGGCTGTGTTAGTCTGTGATGGAGGCATGGATATTGCCTCCTTATTTGTCAGGCCCAGTAATCTGGGCAAATACAGACAACAGCCTCTGATCAATGGTAAGGAGGCCATGGCATATAGGGACACAGGTGCAAGTGTCACCATGGTGACAAAAGAACTTGTGGGCCCTGACCAGATCATACTTGGTGAGATGTACTAAGTGACCAATGCAAGCAATGTCAGGACACACCATTCCTTGGCAGTTGTGAATTTCACCTGGGGAGGGGTAACTGGCCCTAAGAAGGTTGTGGTAAGTGCAGACCTCCCTGTAGAGTGCTTATTGGACAATGATTTGGAGACTTCAGCATGGGCTGAAGTGGAACTCAGGACACATGCAGAAATGCTGGGCATCCCTGCAGATGTGTTTGCCATGACTAGGTCACAGGCCAAAATGTCTTCCACTGAACAGGCCCTGGATCCTGGAATAATGGACCAGGTGCCTTCCAAGAGAAGGAGCAGTAGGGGTAAGGCAGTGTCTTCCCCCCTGCCTCATAGTGAGGATCAGTCTCTTGAGGGAGATGATCTCAGTCCTGAAGAAGGAACTGCCTCAGAGGAACTTGAACCTGATCAGGTTGCGTTCTTGGGGACAGGGGGCCCTTCCAGGGCAGATCTGAGCCAGGAGCAGCTGAACTGCCCCTCTCTTGAACCCCTCAGACAGCAAGCTGCTGCTGAGGCTGCTGGGAGTGCCAGCGGGTCCCATAAGATTTACTGGGATGATGGACTCTTATACTCAGAGGGTAGAGACCCCAAACCTGGTGCCACCAGGAGGTTGGTTATACCTCTGAAGTTTAGGGGCTTCCTATTGACACTGGCACATGATATCCCATTAGCAGGACACTTAGGCCAAAACAAGACCTGGGACAGACTTGTTCCTCACTTTCATTGGCCTCATATGTCAGAGGACACAAAGGAGTTTTGTCGCTCCTGTATCACTTGCCAAGCCAGTGGTAAGGCAGGTGGTACTACAAAGGCCCCCCTGATACCACTACCTGTAGTGGGGGTTCCCTTTGAGAGGGTAGGGATTGACATAGTTGGTTCCATGGATCCTCAGACTGCATCTGGGCACAGATTCATACTAGTGGTGGTGGACCATGCAACTAGGTATCCAGAAGCAATTCCACTTAGGACTACTACAGCTCCTGTTGTGGCTAGAGCCCTCCTGGGAGTCTTTTCCAGAGTGGGTTTTCCTAAGGAGGTAGTATCAGACCGAGGTACAAACTTTATGTCTGGTTACTTGACTGCTATGTGGAAGGAGTGTGGAGTAAATTACAAATTTACCACCCCTTATCACCCACAATGCAATGGGTTAGTTGAGAGATTCAACAAAACCCTCAAAGGCATGATTTAAGATCTCCCTGAAAAGCTCAGGCATAGATGGGACATACGTTTGCCCTGCCTTCTCTTTGCCTACAGAGAGGTTCCTCAGAAGGGGGTTGGTTACAGCCCTTTTGAACTTCTGTTTGGACATCCAGTTAGGGGTCCTTTATGTCTAGTGAAGGAGGGATGAGAGTTACCTCTCAAACCCCCTAAACAGGATATTGTGTACTATGTACTTGGTCTCCGCTCCAGGATGGCTGAGTACATGAAGAAGGCATCCAAAAACCTTGAGGCTAGCCAGGAATTGCAAAAGGCCTGGCATGACCAAAAGGCTGTTGTGACTGTTTATCAGCCAGGACAGAAAGTATGGGTGTTGGAGCCTGTGGCCCCAGCAGCCCTCCAGGACAAGTGGAATGGACCTCATACTATCATTGAGCAAATGGGAGAGGTTACCTACCTGGTGGACCTTGGAACTCCCAGGAGCCCCCATAGGGTGCTCCATGTGAACAGGCTCAAGCCATATGTGGACAGGGCAGACATGGGCTTGCTCATGGCTACTGATGCGGGACAGGAGGAAGAGAGTGATCCACTCCCTGACCTGCTCTCACAGAACCCTGATGATGGTTCAGTTGATGGTGTAGCCTTAGCAGGCAGCCTCACTGACCAGCAGCAAACTGATTGTAGGCAAGTCCTGAATCAGTTCAGACATATGTTTTCACTGACTCCAAGTCAGACTACCTGGTGCACTCATGAAGTGGACACAGGTGACAGTCTGCCTGTTAAAAATAAGATTTACAGGCAACCTGACCATGTCAGGGACTGTATCAGGACAGAAGTCCAGAAAATGTTGGTTCTGGGAGTAATTGAGCCCTCAGATAGCCCTTGGGCTAGTCCAGTAGTCTTGGTACCAAAACCTCATACCCAGGGATAGAGAGAGATGAGGTTCTGTGTTGACTACAGGGGTCTCAATGCAGTCACTAGGACTGATGCCCATCCAATACCTAGGGCAGATGAACTTATAGATACTTTGGCCTCTGCCAAGTTTCTGAGTACATTTGACCTGACAGCTGGTTACTGGCAAATCAGATTAGCTGAGGATGCAAAACCAAAAACAGCATTTTCAACCCCTAGTGGGCACTACCAATTTGTGGTGATGCCCTTTGGTTTGAAGAATGCACCTGCCACTTTTCAAAGGTTGGTGAACAAAGTCCTTACAGGTCTGGAAGGTCTGGAAGCCTATTGTGCAGCTTATCTAGATGATATTGCGGTCTTTAGCTCCACCTGGGAGGATTACCTGGTCCACCTGAGAAATGTTTTGGAGGCCCTGCAAAAAGCAGGCCTCACTATCAAGGCCACCAAGTGCCAGATAGGGCTGAGTAAGGTTGTGTACCTAGGCCACCTTGTAGGTGGAGGTCAGGTTCAACCTTTGGAGAGCAAAATCCAGACCATCATGGACTGGGTTGCTCCCACTACCCAAACTCAGGTCAGAGCTTTCTTGGGCCTGACTGGGTATTACAGGAGGTTTGTCAAAGGATATGGATCTATAGTAACCCCTTTGAATGATCTAACTTCCAAAAGAATGCCTAAGAAAGTTCAGTGGACAGTTAGCTGTCAAAAGGCATTGGATGACCTGAAGCAGGCCATGTGCACTGCTCCCATTCTGCAAAATCCTGACTATTCCAAACAATTCATTGTTCAAACTGATGCATCTGAGTTGGGGGTAGGGGCTGTGTTATCACAACTGAATGAAGAGGGTCAGGATCAGCCAGTAGCTTTTGTTATATGCACAAAATCAAATCTGGCACGGCACCTCAGTACCTGAATGCCTTAGTCCACCCTTACCGTCTATGGCGCCTTCTTCGTTCCTCCACTCAGGCTAAATTTTCGGTTCCCAGGACCAGACTGTGGAGAATGGGTGGTCGGTCTTTTTCTTGTCAGGGCCCCTCTTTGTGGAATTCTCTCCCCTTGTCACTTCGTAACGAAACCATCTATGCGAATTTCCGAAAGTGTTTAAAAACGTGGTTATTCGATCAATAGTTCCTTTTCTACTCTGTTCGTGTCAGGCGGCGCCGGGAAACCTCTGGGTAGCTGTGCGCCTTCTAAAAAGAAATAATAATAATAAAATAAAAAAAATAATAATAAGGCTGACCCCCAGAGAGAAACGTTGGTCAGCTATAGAGAGGGAGGCCTTTGCTGTGGTTTGGGCCCTGAAGAAGCTGAGGCCATACTTGTTTGGCACTCACTTCATTGTTCAGACAGACCACAAGCCCCTCTTATGGCTAAAACAGATGAAGGGTGAAAACCCCAAACTTTTGAGGTGGTCCATTTCCCTACAGGGGATGGACTATACAGTGGAACATAGACCTGGGAGTAACCATGCCAATGCAGATGCACTCTCAGGATATTTCACTTAGAACATGAAGACTCAACTGGTCAAGGTTAGTTTAATGTCCCTGCGTTTGGGGGGGGTTGTGTAGGAGAGTAGTATCTGCCTCTTATGGTTACCCCCACTTTTTGCTGATGTATCACTGTTTTTGACTTAGACTGACTGGGATCCTGCTATTCAGGACCCCAGTCTATCTGCTTTCTCCTATAAATTGATTGCATGTACTTTAGGTACACTCCAGATTGGATTCTGGGATACCCTTATCAGTCCCTAGTATATGGTACACCATGTACCCAGGGCATAGGTACCCCAGAGGCCTCCCAGGGGCTGAAGCATGTATGATGCCACCCCTGAGAGGCCATTCAAAATGACACCACAGGTCTGCTACTGCAACCTGTGTAAGGAGGTGCATGCACCCCTTACTTAGATATAGGTTACCTATATCTATTCTAAATCACTACACATAGAAACCTATCAGTCACCCCTATGGCAGGCCTTATCAATCCTGAAGGCAGGGTGCTGGGTTTTGTGTGAGAGGGTGCCCCTGCATGAGCAGAGCCCCTCTGCAGCCTTTGGAATCTATTCTCCGGGGTTGTCTGTGATGCAGCCAACCATACATACTTAAGTGCAATATAACCTCGCGGTAAATGCTAACTTTAAAATGGCTGCTTAGAAACATGTCGTGTTTGGTGTCAAACACCTTGGAATCATACCTCCACACGTATGATTCCTCCCTTGTAGTACCACTACTATGGGGCATCGGTCTACCCGGTAACAGCTTTCTCGACCTGGGCAGCACAAAATGGATGCTGCCAGCCACAGACACGAGTCTGCCCTCCTGCTGCTGAGCCAAGCTCGAGCAGAGGAAGGCCTGACAATAGGTTTCCTGTCACAGGGAGGTGTGACCACCTCCCAGACAGGCTTTAGTGTATTGGGGCTGGGTGGGTGTACTCTTAGAGTGCCAGAAAGTCTGCACTGGGGGCACATTTGGTGTCCCCGTGCATAGTCCAGCTCAAACCGGTTGCAGGAGCCATTTGCTCCTGCTCTGGCGCGAAACTGGACAAAGGACATGGGTGTAGCCACCCCTCTGTCCTGACCCTCCCCTAGGTGGGTCCCAAGAGTTAGTCCAACCCCTTCCTTGGGTATAAAGTAGGAAACCTGACTACAGGACTTTAGATTTTACCTGGACCAAACTCTGCAAGCAGAAACCAAGTACTATGACGGTCTACACTTCGCTGGACGACAGAAGAATCTCCCTTGGAGTAAAGGAGTTACTCCCCTGCAGCAGCAGGCACCTAAACGCATCTGACCGGTTTGCATATCCCGAGCTCCTGAGGACTCCGAAGATTTCTGCAACACAGGAGGTGGATTCCCGAGCGTCCCTGAGGTCGATCTGCTCTCTCAGCAATCCTGAGACCAGTATCCCTCGTGGGGACCGTGCAACCCGAAATCCTGTGCACCGTGTACTTTTGCAGCAGCATATGCTTTTCGGCGATGCCTGAGGCTGTGCTTTGGACTACGTGTAGTCCCGACCCCGAGCAGCATTTCCACCAAAGATCTCCGGCCTCCACTCCACGAGTGCTCTGTGGGCTGGTGTTTTGTGATTCAGCTCGAGGTCCCTTTGCGATCCCTGGTCCGTTGGCCTGTGGGTCCTGGCGAGGGTCACTTCGACTTTCCTTGGGCTTCCCTGGTTGCTCCAGATGTGCCCTGACTCCCCTTAGCTTGGAGAGTCTCCTGGACCTTGCTGGTCCATACTGTAATTTGTTTCCTCTGCCCGCGTGGGTTGCCTTTGCCAAGGCTTGTTGGTGTTCAATCCGGACACTGACCCCTCAGCACTCGACATCCTTTGTGGGACAGCTCACCTCCGGACTTTGGTCGTCGTCGACGTCTCCTGGCCCCCGTGGCTGCAGAGTCAAGCATCCTATCTTCACACCTGAAGCACCCGACATCGGTGGGCATTCGTCTATCGAGCCCCTGGTCACAAAGAAGTGACCCAGACTCTGTCCCCTCTGCTTTCAGGTTCTTCTCACCTCGGATCCAGGCTTGGATTCCACCGGACACTTTTCATCTTCCCGGCAGCAGTACTTCTTCGCATCACGCCATTGAAAACGACGAGGGTTTCCGACACCACTTGACCCCTATGCACCCGGCTCCTCTGGGATAGGTAACACGGGTACCTCGGTACTCACAAGGGTGCTGGCCTTAGAACCTTCTATGTTCCAAAGGGTTTGCTTGAAGTCCTCTCCGAAGTGTCCTTAACTTGTGATTTTCCAACCTCGACTTTCCCATAGAGTAGTACGGAGCTCGCATCTGTGTTCCCACTCTGCACCCGTCCTCCGTGGGCTCCCTGTGTCACTCCTTTGGGTGGTTCCTTGGGGTCCCAGCGATTCTACGTGCTCTAGGCACTGTGTCTATCGAAGTCGTGGTTGTTATACCACTTTCTTAGTATATGGTTCGGTCTCCCCCTGGAGCTCGCTGTGTATTGTGCTATTTACTGTTGTTCTATTGATTAAGTATTGTGTGCTTTATGTTCTAATCTCACATAGAGATTAGTAGAGAGTGTTTAGTAATAAATACATATTTTTTATATAACACTTGTGTGGTTCTCCTTTCATTTGGTCACTCAAGAGTTTCTGTTCTGGTAAAACAAGCTGCTTTACATTCCTTCAAGATTAAGCCTGAAGGCTGCTCTCCACAGCTACCACTAGGATAGCTTTCATAAAGGATATCTTTGACCTAATCATCAATAAGGGTCGTTTGGACTGGTGCAAGGTGCCCACTTTAATTAGTGGACAGCATATACCAGGCCAACTTCTCACAGTATAGTGACAATACTGGCCACAACAGATGATGACGTGGAATGAAACCTGACTAGGGCGGAGTGTATAGTGACAATACTGGCCACGACATCCAACTAGGGCGGAGTGTATAGTGACAATACTGGCCACGACATCCGACTAGGGCGGAGTGTATAGTGACAATACAGACCACAGATATGAATTATCCAGCAAGGGTAGGGGTTGGC
This sequence comes from Calotriton arnoldi, assembly GCA_963921515.1. Taxonomy (NCBI): domain Eukaryota; kingdom Metazoa; phylum Chordata; class Amphibia; order Caudata; family Salamandridae; genus Calotriton; species Calotriton arnoldi. The sequence continues at coordinate 176,717 of CAWUFW010016386.1, read as the reverse complement.
ATCGAACTTCCTACAGATATGTACCAACTTATAGTCTACAAATATGTTAAGAAATGTATACGCCATGATGGTTTTATTTTTAACTTCAGAAAGACCTACTTGCCACACAATACTTGGAGAGTAAAGCCCTTGTACAACCTAATTTCTCTCATATTTTGTGAAAAACATTGGTCCTAAAAACACATAGCTACTTTGAATGAACTACAAGCAGACTTGTCAGAGAATAAATATTTGTAGAATAGGGATAACAAAAAAACCTAGATTTGAGAATTGTTGCTAGCCTTATTGGGATACACTTACATAGCTTACAACGAAGGGCAAATCCTACTACTTACAAATCACATCTGTGTTCCACAGCTGAAGCACGCGTCGCTCCCACAGAGAAAATTATTACTGAGGTCCAGATGGCCATTTTGCAATCAAGATCACACTCTGATGGGTGGACTTTGATCCTATAGATGCCGGTACTGGGCTTTCCAGATGCAGTTGTTCCTGCACAACACAGAGCATATCATGACCTGGAGGACCGCTAACCTATCAAGTTCACCAAGACTGATTTGTTGGTCACTTACCCCCACACACCTCAGAATGCCCGACTGGGTTCCCCAAAGCTGGGGTCACCTGATCCCGTACTGGCTCAGTACACACAGTATCCTATATAGGTGACTCTGACAGTATGTGCTGCAGAACAAAGCAGGCAGAGCGGTTCGAGTAGGACCATCACCACAGACACAGGGTTCCATATAAGCAATCAGTCCACGGACTATAAGCGCCACTATGGGCAAAGTGCCCGTAAAAGCAACAAAACTGCCTTCTGGATCGCTTGCAACACCAACCAGACGAGCAGCATTGTGGCGATGAGACATCCCCTTGGAATGGTGCCACCTTCAGAGGCATGCAACACCTGGGATGTATCTACACTACTACACACGGCACTCCCTCATCGGCGGTACTACCCGATGTACTAAGGCAAGAACAAATGAGTACAAGGCTGCACCAGCCCTAGATCTAGGAATGAAATGAATGGGAAATCTTAAAACCGTTTCCTCAATCATGCTGAGCCGAGAAGCAGCGGCTTTGGCCGTGTGCCAGAGGCTCTCAGCAGTCCCTGTTCAAGAGTGTGAACAGGAGCTACCTGAAATCATTTCAGAAACATATACATCTGTGGACATGACACCTCAGGGTCACGATTCATCAAACCGCATCTCACAACAAAAAATGAGACTGAGGGTTCTGGTGAGGAAAAGACTACACCAGAGACTAGAAAGAGAGTAAAAAGGCTGAAGAGACAGTAAAACAAAAAGAAAAGGACTGGATTTCCATCAACTCAGAAGTCCAGCCAAGGTGGATACAATTTGAGGCACCGTGACAAAATATAAAAGCCATATCTGCATCCGTATCATGATAGCATTACTTCCCATTCTTTTTTTCGGCAGAGAGGACTGGACGGACCGAATACCACAGAAACAGTGAGTGGACTAATCAGAAAGGTGAATCAGGACATGAAGCTGAGGTTAGTGTAAAGAAGGGAGAGAAAGGTTGGAATCCATTACTCACTTTAAAAAGAAAGAAAGGAACTTGATTAACTAAAGAAATGCCCTACAAACTGCGGATACTTCTGCGGAACAGGACTTGGGTGACGGCGCTGGTGGACAGCCCAGCTGAAGTGAAAATAGTGCGCCAGCCTCTTCGAGAACTTCAGTTGGTGAATCAGACTGAAGAATATATACAGTTTGAAACTCCAGATGGACATGTAAATCCTCCAGATAGTGTTCAGATTGTAAAAATACTAATTGAGGGGGATATACACACAAATTTAAAGCAATATTCTGCCCGCATTTATCAGCTGCCGACAACATCCTTCTTGCAGAGGGTCACAGTCCTCCATCCTTTATAAGGGATGCGCCCTCAGGAGAGGAGGTAAAATTGTCAGCATTTTCCTCCTACAAACCTGAGGACCTGAGGGAAAAGTATGCGCCTGAGTGAGCTTTAAAGCAGGCTCCAGCGCTGTATGGAAACCAAGAAGAGTGGGATAAAGAATCTATTCTACATGTCATTGCTGAGCCCCAAATACAGGCTCAATATCCTCCAAAGCCAGAAGCAAAACACAACATTAAAGCCATCTGTGGTCAGCTGAAGATCACAGCATTATAGTGCCTTGTAGTTGTACATTGAATAATCCTCTTTTTCCAGTTTTAAAACCTGATCGAACATACAGAATAGTTTTAGATTAACGTGTCACACCCACATAAGCTGTACAATTAACTTTTCAGTCAAAATATAGCGCCTGAAAGGGAGTATCTAACCTCTTTCTCAGTTCTGTTATACATGATTGCCAGTGGTTATAAGAATAGTCCTGGTATATTTGCAGCACCAATTATGGAGCTCTTACAGAAAGATCCAGAGGCGCCATCTTACATTGACAACATTTACACAACAGATGATGACGTGGAACAACACCTGACTAGGGCGGAAGGATGGTGACAATACTGGCCACAACAGATGATGACATAGAATGACACCTGTCTAGGGCGGACCGGATAGTGACAATTCTGGCCTCAACAGATGATGACGCGGAACAACACCCGACTGCGGCGGACCGGACAGTGGCAATAGCAGCCACAACTTATGATGATATGGAACAACGGTTAGAGCGGCAGACCCTGATGCAGAGATCTGGCCCGGGACCAGGGTTCAATTCCCGCCTCGGCAGGTCTTGGGCTCAATTTCCTCGGACCTGATAATTCTCGCCTCGGTGCCTATTCTAATCATGGGTCCCACTCTGCAACTCTGGGCAATAGCTTGCTTAATCTCCACAACGGCCCCAACAGCGCTGGGATGCCTGGCTTCACCCTGGGGGTGCCCAGGAGTGGACATTTCACAGGGAAAAGCCAGGAAGGGTTCCACAGCGGTATGCGTACAGCGCCTGGACACCCCTTTGGGGGTATGGGTGCGCTTTACAAGTACAAATTTCATTTTCATTTCATTTCATTTCATTCACCTGACTAGGGAGGACGGGATAGTGACGATTCTGGCCACAACAGATGATGACGCAGAACACCACCTGACCAGGGAGGACAGGACAGTGACCATACTGGTCACAACCAATGATGACGTAGAACAACACCCGACTAGGGTGTACCGGATAGAGACAATACTGGCCACAACAGATGATGACGTGGCACGACACCTGACAAGGGTGGAGCGGATAGTAACAATAATGGCCAGAGCAGATGATGAAGCGGAACGACACCCTACTAGGGCGTTCCCTGTGAATACTCCGACACCCTCAATCAAGATAACACTCTGATGGTTTCATTACCTGGATTGGAAGCAAGACACACTCTTAACAAACAAGTTAGATTGGACCTAATTAAAGCAGCTCATAAAAAATATAACGCTCTACTGTTCCAAGACCAGCGCAGACTCGCTGTACTACCTACAGTCGCCCATTTGGGGTAATTTACTTCAAACATACCTGGCCAATCGCTCCAATAAACCGATACAAGTATATATTAGTTGCCTTTGATCCATGCTCCAGATTCCTGTGGGTTTAGCGTCCATGGAATGCTGACGGTTGAGGGGTGTCTAGGGTGCAGTTCATATCTTTCATTCAGACAATGATCCTGCATTCAGTGTAAAGGCGTTCAGAGAAGCTATGTCTGCTCTGGGAGTATGTCTGCTCTGGGAGTACATCTGCTCTGGGAGTACGTCTGCTCTGGGAGTACGTCTGCTCTGGGAGTACGTCTGCTCTGGGAGTACGTCTGCTCTGGGAGTACGTCTGCTCTGGGAGTACGTCTGCTCTGGGAGTACGATTGCTCTGGGAGTACGTCTGCTCTGGGAGTATGATTGCTCTGGGAGTATGTCTGCTCTTGGAGTATGTCTGCATTACTCACACCCATTGCGCGTTGAGCAATGGGTTAGTAGAGCGTGCCGGCGGTATTAAGTACAAGACTGAGTTGGCTACAGAATCTGGATGGCGTTCAGAGACTATAAAATAATTTGTCTAGAGGAGTACTAAATGTTCGCCCTCCATGGGAGATGTTCTTCTGAGAATCTACGTATGAGCCCAATCTTGATAGTTCTGGAAAGATGGCAGAAGAAAAACAATTAGACTTGGACCAACATTTAGATGTCTTGCAGAGCGTCCAAGAAGTCAGAGACAAGCTGTAGGAAAGTAGGATCTGCTTCTATAGTTACCCCCACTTTTGGCCTGGTGCTAAGCTGTTATTGACTAGTCTGACTGGGACCCTGCTAATCAGGACCCCAGTCTATCTGCTTTCTCCCTTAAATTGTTATGTTCAGTACTGAGGTACATCCCAGGTTGGATACTGGAGTGCCCTTATAAGTCCCTAGTATATGGTACCCATGTACCCAGGGCATAGGTACCCTAGAGGTCTGCCATGGGCTGAAGCATGCATTATGCCACCCATGGGAGACCATTCAAAATGGAACTACAGGCCTGCTATTGCAGCCTGTGTAAGCTGGTGCTTGCACCACTTACAAAAGATATAGGTTTCCTATATCTAGGGTCACTGCACTTAAAACCTATAAGTCACCCCTCTAGCAGGCCTTTGCAATCCTGAAGGTAGGGTGCTTGGTTCTAAGTGAGAGGGTGCCCCTGCATGAGCAGGACACCCCTACAGCCTACGGAGTCCATTATCCTGGGTTGTCAGTGAAGCAGCCATATACTATATAGAGGGGCACCGCGTAATTACACGATGACCATCTCGAAACTGGCTGCAACGAATCCTATCACGTTTGGTATCAAACATGTTGGAATCATACCTCCACACCGTAAACAGTGTGGGAGGTATGATTCCAAGCAATGGAAGAGGCCTCTGTTAGGCTCTCAGTGTTCCCAGTACCAGCCTTCTTGACCCGGACAGCACAAAATGGGTGCTGCCAACCAGAGACACGATTCTGCCCTCCTGCTGCTGAGCCAAGCTCGAGCAGGGGAAGGCAGAACAATAGGCATCTTGTCACAGGGAGGTTTGACCACCTCCCAGACAGGATTTAGTGTATTGGGATGGGGTGGGTGCGCTTGCCAGCACCACTCAGTCTGCATGAGGGGCACATTTGGTGTCCCTGTGCATAGTCCAGTTCAAACCAGTCCTGGGAGCCGTTGACTCCTGCTCTGGCGCGAAACTGGACAAAGGACATGGGAGTAACCTCCCCCTGGGAGGGTCCCCTGAATCGTCCCAACCCTTTCCTTAGGCTACTTAAGGGCTTACCTGGGTGTAGGTCTCTAAATTCGTCATGGGACAAGATTTATATCAGACACCACTTCTTCTTCTACCGTCTGGGCACTCTGGACTTCGCTTGGGCTCGACTTCGTCTCCCTTCAAGTCTGCTGCATCGTCTGTGCCTGTGCACCTTACAGGAACCTTCCAAGGCCTGTGGGCATCAAAGACACCTGAAGGTATCTCCCTTAGAGTGAAGGAGTCACTCCCCTGCATTCGCAGGCACCGCAACTAAGTCGACCGGTCTGCTGATCCTGTGCTCCTCCAGACTCCGTAGGGTCTGCAACACAGGTGGTGGTTTTCCACAGCTCCTGAGGCCTGCTCTGCCCTCTCACCAGCAGAGGCCAGTATCCCTCGTGGGGGCTGCAATAACTGAACCGCTGTGCACCTCGTCAGCTTGCAGTTGCAAAGGCTAGTTGGCTTCCTTCCAAGAAGATCTTCGGGCTCCAAGTAACCCTTAATCTCGAGCACCATCCGTGACCAGAATCCTCAGCCACACCGCATTGTGTGCATCGTGGCCTGCATCTTTTGGTGAGCTACTTGAGGTCCTCTCGCGAGACCAGTGCCTCCGGCCTGTGGGTCCATTTTAGGGTCACCTTTCTTTCTTTTGGGCTCCCCTGATTGCTCGGGGCCTGCCCTGACTCCCCTGCTTGTGGTGAGTTCTCTGGACCTTGCTGGTCCTGACGTTGCTTCTTCTTCACTTCCTACGTTGGTTGCATTTGCCAAGGCTTGTTGGTGCTCCCGCCGGACACCGACCCCCTCAGCACTCAACATCCTTTGTGGGACAGCTCTTGCACGGCTCCTCGTCTTCCTCAGCATCGCCTGGTCCTCACAGCTGCAGAGTCAAGGTCATCGTCACCCATCCTGCAACACCCGACATCAGAGGGCATTCGTCTTCCAAGTCTTCTGGTCACTCCTGAGTCACATAGACTCTGTCCCCTCTGCTTGCAGGTACCTCTCATCTAGAATCCACCTTCGGATTCCACCGGACACTTTCTCCTTCTTCAGCAGCGGCACTTTCCTGAAATCCCCCATTGGGTTTGACTGCGGTTTCCGACACCACTTCACACGTATGCACCCGGCTTCCCTGGTGTAGGTAACGTGGATACTAGGGTATCCACGGGTGGGGTGGCTCTCCAACCGTCTGTCTTCCAAGGTGTTTCTTCAAGGTCCACTGGGAAGGGTCCTTAATCTTTAAAAATCCAACCGCGACTTACACGTAGAGTTGTACGGAGCACGTGGTCCTGTTCCCACACTGCACACGCTTTCCGTGGGGTTCCTAGTCACTCACTTTGGGTGGTTCCTTAGGTCCCCAGCACTTCTACGTCCTCTCGATATTGTCTTGACCCGAGTCGTGGTTCTTTTTACCACTTTCTTAGTATATGGTTTGGTCCCCCTCTGGGGCCCACTGTGTATTCTGTGCTATTTACTGTGTTTCTTTGCAAAGTATTGTGTGCATTGTGCATATCTCTGGGTAGGAGATATTTGTATGTGTTAGAGAGTATTATATAATAAATACATATTTTTATAAATACCTTGTGTGGTCCTTTTTCACTTAATCTATACTATAAGATTGCATTCTGATAAAACAAGCTGCTTTACACTCCTTCTGGACTAAGCCTGAAGGCTGTTCTCCAAGCTTCCACTTAGAGAGCTTTCTAAGGCTGTCTAAGACCTCTTAAATCACAATAAGGGTTGCCTGGACTTGTGCAGGGTGCCCACTTACATTAGTGGACATCATATACCAGGCCAGCTTCTCACACAAGCTATCTAATTTGAAGCATTCCGATCCGCCACCAGCGATGAAAAAGCTCTCAAAGCTACTGAGAAGTGGTTCCCAAAGTAGGAGAGCTAGTTCAGGAAAAGAATCTAAAGGGACGACAGAGTCCTCGATTGCTCGAGAGGAGGCAGAAATTAATGCAAGTCTACCACAGACAACGAGGGGATAAGAGACAAGCAAGGTTTGATAGACCTTGGTTTAGTACCATGACTAGAAGCCTACATGAATGCACGCTCGGACAAACACATCATACTTCATGTTTTGTCATTAAATTAGAAGAGGTCGTCTTTGTGGCAGAAATTCCTTGAATATCCAAGATCTTGACATAAGAGTCCTGCAGCCACAGCTTGTTATGTGCTTACACAAGTGCTCCGGATGATAAAACGTCAGCTCACTCGTCTGACTCCAACAATGACAAAACAGCTGAAGACACAAGGAGGAACAGCTGGATTGTTGATACAAGGCACATGCACCAATGTACGGACTTGTGTGGTACACAACAGGCAATAGGGATACAATTTTGTGACAGACTAGAGTTCTCTCAAGATAACCAACCTGTCTTAAGACTGTTGGCCTGATTTAATTCTTGGGGGACGGGATATCAGTCACCGTTGTGACAGAGTAACCCGTCTGCCAAGATCTAAATCAGGCTCCTAGTGATAGCCACTTTACATCAAAAGCAATAAAAGGCAAGAGTGTACGCTTGGATATGGAGTGTACGCTTGGATGTGGAGTGTACGCTTGGATATGAAGTGTACGCTTGGATGTGGAGTGTACGCTTGGATGTGGAGTGTACGCTTGGATGTGGAGTGTACGCTTGGATATGACTTTACAATACGCAGTTTGGCAGATTTTGTTTCTATGGGTAATTCCTGCTGAAACCGTACCTTTCTCTAGAGTTGGAACAGTGTTCCTTCAGTGACTTTGGATCATGAGCAGCTGGTGTAAATGATGGACAGCTATGAAATATTTCCATTATTGTACCGTTTGAGGTATTGAACATTTGGTGAGAGTTGAAATACTGAGACTTCTGGAAATGATCAAGAAACTAGTATGTGCGTAACACAGCTAGACTCTGGATACATCTCCGACATGGAATGGGAAACGAAGCCGGTGGGTACGGAGACGTGAAAAGCTTCGAACCACAATAATGCTTTGCCAAGTACAAAGCAAGAAGCAGGAAGAGACAAGAGGCTACAGCACATTGGGGTAGGCCAAACCTGTGACCTGATGGAATCAGAGATCATCTTTGTGAAAATAAACAAATAATGGATCCAAGTGGAGTTCAATGAACAGAGGCAGGAAGAAGTGCTGACCAGAGCAGCTGAAAACACTCTCCTGTACACTCCACCTGGGTACACTCAGGCAGGAGTTGTCAGGTACATGACCTGGAAGAAGTGCTGATCAGAACAGCTGAAAACATCCTGCAGAAAACTCCACCTGGGTACTCTCAGGCTTGAGCTGTCAGGAGCTGGAAGAAGCGCTGACAAGAGCAGCTGAAAACACTCTCCCGGACACTCCACCTCGGTAGTCTCAGGCTTGAGCTGTCAGGTAGAAGAGCTTTGAGGCATTTTCTTGGGATCAGTCAGTGGTTACTGAGCAGTATTGCTGGGGGGCTTGATGTGTACCATGCCACCAATGCTACTGCATCCTGACTGAATAACCAATTTCCTTTGAGTAAATGACTCTCTACGGACAGTGAAGTAGTAAAGAGACAATAAGGCCAATGTCCAACCAGCGCTACAACTTGAAAAAAAACTAGCACTTTCATTAACAGGTACAAAACAAAGCAGTTAAAAATATACAGAAGGTGATATAGAAGGTGCTGTCACTCTCTTGGGCAGAGATACAAAGCCAAAAACGTTTATCGCATTTGAGCGCCGAGTTTTAACTTGAAATAAGGTCGAGCCCTTTGTCCAATCGTAATCTCAGGGATAGCACCTGCGGGTTCTCAGAAGTCTTTAGGACTCAGCAGCTCTTACTAGAATGTTCATAAATAAAACTAGTCAATGGGAAAGTGGTGCCAAATAGAAACTGGACAACTCATTGGGTCTGTCCCCTGCTACTGTGTTTCCAGTTCAAACACCACTTAGCCAAAAAATCACATTCAAGCATTTAAAGGACCCACCCAAGTGACTTAAGTAAGTTTTATGTCACAAGCGTCTCAGCATCCAGTCAGAATGCCACAGATGGCTCGACTGATGCCTGACAGCTACACATAAAATGAAACCGTTCAGGTGTAAATGTATTATCACTGTGTAATTCTTAGCCAGGAATGCGTAGAATTGCACAATCGTAAATGCAGCACACGCGTGGTGTGCCTTGTCAGTTTGTGAATGGCCACCAGCTTGTGAGTATACGAGTGTTGGAAATGGCCCTTTTTGCAGGGTCACCCCTAAACTTTTTGCCTGCCTCCTGGATTTTTGCTGACCTGTTTTTGTTGGTTTTATGACTCTGGGCACTTTACCACTGCTGTTCAGTGCTAAAGTGCATATGCTCTCCCTTTGTAAATATGTCTATGTGAATTGGTATATCCCTGATTGGCTTATTTGGTTTACCTGTTAGTCCCTAGTAGTGTGGCCTATGTGTGCCCAGGGCTGGTAAAACAAATGCTGCTGGTGGGCCTGCAGCACTGATGTGTGCCACCCACAGACGCAGCTTGTAAAGTGTGTCTCAGACCTGCCACTGCAGTGTCTGTGTGCAGTCCAGAACTGCCATCTTGGCTGTGAAGTGCACCCACTTCCCAGCCCCTGAACCTTCCCTTGGCATCTTGTAAGTCACCCCTATGGTAGGGTGCATTGTATGTGTAAGGTAGGACATGCCTTGGTGTGTGTAGCATGTCCTGGTAGTGAATTATGCCCCATTTCGTTTTTCACTACTGTAAGGCTACCTGTTCCTCATAGGCTAGAATGGGCAGTTTGACTATTACATTCTATAGTCCTAACTGACCCCAGGAACATGGTAGAAAAACGAATTTAGTATGCCTGAGCTCAGAATATTAAAATACATCTTTTAGTGAAGTTCATTTTTATATTCTGTGTTTGAAAATACCACTTTTAGAAAGTAGGTATTTTCTTGCCTAAGCCTTCCAGTGTGCTCTGCTGTTATGTGTATTGGCTGTCTGGTTTTGGAGGGACAGGGCAGGCTGAGTCAGACCTGGGTTGAATAGAGAGATCTGCATTTAGAGTGTGGGGAGGGGTGGCTCCTTGACCTGAATAGGGCTGTGCCCGGCAAGGTGAATGCTGGCTCCACCTCCTACTGTGTGTCTGCTAGCAGACCCCCTCTTTCTGAAAGGAAGGATGCAGCCTGGTAAACAAAGTGCTCCAGGCCTGAGCAGAACTGGTTCTGGCTAGGTTCAGTGACTTGTATCTTCTGAGAACAAAGACTTTTGGGGTATAAATATCTGTGCTCAAACCCCTCCAATTTGTATTGCTTTTGGATCTGGAGAGGAAACTCTGTCCGTGCCACTGGAGGAATCTGCAGGAAGTGACTGTCCCTGTGCTTGTGTGTTTTTCTTGCACTGGCCTGCAGCAGTGACCACTGGACCTTGAAGAAGAGAGAAAAGGACTTTTGAGAGAACTTTTATTTTTGTTACAGCAATTACCCAAGGGCTAGGAAAAGAGCTAGCCTCCTGCTGCAGTCTCAGGCACATCAGACTCCACCACCAACCTCCTGCTTCCTCCCTGCGAGAATTGCTATCTGCTGATGAGGCTCCTGTGAGTTCCAGGGCCTCTAGTTTGCTTCAGAGAAAAGAGTGCTGGAAATCGACGCTAACGGACCTTTGCGAGCCGCTGCAGCCGAGAGCGCTGGAAAAATCATCGCGCTGCTGCCGCTGAGTGCTCGCAACACGAAACCATCGCTAACGCCTCTTTGCGAGCCGCTGCAGCCGAGACGTGCTGGAAAAATCATCGCGCTGCTGTCGCCGAGCGCTCGCAACCCCTAAAGAAATCATCGCTTCAAGACATCGCATTGCGGACGCCGTGCGTCCGCCATTTTCATCGTATCGCACCGGATTTCGTCGCTCCCTCGCGGAGCGCCATTTCTTCGCATCGCAACACAATCGCACAACGCAACAGGCTCGTCGCATCGACTTCTCCCTCGCGGCAAGAAAGTCATCGCATCGGCGGCCTAGCGTGCAGAAGTTGGTCGCATCGTCTCCGCACGCATCAGCAGATCAGCGCATCATCCTCCCTTGCGGCAAGGATTTAACGCATCGCCGGCCTCGCGTGAGGAAAATCATTGCTACCACTTCTTTGCGACATTTTATTGGTTTTGCTACTGAATTCAGGTACTTTGTGCGAGAAAGGGTCGCAGAGACCACTGCTTTGGATTTGAACCTTATTTTTGCATCCTCTGAACGAGACAGGGTCGCAGAGACCCCTGCTTTGAATTTGAACCTTATTGTTGTAACCTCTGAACGAGAAAGGGTCGCAGAGACCCCTGCTTTGAATTTGAACCTTATCCTTGCAACCTTTGAACTATTTGTAACAGTCCTTCAACAGCAATCCTATTTTTGACAGTATTGTGGCTTTTAGTTATTGGTCTTGTGATAAATCTGCCTTTATATAAAGATACTTATTTTTTATAACTACTTGTGTGGTGTCCCTTTGTAGTGTTCCTCACTGTGTTATTGTGTATGGTCATAAATGCTTCACACACTGCCTCTGAGATAAGCCTACCTGCTCGTGCTACGTTACCACAGGGTTGAGCAGGGGTATCAAGGAGGGTAGCCCTCTTACTCTGACTTAGGAAGAAGGGTCCCTACTTGGACAGTGGCCAGCCATTGCCAACTAGAGACCCCCATTTCTAACATTGGTGGTCAGCGGTGGGTATCTGGACTTGCATTTATGATCGCATACAGTAATTATAGTGTACACTACTAGTGAGTGCAGACCATAACGTACCGCATACATTTTTGAAGTTTTTTTTTTATTCTATTTTTGATTGATATTGCCCGTGATTGTTACAATGGGCAAGCCTATGTTTTATTGATATTGCCGGTGATTTTTTACCCGCATACATTTTCTTGAGAAGTTTTCTTCTATCTTTTATTGATATTGCCCGTGATTGTTACAACGGGTCTTGCTGAAATGAGACACCTTTTATATAGATGATCTGTTGACCTACAGTCTAGAGGAGCTAAGGGGGTTCTGTGAGGAGAGGGGCTTAGCAGTGAGTAGGAAGGAGACTCAGCTATCCCTGCAGACATCCCTGAGACTTTGGCAACAAGACAGATGGAGATTCTTGGAGTCCCAGTACACCTACCAAGAGGGTAGTTGGTCTGAGGGTGGCTCTGGAGAGTCTGAAGAGGAGGAAGAAAGTGTTATGGAATATCTCATAGGTGGGGAGTTCCTTGATGAGTCTAGTGCCTATGGTAGTGCCAGATTCCCCTCATGGTCCCCAGAGGAGTTGGGGGACAGGCGGGAAGGTCCCATAGGTAGGGAGTCCCTTGCTGGGTCTAGTGCACAGGGTAGTGCCCAATCCCCTTCATGGTCCCCAGAGGAGTTGGACAGACAGAGGGAGAGGGAGAACCAGCTGAAATTAGAGAGGCTACAAATAGAGATTGCCCAGCTGGAGGCGCACCTAGCGGAGATAGCAGAAAAGGAGAAGTTAGCTCAGGAGGGTAGATTTCCCCTAAGCGCAGTTTTAATTGTCTGGACTCACCAGTGAGGGTGGGGTCCAGTGGTGGCAGCAAAATTGAGATATATAGTGATGACAGTGTAGTACACCCACCCAGAGATGTAGCACCTGACTTGAAGGAGGGGTTGATCTACACCAGGGGATTCAAGGATATGAGGTAGCTCCATTAGTGTGCAGTGTCCCTGAGGTGGATTGGGGAACTAGCGCAGGGGCCCATAGTCCTAGTGAAAGGAGGGATACTCTACCGACTCTGGATGAGAGGTGCAGGGAGAGGGGTTCCCCGTGGTTGAAGTCCTGGTGTATGAGTGTGAGGACCGCCCAGAAGAGTGTGGGTTGAGTGATAGAGACAGTCAGTTAATGTCTCGCCCATGTCAAGAGAGTGGTGTGGGAGTACGTGTGTGAGGCACTGGATTGTGAGGTAAAGGTTAGCACCTGTGTGGAGCTGTGTAATCCAATTGTGGGAGAGCATATTGTGAGTTCCTGTTTTCCAGAGCTAGGCCAACACCTGTCAGATTGCGAGTTCTCTGATCCTAGGGAACTTGCACAGGAGGCAGACCTCTGGGTGAGTACCAGAGGCCCTGTAGAGGCATTAGGGAATGACCCTAAGAGGAGTGGTTCAGATGTCTTCCAACCCAGAGGGGTGGGAAAGGTTAGGAGTGTTACAGCTGGGTCCCCTTGTTGTGAGGAGGTTGTAGGGCCTCACATCCTGTCTCGTGGGAGCAGGAGTGAGACTGGGATAGGTCCCGAAGTGCCCCAACCTCAGTCTCCAGGACTGGATGGTTCCATGAGGGAACACCAGGTAGGGAGCCTAGTCTGTCCGGATGGACCGTCCGTTGTGGGGGGTCTCCCCGTGTTAGGTGAGCTGGGAGTGACTGTAATCAGACCTCCAGCAGTTCTAGTGTCTAGCAGTACCGCCCCAGTTGGGAGGGTGCAGAAGGCCAGAGTGAAGGGTGAGGGGGGGAAAGAGTCCCCAGTGGAAGAACCAGTGGGTCAGGGGCCAGCCAGAAGGGCTGAGCCTCATAGGATTGGCCATGGTGACGCCACTTCTGTCCTGGGGCATCTTCACGCACTGTCAGAGGGACAGGAGGTCGTGAGCTCTGTGCCAGGCAGACTGTCACACGACAGGCTAGGTATGTGTCACCCTCAGGAAGCCCTGGTTGGCCAGGCAGTTGTTCAACCACAGGGGTTGGTCCCTGGGATGGTATGTCAGGTCCAGGTGTTGTCTGACCTGGAGGGAGGGACAACTGTAAGCAGTGTCCCGGCCATTTTTTTTTCTAAGAGCACCACTCCAGGTGGGAGGGTGCAGTATGCTGGAAGGGGGTGCAGAGGGAGGGAGTCCTCGCCTCTGACCCCGGTGCAACCTGAGGGTTTTTTCAGGTTGGTAGGTCAGTTGCAGGGTCCAGGCCCTGAACTGGTGGAGGGGTGTGTTTTCCTTGAGGGGGGCCTGTGTGCTCCCCAGGAAGTCCTGGTTGGCCAGGCAGTTGTTCGACCACAGGGGTTGGACCCGGGGATGGTAAGTCAGGTCCAGGTGTTGTCTGACCTGGAGGGAGGGACAACTGTAAGCAGTGTCCCGGCCATTTTTTTTTCTAAGAGCACCACTCCAGGTGGGAGGCTGCAGTATGCTGGAAGGGGGTGCAGAGGGAGGGAGTCCTCGCCTCTGACCCCGGTGCAACCTAAGGGTTTTTTCAGGTTGGTAGATCAGTTGCAGGGTCCAAGCCCTGAACTGGTGGAGGGGTGTGTTTTCCTTGAGGGGGGCCTGTGTGCTCCCCAGGAAGTCCTGGTGTGCCAGGCAGACTGTCGCACAACTCTAGAGGAGTGTGCTTTCCTTGGGGGAATTGGTGTACTCCCCAGAAGTCCTGGGTTGCCAGGCACAGGCCCAGCCTAAGGGTACAGACCCTAGGTTGGGGGCCAGGTTCAGGGTGTCCCCCCTGATCTGGAGGAAGGGGCAACTGCTAACAGTGCCCCTCCCGGTTTGTGTTATGGAGGCACCTCTCCAGGTGGGAGGGTGCCGGACCCCAGTAAAGGGGGCGGGGAGAGGGCAGCCTCACCCCTGACCTCCGCCCAGTCTAAGGGTACAGACCCTATGCTGGGATACCAGTTGCAGGATAGAACCCCTGAACTGGTGGGCGAATTATGCAGGACACCTGCCTCAGGTGCCCTGACAATTCTGGAGGGGGGTACCGCTCCAAGTGGGAGGGTACCCAGCCCCAAAGAGAAGGACCGGGTGTGGGGAGCCCACCCCAGTCGCTGGCCCCGCCGTTGGGTACAGGCCCAGGGCTGGTGGGTCAGTGTCAGGACGTGTTGCCTGACCTGACAGGAGGGAGAGTGGACAAAAGGTGCCAGACACCTGGGGTTACTGCCCCTCACTCTCTGATGCCACAAAAGTTTGAGAGCCCTGAGAGGTATAGGGCTTGGAGTTCATCACTGACTACTGTCAGTGACTACTGGGACTTGTTGTTTATCTGTTGGGACACACCTGGGGGCCAGTTAAGGTTAGATGCTGCACAGGTGGTGTCCACAGGTGAGGGGATGAGTTCCCCATTGGTTATCTCAGTGGGCCCTGGGAGTGTGGACAGAGGAATCCACCAGGGTTCAGATTGGAGTAGAGCTGGCATATGCCCCTTCAGTTGCGGGCCAGTTCCGTGTTCTATCGCTCGAAGCAGGGAAGCCCATCAAAGTAGTGATTGGTCTACCCTGCGTTTTGGCTGGAAGGGGTTGTGTTGGAAATGGCCCTTTTTGCAGGGTCACCCCTAAACTTTTTGCCTGCCTCCTGGATTTTTGCTGGTTTTATGACTCTGGGCACTTTACCACTGCTGTTCAGTGCTAAAGTGCATATGCTCTCCCTTTGTAAATATGTCTATGTGAATTGGTATATCCCTGATTGGCTTATTTGGTTTACCTGTTAGTCCCTAGTAGTGTGGCCTATGTGTGCCCAGGGCTGGTAAACCAAATGCTGCTGGTGGGCCTGCAGCACTGATGTGTGCCACCCACAGAAGCAGCTTGTAAAGTGTGTCTCAGACCTGCCACTGCAGTGTCTGTGTGCAGTCCAGAACTGCCATCTTGGCTGTGAAGTGCACCCACTTCCCAGCCCCTGAACCTTCCCTTGGCATCCTGTAAGTCACCCCTATGGTAGGGTGCATTGTATGTGTAAGGTAGGACATGCCTTGGTGTGTGTAGCATGTCCTGGTAGTGAATTACACCCCATTTCGTTTTTCACTACTGTAAGGCTACCTGTTCCTCATAGGCTAGAATGGGCAGTTTGACTATTACATTCTATAGTCCTGACTGACCCCAGGAACATGGTAGAAAAACGAATTTAGTATGCCTGAGCTCAGAATATTAAAATACATCTTTTAGTGAAGTTTATTTTTATATTCTGTGTTTGAAAATACCACTTTTAGAAAGTAGGTATTTTCTTGCCTAAGCCTTCCAGTGTGCTCTGCCATTATGTGTATTGGCTGTCTGGTTTTGGAGGGACAGGGCAGGCTGAGTCAGACCTGGGTTGAATAGAGAGTTCTGCATTTAGAGTGTGGGGAGGGGTGGCTCCTTGACCTGAATAGGGCTGTGCCTGGCAAGGTGAATGCTGGCTCCACCTCCCACTGTGTGTCTGCTAGCAGACCCCCTCTTTCTGAAAGGAAGGATGCAGCCTGGTAAACAAAGTGCTCCAGGCCTGAGCAGAACTGGTTCTGGCTAGGTTCAGTGACTTGTAGCTTCTGAGAACAAAGACTTTTGGGGTATAAATATCTGTGCTCAAACCCCTCCAATTTGTATTGTTTTTGGATCTGGAGAGGAAACTCTGTCCGTGCCACTGGAGGAATCTGCAGGAAGTGACTGTCCCTGTGCTTGTGTGTTTTTCTTGCACTGGCCTTGAAGAAGAGAGAAAAGGACTTTTGAGAGAACTTTTATTTTTGTTACAGCAATTACCCAAGGGCTAGGAAAAGAGCTAGCCTCCTGCTGGAGTCTCAGGCACATCAGACTCCACCACCAACCTCCTGCTTCCTCCCTGCGAGGATTGCTATCTGCTGATGAGGCTCCTGTGAGTTCCAGGGCCTCTAGTTTGCTTCAGAGAAAGAGTGCTGGAAATCGACGCTAATGCACCTTTGCGAGCCGCTGCAGCCGAGAGCGCTGGAAAAATCATCGCGCTGCTGCCGCTGAGTGCTCGCAACACGAAACCATCACTAACGCCTCTTTGCGAGCCGCTGCAGCCGAGACTTGCTGGAAAAATCATCGCGCTGCTGTCGCCGAGCGCTCGCAACCCCTAAAGAAATCATCGCTTCAAGACATCGCATTGCGGACGCCGTGCGTCCGCCATTGTCATCGCATTGCACCGGATTTCGTCGCTCCCTCGCGGAGCTCATTTCTTCGCATCGCAACACAATCGCACAACGCAACAGGCTCGTCGCATCGACTTCTCCCTCGCGGCAAGAAAGTCATCGCATCGGCGGCCTAGCGTGCAGAAGTTGGTTGCATCGTCTCCGCACGCATCAGCAGATCGGCGCATCATCCTCCCTTGCGGCAAGGATTTAACGCATCGCCGGCCTCGCGTGAGGAAAATCATCGCTACCACTTCTTTGCGACATTTTATTGGTTTTGCTACTGAATTCAGGTACTTTGTGCGAGAAAGGGTCGCAGAGACCACTGCTTTGGATTTGAACCTTATTTTTGCATCCTCTGAACGAGACAGGGTCGCAGAGACCCCTGCTTTGAATTTGAACCTTATTGTTGCAACCTCTGAACGAGAAAGGGTCGCAGAGACCCCTGCTTTGAATTTGAACCTTATTCTTGCAACCTTTGAACTATTTGTGACAGCCCTTCAACAGCAATCCTATTTTTGACAGTATTGTGGCTTTTACAGTTATTGGTCTTGTGATAAATCTGCCTTTATATAAAGATACTTATTTTTTATAACTACTTGTGTGGTGTCCCTCTGTAGTGTTCCTCACTGTGTTACTGTGTATGGTCATAAATGCTTCACACACTGCCTCTGAGATAAGCCTACCTGCTCGTGCTACGTTACCACAGGGTTGAGCAGGGGTATCAAGGAGGGTAGCCCTCTCACTCTGACTTAGGAAGAAGGGTCCCTACTTGGACAGTGGCCAGCCATTGCCAACTAGAGACCCCCATTTCTAACAACGAGCATTCACAAACTCCAATCTGACCTTACCCCGCGCTGGATATGGTTAATTCTACTCCAAAAAAGGCTGAAGAAACTCTCCCTGGCTGGGAAGCCTGGTGGTGGTGTAGAAGGGGCATTTCATGGGGAAATGGAGAAATGGCAATGGGCACAACATTTCCTCTACACACTTTTACACTTTGGTCCCCCTGTATCCAGTTTATCAAGGCCCGCTGTTTAGTGTCCGGTTAAAACATAGTGCTAAAGGCAGTACTGACTCTGCGGCCTGTACGCAGTGCACAGGATTTGGCTTTTGTGGCTGTGTCGTGGAAGCTGCAGTGCACTGTGCACAGATTACTAATAGTACACTAAAAGGCAGTGCAGCGGGCACAAATTCCTCATACTGCAGTAAAACAATGCAGTGAGCACAGACTCCTTAGAGAGCAGTAAAAAGTAATGCAGTGTGCACATATCTCTCACAGCGCAGTAAGATGCAGTGCAGCGTGCACAGTTTTTTCATAGTGCAGTAGGATTCAGTGCTGTGTGGACAGACTCCTCATAGTGCAGTAAGATTCAGTGCAGTGCACACAGATTTCTCATAGTTCAGTAAGCTGCAGTGTAACATGCAGTCATTTCTCACAGGGCAGTAAAAATAGCAGTGCAGTGTGCACAGATTCCTCATAGTGCAGTAAGATGCAGAGTGCGCTGATTCCTCATAGTGCAGTAGGATGCAGTGCAGCATGTATAGGTTTCTCATAGTGCAGTAAAATGCAGTGCAAAGTGCACAGATTTCTCATAGTGCAGAAAGATGCAGTACGGCATGCACAGATTCCTCATAGTGGAATAGGATGCAGTGCAGAGTGCACAGATTTCTCGTAGTGCAGTAGGATGCAGCACGGCATGCACAGATTCCTCACACTGCAGTAAGATGCAGTGCGCACAGATTCCTTATAGTGCATTAATATGCAGTGTGCACAGATTCCTCACTGTGCAGTAAGATGCAGTACAGTACACAGTGCACAGATTCATCATAGTGCAGTAAGCTGCAGTGCACAGATTCCTCACAGTGCAGTAAGAAGCACTGCTGTGGCACAGATTCCTCATAGTGCAGTAAGATGCAGTGCAGTGGCACAGATTCCCTACAGTGCAGTAAGATGCAGTGCGCACAGATTCCTAATGTGCAGAGAGATGCAGTGGGCACAGATTCCTCACTGTGCAGTAAGATGCAGTACAGTACACAGTTTCTTCATAATGCAGTCAGATGCAGTGCACAGATTCCCACAGTGCATTAAAATGCACTGCAGTGTGCACAGATTCCTGACAGTGCAGTAAGATGGAGTGCGCACAGATTCCTGATAGTGCAGTAAGATGCAGTGCGCACAGATTCCTCACTGTGCAGTAAGATGCAGTACAGTTTCTTCATAATGCAGTCAGATGCAGTGCAGTGCAAAGATTCCTCACAGTGCAGTAAGATGCAGTGCAGTGTGCAGAGATTCCTCACAGTGCAGTCAGATGTAGTACAGTGTGCACAGACTCCTCACAGTGCAGTAAGATGCAGTGCACTGCTTTCTCATAGTGCAGTAAGATGCAGTGCGCACAGATTCCTCACAGTGCAGTAAGATGCAGTGCAGTGTGCAGAGATTCCTCACAGTGCAGTCAGATGCAGTGCAGTGTGCACAGACTCCTCACAGTGCAGTAAGATGCAGTGCACTGCTTTCTCATAGTGCAGTAAGATGCAGTGCAGTGTGCACAGACTCCTCACAGTACAGTAAGATGCAGTGCACTGCTTTCTCATAGTGCAGTAAGATGCAATGCAGTGTGCACAGATCCCCCACAGTGCAGAAAGATGCAGTGCAGTGTGCACAGATCCCTCACAGTGCAGTAAGATGCAGTTCAGCGCACAGATTCCCCAGAGAGCAGTAAGATGAAGTGCAGTGTGCGCAGATTCCTCATAGTGCAGTAAGATGCAGTTCAGTGCACAGATTCCCCAGAGTGCAGTTAGATGCAGTGCATTGTGCACAGATCCCTCAGAGTGCAGTACGATGCAGTGCAGTGTGCACAGATCCCTCACAGTGCAGTAAGATGCAGTTCAGTGCACAGATTCCCCAGAGAGCAGTAAGATGAAGTGCAGTGTGCACAGATTCCTCATAGTGCAGTAAGATGCAGTTCACTGCACAGATTCCCCAGAGTGCAGTAAGATGCAGTGCAGTGTGCACAGATCCCTCACAGTGCAGTAAGATGCAGTGCAGTGTGCACAGACCCCTCATAGTGCAGTAAGATGCAGTGCACAGATCCGCTCTTTAACACAAATGATGCCCACAAACACCCCCAGGGCCCGAAGGAAAGACCCCCAGAGGCCCCCTGATAGAAGAGCCCAGCTTAGCCCAGCTCCTGGCAGGGATTTCCTTCAGGATTATTCAGTCTATTTCTAGAAACACAGCAGAAGGTGCTGACAATCTCCTACCCGAGCAGAAACCTGCACAGATTCTTCACAGCGCAGTAAAATGCAATGCTGTGTGCACAGATTCCTCACAGTGCAGTAAGATGCAGTGCACAGATCCCTCACAATACAGTAAGATGCAGTGGCGTGAACATATTCCACACAGTGCAGTAAGATGCAGTGCAATGTCTACAGAGTCCTCATAATGCAGTAAGATGCAGTGCAGTGGCACAGGTTCCCCACAGTGCAGTAAAATGCAGTGCACATATTCCTTGTAGTGCAGTAAGATGCAGTGCAGTGAGCACAGACACCTCACAGTGCAGTAAGATGCAGTGCACAGATCCCTCACAATACAGTAAGATGCAGTGGTGTGAACATATTCCACACAGTGCAGTAAGATGCAGTGCAATGTCTACAGAGTCCTCATAATGCAGTAAGATGCAGTGCAGTGGCACAGGTTCCCCACAGTGCAGTAAAATGCAGTGCACAGATCCCTCATAGTGCAGTAGGATGCAGTGCAGTGCACAGATCCCCTCTTTAACACAAATGATGCCCACAAACACCCCAAGGACCACAAGTAAAGCCCCCCAGAGGCCCCTGGATAGAAGAGCCCAGCTCAGCCCGGCTCCTGCAGAGATTTCCTCCAGGATTATTCAGTCTATTTCTACAAACACAGCAGAAGGTGCTGACAATCTCCTACCTGAGCAGAAACCTGTGCAGACATGTCCAGGCTCTCTCCTCCTCCTGGGGGGCTGGGGGGAGGGGGGCAGGGGCAGATATGGGGTCCGAGGGGGGGTCTGTGAGGGTCTGAAGATGAAGATAACTGCACAGACACACAGAGGTCCTTTTTCCTCTGCAGAGGCCGGAAGTGATGTCACCACCGCTGCTGGTGCTGTCTCTGCCGCCGCTGACCCGGAAGTGGAAACCCTTCTCTCTTTCATCCAATGTGCAGCTCAGTGGGTTTCATCAGCAGGCGAGGAGCGCCCTCTGGTGGCCGCTGACGGACCCGCCGCCTCCAGGAGGGAATACATTTCACACAAACAAACATTGGTGCCTGCAAAGACCTGGGTTTTTAAATGTCACAGACTTGTGTTTTTAAGACACACACAGTCCATGGACAGGGCCTCACACTGTTTTGGTCTCCGGGTCACCAGTGATCATCGGGGGGGGAGGGGCTGCGGCCCCCGGGTCACCAGTGATGAGGGGGGGAGAGGTTTTGGTCTCCGGGTCACCAGTGATCATGTGGGGGGTGGGGGGCTGCGGCCCCCGGGTCACCAGTGATGAGGGGGGGGGCTGCGGCCCCCGGGTCACCAGTGATGAGGGGGAGAGGTTTTGGTCTCCGGGTCACCAGTGATCATGGGGGGCTGCGGCCCCGGGTCACCAGTGATGAGGGGGGCTGCGGCCCCCAGGTCACCAGTGATGGGGGGCTGCGGCCCCCGGGTCACCAGTGATGGGGGCTGTGGCCCCCGGGTCACCAGTGATCATGGGGGGGGGGGGCTGCGGCCCCCGGGTCACCAGTGATGAGGGGGAGAGGTTTTGGTCTCCGGGTCACCAGTGATCATGGGGGGCTGCGGCCCCGGGTCACCAGTGATGAGGGGGGCTGCGGCCCCCGGGTCACCAGTGATGGGGGGCTGCGGCCCCGGGTCACCAGTGATGGGGGAGGGGCTGTGGCCCCGGGTTACCAGTGATGGGGGAGAGGTTTTGGTCTCCGGGTCACCAGTGATCATGGGGGGCTGCGGCCCCGGGTCACCAGTGATGGGGGAGGGGCTGTGGCCCCCGGGTTACCAGTGATGGGGGGGGAGAGGTTTTGGTCTCCGGGTCACCAGTGATCATGGGGGGGCTGCGGCCCCCGGGTCACCAGTGATGGGGGGGGGGCTGCGGCTCCCGGGTCACCAGTGATGCCCTCTTCCCGTACAGCCTTGAAAATAGAAGGATCAATGGCACAGCCTGCGCCTACAAGAGGGAAACACAAAGAAATCACTGAACATTACACAAGTATTTTACTACCAGCAGCTCTTGTCTGTTCTCAAAGAGCAAAACAGAAACAAAGGCAGAGTATACAGCGGACCCCAGTCCAGATCAGTGGCATTCAATGGTGCAGCAGGTGCAGTGGCACCGGAGCCCGGGGTGCAAGAGCTCAGCTTACCCAGGAGTGTGGGGGGCAGTCTCCTTAATGACATGGGGGCCTGCGGTGCCCTAGCTGGCCCACCCCCTGAGCCACGGGTTTTAAAAAGGGGGGGTAAAGAGGAGTCTCGGGAGAGTGACTCCCTTCAAATGAGGGTGACTGAAGAGGTGTGCTTTACGCTTCATCTTCAGTTACTGACATAGACAAAGCTCTCAGTCCCCCTGTGGCTCAGTGAGTGTCTAGTGCCAACAGGCTTCATTATCTGTGACTGGCAGGCTCCTGCACCCCCAGCCTCTTAAGGGCAGCATATGGGCACGATTGAACCCCCCCCCACCGAAGACCACCCAGTATTTACAGGCCTCATCCCCACTTTTAAAGATGTAACCACCCACACAGGGCCAGTTCTCACCCACCCCACCTAGTGACCTAGAGTGGACAGAGTCAGTCATGTAACTGGCTAGGACTAGGCCTTACACTCTTGTGACTGATGACCGATAGGCCTCAAACCCAAGCGACAGGCTATGTACAGGCATCACCCAACAGTGACAGGCTTTGTACAGGCACCCCCCTCAGTGACAAGCTATGTACAGGCATCACCCACAGTGACAGGCTATGTACAGGCATCACCCCACAGTGACAGGCCATATACAGGCATCACCCCACAGTGACAGGCTATGTACAGGCATCCCCCACAGTGACAGGCTATGTACAGGCATCACCCCCACAGCGACAGGCTATGTACAGGCATCACCCCACAGTGACAGGCATTGTACAGGCATCCCCCACAGTGACAGGCTATGTACAGGCATCACCCCACAGTGTCAGGCCATGTACAGGCATCACCCCACAGTGACAGGCTATGTACTGCCATCACCCCACAGTGACAGGCTATGTACAGGCATCACCCCACAGTGACAGGCTATGTACTGGCATTACCCCCACAGTGACAGGCTATATACAGGCATCCCCCACAGTACAGGCACCCCCCACAGTGACAGGCCATGTACAGGCATCACCCCACAGCGACAGGCTATGTACAGGCATCCCCCACAGCGACAGGCTATGTACAGGCATCCCCCACAGTGACAGGCTATGTAGAGGCATCACCCCACAGTGACAGGCTATGGACAGGCATCACCCCACAGTGTCAGGCAATGTACAGGCATCACCCCACAGTGACAGGCTATGTACAGGCATCCCCCACACTGACAGGCTATGTACTGGCATCACCCCACACTGACAGGCTCTGTACAGGCATCACCCCACACTGACAGGCTATGTACAGGCATCACCCACAGTGACAGGCTATGTACTGGCATCACCCCACAGCGACAGGCTATGTACAGGCATCCCCCACAGCGACAGGCTATGTACAGGCATCACCCCACAGTGACAGGCTATGTACTGGCATCACCCCACAGCGACAGGCTATGTACAGGCATCCCCCACAGCGACAGGCTATGTACTGGCATCACCCCACTATGACAGGCTATGTACAGGCATCCCCCACAGCGACTGGCTATGTACAGGCATCCCCCACAGTGACAGGCTATGTACTGGCATCACCCCACAGTGACAGGCTATGTACAGGCATCACCCCACAGTGACAGGCTATGTACTGGCATCACCCCACAGCGACAGGCTATGTACAGGCATCCCCCACAGCGACAGTCTATGTACAGGCATTCCCCACAGTGACAGGCTGTGTACAGGCATCACCCCACAGTGAGAGGCTATGTACTGGCATCACCCCCACAGTGACAGGCCATGTACAGGCTGTGAGAAGTTGGCCTGGCATATGCTGTCCACTAGTTATAGTGGGCACCTTGCACCAGTCCAATCGACCCTTATTGATGATGGGTTTAAAGACAACCTTTTATTGAAAGCTATCCTAGTGGTAGCTATGGAGAGCAGCCTTCAGGCTAAGTCTTGAAGGAGTGTAAAGCAGCTTGGTTTACCAGATTATAACCTCTTGAATGACCAAATGAAAGGAGAACCACACAAGGTATATATATATAAAATATATGTATTTATTTCTAAACACTAACTACTAATCTCTTTATGAGATTAGAGTCCAAGATACACAATATCACAGTATTAAAACGACAGTAAATAGCACAATATACAATGGAGCCCCAGGGGGACCAAGCCATATATTAAGAAAGTGTTATAAGAACCACGACTTGACTAGACACAGTGCCTAGAGCACGTAGAATCGCTGGGACCCCAAGGAACCACCCAAGGTAGTGACACAGGAGACCCAAGGGGAACGTGTGCTGTGTGAGAACACAGCCGCGAGCGCCGTAGGATTCTATGAGGAAAGTCGCGGTTGGAATTTTAAAGCAAAAGGTCACTTAGAAGAGGACTTTGAACAAACCCCTTTAGACTTAAGGGGTTCTAGGGCCAACACCCACGGGAGCACCGTAGTACCCGAGTTATCTCACCCAGGGAAGCCGGGTGCATAGGTGTCGAAGGGTGTCGGGAATCGTCGTTGATTTCAATGGTGATCTGCTGCAAAGTGCTGCTGCCGTGAAGAAGAAAAGTGTCCGGGATGATCCAAGCCTGGACCGAAGATGTGAAGAACCTGAAAGCAGAGGGGACAGAGTCTGGGTCACTAGTCAGTGACCAGGAGCGGAGCAATTGAATGCCCACCGATGTTGGCTGCTTCAGGTGCGAAGAGGTGAAGCTTGACTCTGCAGCCACGGGGTCCCAGAGATGTCAAGGACAACCAGGAGCCGGATTCGAGCTGTCCCACGAAGGATGTCAAGTGCTGGGGTGTCGGTGCTCGGATTGAACACAACAAGCCTTGGCAACAGCAACCCACGCAGGAATAGAAAAGATGCTTCTGTGAGGACCAGCAAGGTCCTGGGGACTCCCCAAGCGATGGAGAGTCAGGGCACGTCTGGAGCAACCAGGGAAGCCCAATTAAGTTAGAGTTGCCTTCTTGGGGACCCACAGGTCAACGGGCCAGGGATCACGAAGGGACCTCGAGAGGAATCACAAAATGGCGGCCCACGGAACACTCGTTGAGTGTAGGCCAGCAATCTTCGGTGTGATCACTGCTCGGGGTAAGGGCTACAAGTAACCCAAAGCTCAGCCTCAGTGGTTGCTGGAAAGCTGATGCTTCTACAAATGGACGCGGTGCCCAGGGGTTCAGGTTGCATGGTCACCACGAAGGATACGGGCCTCAGACTTGCTGTGGGCACAGATCGACCTCTAAGACCTCGGAAAACCCACCTCCTGTGTGGCAATATTCTTCGGAGTCCGTCGGAGCTGGCAAACGGTCAGTTGCGTTAAAGGTGCCTGCCTTGCAGGGGAGTAACTCCTTTACTCCAAGGGAGATTCTTCAGTCATTCGGCGTAGTGCAGATCATCGAAGTACTTGGTTTCTGTGTCAGAGTTTAGTCCAGGTGTAATCTAAAATCCTGTAGTCAGGGGTTCCTACTTTATACCCAAGGAAGGGGTGGGACAAACTCTGGGGACCCACCTATGGGAGGGTCAGGAAAGAGGGGTGGCTACACCCATTTCCTTTGTCCAGTTTCGTGCCAGAGCAGGGGCTGGTAGCCCCTGCAACCGGTTTGAGCTGGACTATGCACAGGGACACCAAATGTGCCCCCAGTGCAGACTTCAAAGCACTCTTGGGAGTGCACCCACCCTGCCCCAATACACTAAAGCCTGTCTGGGAGGTGGTCACACCTCCCTGTGACAGGAAACCTATTGTCCAGGCCTCCCCTGCCGGAGTTTCGTCCAGCAGCAGGAGGGCAGACTCGTGTCTGTGGCTGCAGCATCCATTTTGTGATGCCAGGGTTCTGTTAAGCTGGTACCGGATGTACCGGTGGTGCCATGTTTCTCCCTCTAGTAGGGTGGAATCATACCTCCCACTCCAGTTACTGGGGTGGAGGTATGATTCCAAGGTGTTTGACACCAAACACGACATGTTTCCATGCAGCCATTCTCAAGTTAGCATTTACCGCGAGGTTATAATGCACTTAAGAGTATATGGTCTGGCTGCATCACAAACAAGCCCGGAATGAAGATTCCGAAAGCTGCAGAGGGGCTCTGCTCATGCATGAGCACCCTCTCACATGAAACCCAGCACCCTGCCTTCAGGATTGTTAAGGCCTGCCATAGGTGTGACTGATAGGTTTACATGTGCAGTGATATGGAGAGATATAGGGAACCTATATCTCAGTGAAGGGTGGATACACCAACTTACACAGGCTGCTGTAGCAGACCTGTTGTGTCATTTTGGATGGCCTCTCAGGGGTGGCATAATACATGCTGCAGCCCCTGGGAGGCCTCTGAAGTACCTATGCCCTGGGTACATAGTATACCATATACTAGGGACTCATAAGGGTACCCCAGAATCCAATCTGGAGTGTACCTAAAGTACATGCAATCAATTTAAGGGAAAGCAGACAGGCTGGGGTCCTGAATAGCAGGATCCCAGCCAAACTAAGTTGAAAACCAGCAAAACACCAGAAAAAAGTGGGGGCAACCATGCAGTCAGATTCCACCTTCCTACATAACCCCCCCCCCCCCCGAACAAAAGGAGATAAGGCTAACCTTGACCAGTTGAGCCTTTATTGACTAAGTGGCCATATAAGGAAGAACCTGCACTAGCATAGTTACCCCCTGTCTTATGGTCCACTAAGCAATTCCTAACCCCAAGGGTATTGGATGATCTCCACCATTTGGAATTACTACCTGTGGTGTGTTTTGGCAAAGTAAAAGGCTGGTGGGGTGTCTGAGTAGAGAAGTGAGGCCCTAATATAGTTGGTCTCAGCTTCCTCAGATCACTGGTCACCATGGAGGCATTTCTTATCTTGACTGAGTCGTATCTGGCCCTAAGGGTCAACCTCTGGCAGCCTACAGCTGGGGGTTGGGTCCCTTTGGTTGGAACAATGGAGGGACATGGTAGGTTTGGAACCACTTGGTCCCAGGTTTGCCTTTGCCCAACAGAGTCCATCTGGGGGAGGTCTCTATACAATGGTAAGAGGGATCCCTCAGTGTGCTGAGGAATTTTCACCTGGCTAGGGCTACTAGACTGGGTGCCCCTAATCTGTGGATGAGGGCGTTCCTCTGGCCAGGGAGCCCTTAGGGGTCCACTGACCTCCCTGACCTCTGCAGCCCTGGGCTGACAGAGGGAGGGTAAAGAGGGGCAGGTTACCTGCTCCAAACTGGGTACCACCTTGGAAGGGTCCCCTGCCATCAGGGGTGTTGCCAGGCCAGGCCTGACCACCTCTGGGGCAGTTCCTTCACTAGGGGTAGGATCAGTTCCCTGAGGAAGCTGACCCTTACCTATTGTCTGGGGGAAGAAGACTGTTCTTCAACCCTTCTGCTCTCTTGTGGAGTAGAGTGGGCCATTCTTTCAGGCTCCACTTCTCCAAAATTTCCCTGGGATGGGGCTGATGCCCTAACAGCCTCACCAACCTTCTCAGAGAGGCCCAACATTTTTAAGTGGGCCTGGTATTCAACTTCAGTCCAGGCTGAAACCTCCAGATCATTGCCCAACAGGCAATCTACAGGCAAGTTTGGGGACACTGCCACTCTCTTTGGGCCAGTGACCCCTCCCCAGCTGAAATTGACTATGGCCATGGGATGATCTGTTCTGATACCATCAATGTTGGTCACCTGGTACTTGAACTCAGGTAAAAGCTGTTGAGGGGGGACTAGTATTCCTGTCACCATGGTGACACTAGCCCCTGTGTCCCTGAATGCCAACGCCTTCTGACCATTGATTAGGGGCTCCTGTCTGTACTTGCCCAAAATATTGGGACTCATAGTAAAAGTGGCAAATCCCATGCCACCATCACAGACTAAGGAGGCCTGTGAGGAGGACCTTGATAAACTGGGGTCCACCTCAGTTCCCCATGAAAATGCACCTAACTTTTTGGGTGCATTACTACGACCTGGGGGATTACTACTTGTAGTACCAGGAGGAGTGGTAGTATTGCTGGGAGGAACATTTTCCTTATTGCCAGCCTGTGAGCAACTGGGGTCATTTTTCCAGTGGCCAGGCTTCTTACAGTTATGGCAATAAGGTTTCTTTTCAGGGGAGGAAGGAGTTTGGGACCCACCCCCAGGAGAGGACTTTTTGGGCCCTGTAGGGGATTTGTCTTTTGATTTATCCCCACCTTTCTCTTGGTTTTTGGAAGAATCTTTCTTCTGGTCACCACCCTGATTCTTTGGCTTTACTCTGGTTCTGACCCATTTGTCTGCCTTCTTTCCCAATTCTTGGGGAGAGGTCAGATCAGAGTCCACCAGGTACTGGTGTAAAAGCTGGTTTTGACAATTATTAAGGATCTGCTCCCTCATAATCAAATTATACAATCCTAAAAAGTCATGCACCTTGCTGCCATGCATCCAACCTTCCAGAGCCTTAGTAGCACAATCTACAAAGTCAACCCAGTCCTGAGTCTGTGCCTTTTGGGTGTCTCTGAACTTCAACCTGTATTGTTCAGTGGTTAGGCCAAACCCATCAATCAGAGCACTCTTCAGGACTTTATAATTATCAGCATCCTCTTCTCTTACAGTGAGGAGCTTGTCTCTACCTTTGTCTGCAAAGGAGAGCCACAAGATTGCTGCCCACTGCTCCTGAGGGACCCTCTGTACTTTATAGGCCCTCTCCAGTGCAGTTATCCATTTGTGGATGTCATCCCCACTCTGGCAGGGAGGGACAATCTTGTTCAGGTTCCTATGGGGATGAGTATCTTCTCTATTCCTAGGGACACTGTTGCTGCCACCATGGGGCTCTAGCCCCAACTTTTGAGAAGCTCTCTGAAGCTCCAGGGATTCCTTGTCTAAGGCAAATTGCTCTCTCTTGAGTCTGAGCTTAGCTCTCTCAAACTCAAGCAGTTGGCATTTCTTCTCATAAGAGGATGCCCTTTTATGACAAGCAGAGGACCCTATAGAAGTACCAGAATGATTAGATTCCTGAGAAGGAGATCTTGATATTCTTGGTAGACTATTAACCCTTCCAGGAATCATTTTGATCCCCCTGGTCAGCATCAGAGTCTGGGTCATAGTAGCGTTCACTACCTGGCCTTTCCTCTTCAGCTGCCCCACCCCCTTTGCCAACCTCATCAGACCCTGGGGTCTTTCTGAGGTCATCTTCGAGCAACATCTTTATGAGATGTTGGGTGGTTGGGCTTTTCCCTGTCTTCAATTTCCTAGAGGCACACATAGTCCTCAATTCTTGGTATGAGACATGGTCATACTTAGTTGGGAGGGACCCACTGGTTTCTGCCCTTGAAGACATGACTAGTGTGGTGTGGTGTATGCACCTACCTACTCTAGTGGGGCCTACTAAACTCTCTTGAGTTGTAGAAAGGGTGTGCTAAGCCCTTGACACACAACTCTAAGTTCAGTAGAACTTACTGTATTCTAAACTTGATTTATATGTACCTATGTACCTATAGTGGTTTTCAGTTAGTCACTCAAAGAGATTATCTGGTAAAGCAATAGCAAGCTTGAATTCAACCGCTGCACACCAATGTGAGAAGTTGGCCTGGCATATGCTGTCCACTAGTTATAGTGTGCACCTAGCACCAGTCCAAACGACCCTTATTGATGATAGGTTTAAAGACAACTGTTAGAAATGGGGGTCTCTCGTTGGCAGTGGCTGGCCACTGTCCAAGTAGGGACCCTTCTTCCTAAGTCAGGGTAAGAGGGCCACACCCTTTGATAACCCCTGCTCAACCCTGTGGTAACGTAGCACGAGCAGTTAGGCTTATCTCAGAGGCAGTGTGTGAAGCATTTATGACCATACACAGTAACACAGTGAGGAACACTACAAAGGGACACCACACAAGTAGTTATAAAAAATGTAAGAGAGTAGGATCTGCCTCTTATGTTGCCCCCACTTTTTTTCTGATGTTTACACTGGTTTCTGGCTATAGTCTGGCTGGGTCCCTGCCAATCAGGGCCCCAGCCTCTCTGTTCTCTCTAAATGACTTGGAGTGCACTCTAGGTGCACTAGTGATTGGATCCTGTGGTACCTTATGAGTCCCTAGTATATGGTACCTTAGGTACCAAGGGCATAGGTACTTCACAGGCCTACCAGGGGCTGCAGCATGTATTATGCCACCCCTGGGAAGCAGACTAAATCTGACACCGCAGGCCTGCTACTGCAGCATGGGTGAGGTGGTGCTAGCACCCCTCACTGAGATATAGGTTTCCTATATCTCTCCTGCACACACATTCAAACCTATCAGTCACCCCTAAGGCAGGCCCTATCAATCCTGAGGGCAGGGTGCTTGGTTCCTATGTGAGAGGGTGCCTCTGCCTGAGCAGGGCCCCTCTGCAGCTCTCAGAGTCCATTCTCTGGGGCTGTTTGTGGATGCGGTTAAACCATATACTCTTAAGTGCATTATATCCTCGCGGTAGAATGCTAACTTTGGAATGGCTGCATCAAAACATGTCGTGTTTGGTGTCAAACATCTTGGAATACTACCCCCCGCCAGTTCTGGCGGCGGGGGTAGCATTCCACCCTTCTAGAGGGATAGACATGTACCTACTGTGGAAACGCGGTAGAATCCTGCAGAGCCCTGGCATCACAAAATGGATGCCACCAGTCACAGACACTGGGCTGCCCTCCTGCTGATGACCGAAACTCGCAGTGGAGGAAGCCCAACAATAGGTATCCTGTCACAGGAGGGTGTGACCACCTTCCAGACAGGGTTTAGTGTATTGGGGCTGGGTGGGTGCACTCTTAGAGTGCTTTGAAGTCCTGCACTGGGGGAGCAGAAGGCTCCTCTGTGCATATGCCAGTTCAAACCAGCTCAGGGGCTACCTGCCCCTGCTCTGGCGCGAAACTGGACAAAGGGAAGTGGGTGTAGCCACCCACTCCCCTGATCCTCCCATAGGTGGGGTCATAGAGCTAGTCCCTCCCTTTCTTTAGTATAAGAGGGGGAACCTGTGCATTGCAAACTAGATACCCCTGGACGACGCTCTACAAGAAGAATCCCGGACCTTCGACGTTCCACTACCTTTGGAAGACGGAAGAATCTCCCTTGGAGTCAAGGAGTGACTCCCCTGCTTGGCAGGCACCAAAAACGAGAACGACGGTCGCAGACTACGCCGCTCCCGCCGGAGCCCGAAGTCCCTGCAGCCCCGGAAGAGGATTTCCTGACCCCTCCAAGGCCATCGTGAGTCCCCAGCGAAGCTGAGGCAAGTGGACCCCACGAGCAACGAGGAACCGCAGACCCTGGGTACTGTGCACTATTGTCGAGTGCAACCCCTTCACGACGTTCTACGAACTTGTGCTTTGGACCACGTGTGGTCCCAGCCTCCAGCAGAGATCCCTCCCAAAATCAGAGGCCTACACCGTCCCGAGTGACCGTGGGCCCCTGTTGAGTGAATCCTCCTGAGGCATCTTTGCGATCCCTTGCCAGCCGGCTTGTGGGTCCCCAGAAGACTTTCCAAAGAAACCAAAGGGCTCCCCTGGTTGCTCCAGGCCTGCCCTGACCTACCTTCACGGGGTAAGTCCCCCAGACCTTGCTGGTCTGCACCATTGACTTTTCCTTTCCACCACGATTCTTGCGGCTACCAAGGCTTGTTGGCTCCAATCGAGTCGCCGACACCTCAGTAAGCTGCAGACGTCGTGGGACACACCGAATCCAGCTCCTGGTCATCATCGACGCTGCCTGGACCACGTGGTCGAAGAGTCAAGACACCAGCGAACGACCTGAATCTGTCGACGACGGTGGGCATTCATCTGCCTTGCCCAGAGTCACTGCCAAGTGACTGTGAACACTGTCCCCTCTGCTTTCAGGTCTTCCTCCTCCCGAATCCAGGCTTGGATTCCAACGGACACTTCTTCTGTCGCCGCAAGCAGCAAGTCTTCACTGGCTCCCATTGAAAACGACGCCGCGACCCGACACCAAAGGACACCTATGCACCCGGCTCCCCTGGGTGAGGTAACTTTAGCATTACGGTGCTCCCGTGGGTGTGGGCCCTAGAACTACTTACCCTGTAAGTGGCTTGCTGGTAGCTACCCTAGAAGTGCCCTAAAACTCTTATTTTCTAAGTGCGACAATTGCGCTGACTCGTACAGGGTTCGCGTCTGTGTTAGACACATCGCGTCCATCTCCCTTGTAACACTATCTATAACCGTGTCCTTCGACTCGTACTGAGTCCGATCGGTGTTTGCCTTGAACACACAAGGGGCCTGTAACATTGAAATATCCATTGCGCTGACTCGTACAAGGTTCGCGTCTGTGTTAGACACAGCGCGTCCATCTCCCTTGCAACTCTATCTGTAACCGCGTCCTTCGACTCGTACAAGGACCGATCGGTGTGTTCGCCTCGAACACGCAAGGGACCTTTAACATTGAAATCTCAATCGCGTCTGTTCGCATAGACTCGTACAGGACTCGCACCGGTGCCAGGACACTGCGTCCGTCCCCTGTGGGTCTCCTACAACTACCTGGAGTGGTTCTTGGGGGTCCCTCGATTCTAACTGCTCTAGACCTAGGTCTAGCCAAACTAAGATTGTGATATTTGATTGTGCTAACTTATTTTGATAACATTTGATTTGTACATATGTTCCTGACTTCTAATCTCATAAAGAGATTAGTAGAGAGTTGTTTATTAATAAATACATATATATTTGATATATATACCTGTGTGGTGTCTTTTCATTTGGTGATTCAAGAGATTGTGTGGTAAAACAAGCTGCTTTACATTCCTCCAAGACTTAGCCTGAAGGCTGCTCTCCACAGCTACCACTAGGATAGCTTTCTATAAAGGTTGTCTTAAACCTACCAACCATAAGAGTCGAATTGTTCTGGTGCAAGGTGTCCACTTTAATTAGTGAACAGCATATACCAGGCCAACTTCTCACATTGGTGGCAGCGTGTGGGATTCCAGCTTGCTATTGTTTTACCAGAAAATCTCTATTTGAATTACTAACTGAAAACCACTATAGGTACTCAAGGTACATATAAAATCAAGCTTAGTATCAATAAGTTCTACTGAACTTAGAGCTGTGTGCAAAAGGAATAGCACACCCTTTCTACAGCTCAAGATAGTATCAGTAGGCCACAAACTAGTGTAGGTAGTACAACACTGCAAAACACTAGAATGTCCTCAAGGGATGGACCCAGTGGATCCACCCAGCTTCAGTATAAGGACATGACTTTCTGTGACTTGAAAGCCATTTGTGCTGAGAGGCACCTGAAGATAGGACAGAGTCCCTCCACACTACACTTGATAGATCTGCTAACAGCGGATGACCTTAGATTAGCTCTAGGAGCTAAGGGGTCTGGATCAGTGGGTGGGTCAGTTATAGTGTCTGGGTCAGATGATGAACATCAGGACAACCAGGACGACCAGGACTCTGTGATTGTAGGGCCAGGCCCAAAGGGGTCTGAACAAGACAGAGGAATTCTCCCTAAGAGAACTGACATAGTGGAAGACAGGCACAGGTCCCTTTCCAGGGAATCTGAGCACTCCTTTCACTCTGGCAGAGAAACTGTCTACCAGAGGAACTCCTTCTTCCCAAGAAGAGAGACCTCCTCTGAAAGGATGTACAAACTGCTGCAGTAGGAGGAAGCAAGATTTGCCCTCAAAACCAAGCAGTTGGCATTAGACAAAGAAGCCTTTGAGTTCCAAAAAGCTTCTAGAAGAGAGGGGTTAGAACCCCCTGGTGGCAGCAACAGTGTCCCTAGAGGCAGAGAAAACATTCCAGACCATAGGAACCTGAGCAAGGTTGTTCCTCCCTACCAGAGTGGGGATGATATCCACAAGTGGATAACTGCTATGGAAAGGGCCTGTAGAGTACAACAGGTCCCCCAAAAGCAGTGGACAGCAATCATGTGGCTCTCCTTTTCAGATAAAGGTAGAGACAAGCTCCTCACTGTTAGAGAAGAGGATGCTGATGATTATGAAGTCCTGAAGAGTGCACTGATAGATGGGTTTGGCTTAACCACTGAGCAGTACAGGTTGAAGTTCAGAGACACCCAGAAGGCACATACTCAGGACTGGACTGACTTTGTAGATTGTGCAACCAAGGCTCTGGAGGGTTGGCTGGTTGGCAGTAGGGTTACTGATTTCAAGGGATTGTATAATCTAATGATGAGAGAACAGATCCTTAATAATTGCCAGAACCAGTTGTTGCATCAATACCTGGTGGACTCAGATCTGACCTCTCCCCAAGAATTGGGAAAGAAGGCAGACAAGTGGGTCAGAACCAGGGTGAGGCAGAAAACCCAGAACCAAGGGGGTGACACCAAGAAGCAGGATCCTAAGGGCTCTGAGAAAGGTGGGGATAAGGCAAAAGACCAGAAGTCTTCACAAGGGCCCCAAAAATCTGCATCTGGTGGGGAGTCACAATCCAACAAGGGAAAAGGCCAAAAGAAGCCCTGGTGCAAATTCTGTAAACAGAAAGGGCACTGGACTTCTGATTGTAACAAGTCCAAAGACCAAACCACCACCACTCCTGCCCCTAAGGCAACTGTTCCCCCTAGCTCAGCTACTGGTGGGGGTGGTACTCAGAATAAGGGTGTAGTAGGGTTGACCCTGGGTTCTGAAGTGGACTCTGACCTAGTCAGAGTACCCACTCAGGCAATGCTGATTTGTGATGGAGACCTTGATATGTCCTTCCTAGTAAGCCCCAGTAATCTGGGCAAATACAAACAGCAGCCTGTAATAAATGGCAAACAGGCTTTGGCATTTAGGGACACAGGTGCTAGTGTCACCATGGTGGCAGAGGATCTTGTGGACCCTGGACAGATCATCCTGGGCGAAATGTACCAGGTGACCAATGCAAGCAATGTCAGGACCAACCATAGTCTGGCAGTTGTGAATTTCTCCTGGGGAGGGGTAACTGGCCTCAAGACAGTGCAGACCTCCCTGTAGAATGTCTATTGGGCAATGATCTAGAGACTTCAGCCTGGTCTGAAGTAGAGTTATGGACTCACGCTGAGATGTTGGGCATCCCTGCAGAGGTATTTGCTGTGACCAGGTCACAAGCAAGAATGCATAACACTGAACCAGCTCTGGATCCTGGAACAATGGACCAGATGCTTCCCAAGAGGAGGAACAGTAGGGTAAAGGCAGTGCCTTCCCCTCTGTCTCAGATCACAGATTCACCTCCAGAGGGAGGTGAAGCAGATCCTGAAGAAGGAACTGCCCCAGAGGGACTTGAGCCTGATCAGGTTGAGTTCTTGGGGGCAGGGGGCCCTTCTAGGGAAGATCTGAGTAAGGAGCAACAGTGCTGCCCCTCTCTTGAACCCCTCAGACAGCAGGCTGCTGCTGAGGCTGCTGGGAGTGCTAGTGGGTCCCATAAAGTTTATTGGGATGAGGGACTCCTATATTCTGAGGGTAGAGACCCAGCCCCTGGAGCCACCAGGAGGTTGGTAATACCTCAGAAGTTTAGGGGGTTCCTCTTGACCCTAGCACATGACATCCCTTTGGCAGGTCACTTGGGCCAAAACAAGACCTGGGACAGGCTTGTTCCACATTTTCATTGGCCACATATATTTCAGAGGACACAAAGGAGTTTTGTCGCTCCTGTGTCACATGCCAAGCCAGTGGCA
Source organism: Calotriton arnoldi (assembly GCA_963921515.1). Classification (NCBI taxonomy): domain Eukaryota; kingdom Metazoa; phylum Chordata; class Amphibia; order Caudata; family Salamandridae; genus Calotriton; species Calotriton arnoldi. The sequence goes on along the minus strand of CAWUFW010016386.1, from coordinate 140,836 downwards.
AGGCAGGTGGCACAACAAAGGCCCCCCTGATACCACTACCTGTGGTGGGGGTACCCTTTGAAAGGGTAGGAATTGACATTGTTGGTCCCCTTGACCCTCAAACTGCATCTGGGCACAGATTTATCCTGGTGGTAGTGGATCATGCCACCAGGTACCCAGAGGCAATTCCCCTGAGGACCACCACAGCCCCTGTGGTGGCAAGAGCCCTCATTGGAGTCTTCTCCAGAGTGGGTTTCCCAAAGGAGGTCATTTCTGACAGAGGTACCAACTTCATGTCAGGATACTTGAAGGCAATGTGGAAGGAGTGTGGTGTAACTTATAAGTTCACCACCCCTATCACCCACAATGCAATGGGTTGGTTGAACGCTTCAACAAAACCCTGAAGGGAATGATTAAAGGACTCCCAGAGAAGCTTAGGCGGAAATGGGACCTTCTTCTTCCCTGCCTGTTGTTTGCATACAGAGAGGTTCCACAGAAGAGGGTTGGTTACAGCCCATTTGAGCTTCTGTTTGGGCACCCTGTAAGAGGTCCATTGTGTTTGGTTAAAGAGGGCTGGGAGTTACCTCTCAAACCCCCCAAACAGGATGTGATGGACTATGTACTTGGTCTCCGCTCCCGGATGGCCGAATACATGAAAAAGGCAACCAAAAACCTGGAGGCCAGCCAAGAATTGCAAAAAGCTTGGCATGACCAAAAGGCTGTGCTAACTGTGTACCAGCCAGGACAGAAAGTGTGGGTGTTGGAGCCTGTGGCCCCAGCAGCCCTCCAGGACAAGTGGAGTGGCCCCCATACAATAGTTGAACAGAAGGGAGAAGTCACCTATCTGGTGAATCTTGGAACTCCCAGGAGCCCCCTGAGGGTACTCTATGTCAACACATTAAAGCCATATGTTGACAGGGATGACATGGGCTTGCTCATGGCAACTGATGAGGACCAGGAGGAGGAGAGTGACCCTCTCCCTGACCTGCTCTCTCAGAACCCTGATGATGGGTCAGTAGATGGTGTTGCTTTGGCAAGCAGCCTCACTGACCATCAGCAAACTGAGTGCAGACAAGTTCTGCAACAGTATAGACATATGTTTAGCCTGACCCCTAGTCAGACTACCTGGTGCACCCATGAGGTGGACACTGGGGACAGTCTGCCTGTCAAGAGTAAAATCTACAGGCAACCTGACCATGTCAGGGACTGTATCAGGACTGAAGTCCAGAAAATGTTGGAGTTAGGTGTGATTGAGCCTTCAGATAGCCCATGGGCTAGCCCAGTAGTCCTAGTACCCAAGCCTCATACCCAGGGTGGTAAGAAAGAAATGAGGTTTTGTGTAGACTACAGAGGCCTCAATGCAGTCACTAGGACTGATGCCTATCCCATACCAAGGGCAGATGAGCTGATTGATACTTTGGCCTCAGCCAAGTATCTAAGTACATTTGACCTAACAGCTGGCTACTGGCAGATCAGATTAGCTGATGATGCAAAAGCCAAAACAGCATTTTCGACCCCTGGTGGGCACTACCACTTTGTGGTGATGCCCTTTGGATTGAAAAATGCACCTGCCACTTTTCAGAGGTTGGTGAATAAAGTTCTGGCAGGGATGGAAACTTATTGCTCAGCTTATCTAGATGATATTGCTTTCTTTACTTCCTCCTGGCAGGATCACCTGGTCCACCTCAGGAATGTTTTGGAAGCTCTGCAGAAAGCAGGCCTCACTATCAAGGCCACTAAGTGCCAGATAGGGCAGAGTCAGGTTGTGTACCTGGGCCACCTTGTAGGTGGAGGCCAGGTTCAGCCTTTACAGAGCAAAATCCAAACTATAATGGAATGGGTTGCTCCAACCACCCAGACACAGGTGAAAGCCTTCTTAGGCCTGACTGGGTACTATAGGAGGTTTGTCAAGGGATATGGATCTATAGTGACCCCCTTGAATGATCTGACCTCAAAGAAAATGCCAAAAAAGGTTCAGTGGACAGCTAGCTGTCAGAAGGCATTTGAAGACCTAAAGCAGGCCATGTGCACTGCCCCCATCTTACAGAGTCCAGACTACACCAAAAAGTTCATTGTCCAAACAGATGCTTCTGAGCTGGGTGTGGGAGCTGTACTGTCTCAACTGAATGATGAAGGTCAAGACCAGCCAGTAGCTTTTATTAGCAGAAGGCTGACCCCTAGAGAGAAACGTTGGTCAGCTATAGAGAGGGAGGCCTTTGCTGTGGTGTGGACCCTGAAGAAGCTGAGGCCATACTTGTTTGGCACTCACTTCATAGTTCAGACTGACCACAAGCCCCTCCTATGGCTTAAACAGATGAAAGGTGAAAACCCAAAACTTTTGAGGTGGTCCATTTCCCTACAGGGGATGGACTATACAGTGGAACATAGACCTGGGACCCAACATGCCAATGCAGATGGACTCTCAAGGTATTACCACTTAGAACACGAAGACTCAACTGGTCAAGGTTAGTTTAGTGTCCCTGCGTTTGGGGGGGGTTGTGTAGGAGAGTAGGATCTGCCTCTTATGTTGCCCCCACTTTTTTTCTGATGTTTACACTGGTTTCTGGCTATAGTCTGGCTGGGTCCCTGCCAATCAGGGCCCCAGCCTCTCTGTTCTCTCTAAATGACTTGGAGTGCACTCTAGGTGCACTAGTGATTGGATACTGTGGTACCTTATGAGTCCCTAGTATATGGTACCTTAGGTACCAAGGGCATAGGTACTTCACAGGCCTACCAGGGGCTGAAGCATGTATTATGCCACCCCTGGGAAGCAGACTAAATCTGACACCGCAGGCCTGCTACTGCAGCCTGGGTGAGGTGGTGCTAGCACCCCTCACTGAGATACAGGTTTCCTATATCTCTCCTGCACACACATTCAAACCTATCAGTCACCCCTAAGGCAGGCCCTATCAATCCTGAGGGCAGGGTGCTTGGTTCCTATGTGAGAGGGTGCCTCTGCCTGAGCAGGGCCCCTCTGCAGCTCTCAGAGTCCATTCTCTGGGGCTGTTTGTGGATGCTGTTAAATCATATACTCTTAAGTGCATTATATCCTCGCGGTAGAATGCTAACTTTGGAATGGCTGCATCAAAACATGTCGTGTTTGGTGTCAAACATCTTGGAATACTACCCCCCCCCCGCCAGTTCTGGCGGCGGGAGTAGCATTCCACCCTTCTAGAGGGATAGACATGTACCTACTGTGGAAACGCGGTAGAATCCTGCAGAGCCCTGGCATCACAAAATGGATGCCACCAGTCACAGACACTGGGCTGCCCTCCTGCTGATGACCGAAACTCGCAGTGGAGGAAGCCCAACAATAGGTATCCTGTCACAGGAGGGTGTGACCACCTTCCAGACAGGGTTTAGTGTATTGGGGCTCGGTGGGTGCACTCTTAGAGTGCTTTGAAGTCCTGCACTGGGGGAGCAGAAGGCTCCTCTGTGCATATGCCAGTTCAAACCAGCTCAGGGGCTACCTGCCCCTGCTCTGGCGTGAAACTGGACAAAGGGAAGTGGGTGTAGCCACCCACTCCCCTGACCCTCCCATAGGTGGGGTCATAGAGCTAGTCCCTCCCTTTCTTTTAGTATAAGAGGGGGAACCTGTGCATTGCAAACTAGATACCCCTGGACGACGCTCTACAAGAAGAATCCCGGACCTTCGACGTTCCACTACCTTTTGAAGACGGAAGAATGTCCCTTGGAGTCAAGGAATGACTCCCCTGCTTGGCAGGCACCAAAAACGACAACGACGGTCGCAGACTACGCCGCTCCCGCCGGAGCCCGAAGTCCCTGCAGCCCCGGAAGAGGATTTCCTGACCCCTCCAAGGCCATCGTGAGTCCCAGCGAAGCTGAGGCAAGTGGACCCCACGAGCAACGAGGAACCGTAGACCCTGGGTACCGTGCACTATTGTCGAGTGCAACCCCTTCACGATGTTCTACGAACTTGTGCTTAGGAGCACGTGTGGTCCCAGCCTCCAGCAGAGATCCCTCCCAAAATCAGAGGCCTACACCGTCCCGAGTGACCGTGGGCCCCTGTTGAGTGAATCCTCCTGAGGCATCTTTGCGATCCCTTGCTAGCCGGCTTGTGGGTCCCCAGAAGACTTTCCAAAGAAACCAAAGGGCTCCCCTGGTTGCTCCAGGCCTGCCCTGACCTACCCTCGCGGGGTAAGTCCCCCAGACCTTGCTGCTCTGCACCATTGACTTTTCCTTTCCACCACGAGACTTGCGGCTACCAAGGCTTGTTGGCTCCAATCGAGTCGCCGACACCTCAGTAAGCTGCAGACGTCATGGGACACACCGAATCCAGCTCCTGGTCATCATCGACGCTGCCTGGACCACGTGGTCGAAGAGTCAAGACACCAGCGAACAACCTGAATCTGTCGACGACGGTGGGCATTCATCTGCCTTGCCCAGAGTCACTGCCAAGTGACTGTGAACACTGTCCCCTCTGCTTTCAGGTCTTCCTCCTCCCGAATCCAGGCTTGGATTCCAACGGACACTTCTTCTGTCGCCGCAAGCAGCAAGTCTTCACTGGCTCCCATTGAAAACGACGCCGCGACCCGACACCAAAGGACACCTATGCACCCGGCTCCCCTGGGTGAGGTAACTTTAGCATTACGGTGCTCCCGTGTGTGTGGGCCCTAGAACTACTTACCATGTAAGTGGCTTGCTGGTAGCTACCCTAGAAGTGCCCTAAAACTCTTATTTTCTAAGTGAGACAATTGCGCTGACTCGTACAGGGTTCGCGTCTGTGTTAGACACATCGCGTCCATCTCCCTTGTAACACTATCTATAACCGTGTCCTTCGACTCGTACTGAGACCGATCGGTGTTCGCCTCGAACACACAAGGGGCCTGTAACATTGAAATATCCATTGCGCTGACTCGTACAAGGTTCGCGTCTGTGTTAGACACAGCGCGTCCATCTCCCTTGCAACTCTATCTGTCACCGCGTCCTTCGATTCGTACAAGGACCGATCGGTGTGTTCGCCTCGAACACGCAAGGGACCTTTAACATTGAATTCTCAATCGCGTCTGTTCGCATAGACTCGTACAGGACTCGCACCGGTGCCAGGACACCGCGTCCGTCCCCTGTGAGTCTCCTACAACTACCTGGGGTGGTTCTTGGGGGTCCCTCGATTCTAACTGCTCTAGACCTAGGTCTAGCCAAACTAAGATTGTGATATTTGATTGTGCTAACTTATTTTGATAACATTTGATTTGTACATATGTTCCTGACTTCTAATCTCATAAAGAGATTAGTAGAGAGTTGTTTATTAATAAATACATATATATTTGATATATATATACCTGTGTGGTGTCTTTTCATTTGGTGATTCAAGAGATTGTGTGGTAAAACAAGCTGCTTTACATTCCTTCAAGACTTAGCCTGAAGGCTGCTCTCCACAGCTACCACTAGGATAGCTTTCTATAAAGGTTGTCTTAAACCTACCAACCATAAGAGTCGAATTGTTCTGGTGCAAGGTGTCCACTTTAATTAGTGAACAGCATATACCAGGCCAACTTCTCACAAAAAATAAGTATCTTTATATATAGACTTAACACAAGACCAATAACGATAAAAAGCCACAATACTGTAAAATAGGATTACACTTGAAATGCTGCAAAAATAGTTCAAAGTGTGCAAAGAGGAGTTCAGTTCAAAGCAGTGGTCTCTGTGACCCTTTTACTTACAAAGTACCTGGATTTTGTAGCAAAACCAACAAATTGTCGCAAAGAAGCTGTAGCGATGATTTTCTGCATGCGAGGCCGGCGATGCGATAAATCTTTGCCGCGAGGGAGGATGATGAGCCGATCTACTGATGCGTGCGGAGACGATTCGACAAACTTCTGCACGCTAGGCCGTTGATGCGAGGACTCCTTGCCGCGAGGGAGGAGGCGATGCGACGATCCTGTTGCGTGTGCGATCAGGTTGCGATGCGAAGAATTGGTGCTCCGCGAGGGAGTGACTATCCTGATGCGATGCGATGAAAATGGCGGACGCCCGGCGTCCGCGCTGCGATGTCGTGAAGCGATGATCTCGGTGCGATGAGTCGATCTTTGGTTGCGAGCACTCGGCGGCAGCAGCGCGATGATTTTCCGGGCGCTTTCGGCTGCGGCGGCTCGCCAACGTGCGTTAGCGACGATTTCAGCACTCTCTTCTCTGTAGTAGAACTAGAGGCCCTGGAACTCACAGACGCCTCACCTGCAGATAGAAATCCTCGCTGGGAGGAATCAGGAGGCTTGTGATGAAGTCTGATGTGCCTGAGACTTCAACAGGAGGCTAGCTCTCTCCTAGCCCTTGGGTGATTGCTTTAGCAAGATTAATAAAAGTTCTCTCAAAGTCCTTTTCCCTCTTCTTCCAAGTCCAATGGTAACCACTGCAGGCCAATCCAAGAAACAGCACACAAGCACAAGGATAGTCACCTCCTGCAGATTCCTTCAGTTACACGGACAGAGGTTCGTCTTGATGTCCAGGAGCAATACCCATTGTAGGGGTTTCAGCACAGATATTTATACCCCAAAAGTCTTTGTTCTCAAAAGCTACAAGTCACTGAGCCTAGCCAGAACCAGTTCTGTTCAGTCCTGGAGCACTTTGTTTACCAGGCTGCATCCTTCCTTTCAGAAAGATGGGGTCTGCCATCAGACGCACAGTGGGAGGTGGAGCCATTATTCACCTTGCCAGGCACAGCCCTATTCAGGTCAAGGAGCTACCCCTCCCCATACTCCAAATGCAGATCTCTCTATTCAACCCAGGTCTGACTCAGCCTGCCCTGTCCCTCCAAAACCAGACAGCCAATACACATAACAGCAGAGCACACTGGAAGGCTTAGGCAAGAAAATACCTACTTTCTAAAAGTGGTATTTTCAAACACAAAATATAAAAATCAACTTCACTAAAAGATGTATTTTAATATTCTGAGCTCAGGCATACTAAATTCGTTTTTCTACCATGTTCCTGGGGTCAGTTAGGACTATAGAATGTAATAGTCAAACTGCCCATTCTGGCCTATGGGGCACAGGTAGCCTTACAGTAGTGAAAAACGAAATTGGGTGTAATTCACTACCAGGACATGCTTCACACACCAAGGCATGTCCTACCTTACACATACAATGCAGCCTACCATAGGGGTGACTTACATGATGCCAAGGGAAGGTTCAGGGGCTGGGAAGTGGGTGCACTTCACAGCCAAGATGGCAGTTCTGGACTGCACACAGACTCTGCAGTGGCAGGTCTGAGACACACTTTACAAGCTGCTTCTGTGGGTGGCGCAAACCAGCGCTGCAGGCCCACCAGCAGCATTTGGTTTACCAGCCCTGGGCACACACAGGCCACGCTACTAGGGACTAACAGGTAAACCAAATAAGCCAATCATGGATATACCAATTCACATGTCATATTTACACAGGGAGCATTCGCGCTGTGGCACTGAAGGGCAGTGGCACAGCGCCCAGAGCATCTAGCACCAGCAAAAACAGAGGAGACAACAGTGAAAAAAAGGAAGGGAGTCCCAATGGTGCCAGGTCTAACAACAACCTTTATTGAAAGCTATCCTAGTGGTAGCTATGGAGAGCAGCCTTCAGGCTAAGTCTTGAAGGAGTGTAAAGCAGCTTGGTTTACCAGGTTACAACCTCTTGAATGACCAAATGAAAGGAGAACCACACAAGGTATATATATAAAATATATGTATTTATTTCTAAACACTAACTACTAATCTCTTTATGAGATTAGAGTCCAAGATACACAATATCACAGTATTAAAACGACAGTAAATAGCACAATATACAATGGGCCCCAGGGTGGGACCAAACCATATATTAAGAAAGTGGTATAAGAACCACGACTTGACTAGACACAGTGCCTAGAGCACATAGAATCGCTGGGACCCCAAGGAACCACCCAAGGTAGTGACACAGGAGACCCACGGGGGACGTGTGCAGTGTGAGAACACAGCCGCGAGCGCCGTAGGATTCTATGAGGAAAGTCGCGGTTGGAATTTTAAAGCAAAAGGACACTTAGAAGAGGACTTTGAGCAAACCCCTTTAGACTTAAGGGGTTCTAGGGCCAACACCCACGGGAGCACCGTAGTACTCGAGCTACCTCACCCAGGGAAGCCGGGTGCATAGGTGTCAAAGGGTGTCGGGAATCGTCATTGATTTCAATGGCGATCTGCTGAAAAGTGCTGCTGCCGTGAAGAAGAAAAGTGTCCGGGATGATCCAAGCCTGGATCGAAGATGTGAAGAACCTGAAAGCAGAGGGGACAGAGTCTGGGTCACTGGCCAGTGACCAGGAGCGGAGCAATCGAATGCCCACCGATGTCGGGTGCTTCAGGTGTGAAGAGGTGAAGCTTGACTCTGCAGCCACGGGGTCCCGGAGACATCAAGGACGACCAGGAGCCGGATTCGAGCTGTACCACGAAGGATGTCGAGTGCTGGGGTGTCGGTGCTCGGATTGAACACAACAAGCCTTGGCAACAGCAACCCACGCAGGAAGAGAAAAGATGCTTCTGTGCGAACCAGCAAGGTCCTGGGGACTCCCCAAGCGATGGAGAGTCAGGGCACGTCTGGAGCAACCAGGGAAGCCCAATTAAAGTTAGAGTTCCCTTCTTGGGGACCCACAGGTCAACGGACCAGAGATCGCGAAGGGACCTCGAGAGGAATCACAAAATGGCAGCCCACTGAACACTCATTGAGTGTAGGCTAGCAATCTTCGGTGTGATTACTGCTCGGGGTCAGGGCTACAAGTAACCAAAAGCTCAGCCTCAGGGGTTGCCAGAAAGCTGATGCTTCTGCAAATGGACGCGGTGCCCAGGGGTTCGGGTTGCACAGTCAACACGACGGATACGGGCCTCAGACTTGCTGTGGCCACAGATCGACCTCTAAGACCTCGGAAAACCCACCTCCTGTGTGGCAATATTCTTCGGAGCTTCGGAGATGCCAACCGGTCAGTTGCGTTAAAGGTGCCTGCCTTGCAGGGAGTAACTCCTTTACTCCAAGGAGATTCTTCAGTCATCCAGCGTAGTGCAGATCGTCGAAGTACTTGGTTTCTGTGTCAGAGTTTAGTCCAGGTGTAATCTAAAATCCTGTAGTCAGGGGTTCCTACTTTATACCCAAGGAAGGGGTGGGACAAACTCTGGGGACCCACCTATGGGAGGGTCAGGAACGAGGGGTGGCTACACCCATTTCCTTTGTACAGTTTCGTGCCAGAGCAGGGACTGGTAGCCCCTGCAACTGATTTGAGCTGGACTATGCACAGGGACACCAAATGTGCCCCCAGTGTAGACTTCAAAGCACTCTTGGAGTGCACCCACCCAGCCCCAATACACTAAAGCCTGTCTGGGAGGTGGTCACACCTCCCTGTGACAGGAAACCTATTGTCCAGGCCTCCCCTGCTGGAGTTTCGTCCAGCAGCAGGAGGGCAGACTCGTGTCTGTGGCTGCAGCATCCATTTTGTGATGCCAGGGTTCTGTTTCTCTCTCTAGTAGGGTGGACTCATACCTCCCACCCCAGTTACTGGGGTGGAGGTATGATTCCAAGGTGTTTGACACCAAACACGACATGTTTCCATGCAGCCATTCTCAAGTTAGCATTTACCGCGAGGTTATAATGCACTTAAGAGTATATGGTCTGGCTGCATCACAAACAAGCCCGGAATGAAGATTCCGAAAGCTGCAGAGGGGCTCTGCTCATGCATGAGCACCCACTCACATGAAACCCAGCACCCTGCCTTCAGGATTGTTAAGGCCTGCCATAGGGGTGACTGATAGGTTTACATGTGCAGTGATATGGAGAGATATAGGGAACCTATATCTCAGTAAGGGGTGGATACACCACCTTACACAGGCTGCTGTAGCAGACCTGTTGTGTCATTTTGGATGGCCTCTCAGGGGTGGCATAATACATGCTGCAGCCCCTGGGAGGCCTCTGGGGTACCTATGCCCTCGGTACATAGTATACCATATACTAGGGACTCATAAGGGCAACCCAGAATCCAATCTGGAGTGTACCTAAAGTACATGCAATCAATTTAAGGGGAAAGCAGACAGGCTGGGGTCCTGAATAGCAGGATCCCAGCCAAACTAAGTTGAAAACCAGCAAAACACCAGGAAAAAAGTGGGGGCAACCATGCAGTCAGATTCCACCTTCCTACACAGGCATCACCCCACAGTGTCAGGCCATGTCAGGCATCACCCCACAGTGATAGGCTATGTACAGGCAACCCCCACACTGACAGGCTATGTACAGGCATCCCCCACACTGACAGGCCATGGGCAGCATCACACTTAGGTAACATACTGTAGACATGCCTTCCAACCCAAATGATGGGCTACAGACATGAGTGACAGGTTATGTCAGTCCTCACACCTCAGTGCCAGGATACCGAAAGGCCTCGAGGGACAGGCTATGTACAGGCATCCCCCACAGTGACAGGCTATGTACAGGCATCCCCCACAGTGACAGGCTATGTACAGGCATCACCCCACAGTGACAGGCTATGTACAGGCATCCCCCACACTGACAGGCCATGGGCAGCATCACACTTAGGTGACAGACTGTAGACATGCCTTCCAACCAAAAGGATGGGCTACAGAAATGAGTGACAGGCTATGTCAGTTCTCACATCTCAGTCCCAGGCTACAGAAAGGCCTCACAACCGAGTGACAGGCTATGGACAAGACTCACATCCTCCCAGTCAAACCTACCCCACCCACTGAGCAGTCAAACCTACCCCACCCACTGACCAATCAAATGAACCCCACCCACTGACCTTTCATACCTACCCCACCCACTGACCAGTTAAACCTACCCCACCCACTGACCAGTCAAACCAACCCCACCCATTGACCTTTCAAACCTACCCCACCCACTGACCAGTCAAACCTACCCCACCCACTGACCAGTCAAACCCACACCACCCACTGATCAGTCAAACCTACCCTATCCACTGACCAGTCAAACCCACACCACCCACTGACCAGTCAAACCTACCCTACCCACTGACCAGTCAAACCTACCCCACCCACTGACAAGTCAAACCCACACCACCCACTGACCAGTCAAACTCACACCACCCACTGACCAGTCAAACCCACACCACCCACTGACCAGTCAAACCCACACCACCCACTGGCTAGTCAAACCCACACCACCCACTGACCAGTCAAACCTACCCCACCCATTGACCTGCTAGTAAGGAAATTCTGAACCCACCAAGTGACTAAGTAGGGACAGACTTCACACCCAGGTGACAGGTCTCACACCCAGGCAAAAGGCTTTAGACGGGCATCACCTGACAGCAACAATCCATGGACTGACCTCACACTAAGGTGTCAGGCTATGGACAGGCTATGGACAGGCCATCCTGCCCTGGAGGCAGGCTACAGACAGACCTCACACCTGAGATACAGAATATGGACAGACCTCACACCTGACAGACAGAATTTGGACAAACGTCACACATGAGAGGCAGAATATGGACAGACCTCACACCTGAAAGAGAGAATATGGACAGACCTCACACCTGAGAGACAGAATATGGACAGAGCTCACATGTGAGAGACAGAATATGGACAGACCTCACACCTGAGAGACAGATATGGACAGAGCTCACACCTGGGAGACAGAATATGGACAGATCTCACGCCTGAAAGAGAGAATATGGACAGACCTCACACCTGAGAGAGAGAATATGGACAGACCTCACACCTGAGAGACAGAATGTGGCCAGGCCTCACACCTGAGAGACAGAATATGGACAGAGCTCACATGTGAGAGACAGAATATGGACAGACCTCACACCTGAGAGACAGAATGTGGCCAGGCCTCACACCTGAGAGACAGAATATGGACAGAGCTCACATGTGAGAGACAGAATATGGACAGACCTCACACCTGAGAGACAGAATATGGACAGACCTCACACCTGAGAGACAGAATATGGACAGAGCTCACATGTGAGAGACAGAATATGGACAGACCTCACAACTGACAGGCTTTGAATGAGCAAAAGGATAAGGATGAGGAGTAGTAGGACCAAGGAGGGGCAAGGAAAGGGAATCATCAGCACCAGCAGGAGGAGGAGGAGGCAGTGTAGGATCACAGAGAGGCAGAATGAGGATCATAAAGAGGACGAGGATCCCAAGGAGGACCAGGAGTATAAGAATGAGGAGGAAGAGGCAGTGTAGGACCACAGAGAGGCAGAATGGGGACCACAAAGAGGAGGACGAGGATCCCAAGGAGGACCAGGAGTGTCAGAAGGAGGCGGAGGAGGCGGTGTAGGACCACAGAGAGGTAGAATGAGGACCATAAAGAGGAGGATGAGGATCCCAAGGAGGACCAGGAGTATAAGAATGAGGAGGAGGAGGCAGTGTAGGACCACAGAGAGGCAGAATGAGGACGAGAAAGAGGAGGACAATGATCCCAAGGAAGACCAGGAGTGTCAGAAGGAGGAGGAGGCAGTGTAGGACCTCAACGAGGGAGAATGAGGACCATAAAGAGGAGGGCGAGGATCCCAAGGAGGACTAGGAGTGTCAAAAGGTGTAGGAGGAGGTGGTGTAGGACCACAGAGAGGCAGAATGAGGACCATAAAGAGGAGGATGAGGATCCCAACGAGGACCAGGAGTGTCAGAAGGAATAGGAGGAGGAGGCAGTGTAGGGCCACAAAGAGGCAGAATGAGGACGATAAAGAGGAGGACAAGGATACCAAGGAAGACCAGGAGTGTCACAAGGAGGAGGAGGCAGTTTAGGACCTCAACGAGGCAGAATGAGGACCATAAAGAGGAGGATGAGGATCCCAAGGAGGACCAGGAGAGTCAGAAGGAAGAGGAGGAGGAGGCAGTGTAGGACCACAGAGAGGCAGAATGAGGACCATAAAGTGGAGGATGAGGATCCCAAGGAGGACCAGGAGTATAAGAATGAGGAGGAGGAGGCAGTGTAGGACCACAGAGAGGCAGAATGAGGACGAGAAAGAGGAGGACAAGGATACCAAGGAGGACCACCAGTGTCAGAAGGAGGAGGAGGAGGCAGTGTAGGACCACAGAGAGGCAGAATGAGGACAACAAAGAAGAGGACTGGGATCCCAAGAAGGACCAGGAGTGTCAGAAGGAGGAGGAGGAGGCAGTGTAGGACCTCAACGAGGCAGAATGAGGACCATAAAGAGGAGGATGAGGATCCCAAGGAGGACCAGGAGGGTCAGAAGGAAGAGGAGGAGGAGGCAGTGCAGGACCACAGAGAGGCAGAATGGGGACCACAAAGAGGAGGACGATGTGAGAAGTTGGCCTGGTATATGCTGTTCACTAATTAAAGTGGACACCTTGCACCAGAACAATTCGACTCTTATGGTAGATAGGTTTAAGACAACCTTTATAGAAAGCTATCCTAGTGGTAGCTGTGGAGAGCAGCCTTCAGGCTAAGTCTTGAAGGATTGTAAAGCAGCTTGTTTTACCACACAATCTCTTGAATCACCAAATGAAAAGACACCACACAGGTATATATTATCTACTGGCGGTCGCCAGTAGATAGTTATAGTTAGGACCTATTTTCCATAGGCAATCCGCAACATTCTATTTGAAATAACTCTTGCGTCGGTTGACGAATCTTCGCGAAATTTTCAAACTTTATGGCCCGCTCCAGTCCGCTCCTACCCTGAAAGTTTCGGGGTGATTCGTCAAGCGGGGGCCGAGAAAAAGGGGGTCCCAAAACGTGTTTTCCCATTCATTTTCCCATAGGAAACTTTAGCCACGGCTACAGCTCGAACTGCTGAACGGAATTACACAAAATTTGGCAAAGGGGTAGTTCTTGGTTCAGAAAGAACCCTTTTGTTAAATGGTGTAAATCCGTTCAGTAGTTGCGGAGAAATTAAAAAATAAGAGTCAAAAAAATCAATTTCCCATAGGAAACTTTATGCAAGGCTACAGCCCGAACTGCTGAACGGAATTACACCAAATTTGGCAAAGAGGTAGTTCTTGGTTCAGAAAGAACCCTTTTGTTAAATGGTGTAAATCCGTTCAGTAGTTGCTGAGAAAATCAAAAGTAAAAACACATATATATCTGGGCGGAGCCTAACCACACATGTCATCGTGAGATCTGATTGGCTGTCAGCACTTCATCCTGGAATTGCTGGCAGCCATCTTGGGACCAATATAAATGATAGTACCCCATTGAAATGCATTGTAGTGAATCGAAGATTTTGAGGGTCACCAAAAGGAGAACTATAAAGGGTGATAACAGACTTTAGTTACATTAGAATTCATTTGTTGATGGTACCAAACTAATTTCAGGAATTGTGGTGTGTTCTAAGGTGATTTTACCCTGTGAAAAACCTTCTGCTGGGATATCATGAATCATGTTTGAGAGAAAACTATTTTCACATGCTTGTCCCATACAGTTTTGGAAGGTGCTCCAGAAGCTAAAATGAGAGCATATTTTCTGTAAATTCACATTATCTTTCTCAGTCATGTGAGAATGAAGTCTGACATTCTCAGTAAAACATGTACATCCAACAAGGGCAGAGACTGTCAGTTGATTCCTTTGTGTTCTACTGCAGCTTCCCAGAGTGTTCTAAAGAACAACTAGAGTGCTAACAGCCTTACTTATGACAAAAGTATGGCACACCTGAAGCCATCTTGATTGGAATAAACTGGTAACACTTAAAACATTTAATTTAAAAAGGAACAAAATGATGGGGTTCATTTTGTCATAGAAATTATGGTTAGTGCTGTAGAAAGAAAAATTAGGACATGTTTCAAGTGTGATCTCAAATATCTTCCTGTTATATTTCAACAGGAGCAGCCTGTCAGTTGATGCCTTTGTGTTCTACTGCAGCTTCCCAGAGTGTTCTAAAGAACAACTAGAGTGCTAACAGTCTTACTTATGACAAACGTATGGCACACCTGAAGCCATCTTGATTGGAATAAACCGGTAACACTTAAAACATTTAATTTAAAAAGGAACAAAATGAGGGGGTTCATTTTGCCATAGAAATTATGGTTAGTGCTGTAGAAAGAAAAATTAGGACATGTTTTAAGTGAGATCTCAAATCCTCTTCTATTTCATTAGAAAATTCTGACATGCAGACTGAAACAATCACTTTCAATACCAGCAGTAGACTTCCAGTTAACTCCTTTAGATTTACTACAGTGATCTAATGAACAACTAGAGTGCTAACATTCTGAATTTATGGCAAATGTGTGACACATCTGAATGCCTTCTTGATGGAATCAAAGTAAAAAACTGAAAGCATTTCCTACTGAGGAGACTGTAGTAAATGAGGAAATTAGGAAACTTCATAACAAATAAGTCTCCCAAGATGGCCACCAGAGAAAAAAGAGCCCAAATGTAGCACAAATATCACCCAGAGGTAGCCCACGTATAGCCCAATGACAGAAGTGTGCAAAACACTTTTTATTTTTGTTTTTTTGCAGTTTTATATAGTGCAGACTGGTCAGGTATTGGAGTGCTTTACATGAGCATTGGTTACATCACACAAGGACAAATTCATGTTGGTTGACCCCTACACTACCCAAACACCACTGCACTACCCAAAACCCTAAAACACTACCCCCAGCACGACCCCCTTCACTACCCAAACACAACTGCACTACCCTAAACTCAAAAACACTACCCCCAGCACGACCCCCTTCACTACCCAAACACCACTGCACTACCCTAAACCCTAAATCTACCCCCTACACTACACAAATACCACTGCACTACCCTAAACCCTAAAACACTAGAACCCAGCACGACCCCCTACAGTACACAAACACCACTGCACTACCCTAAACCCTAAAACACTACCCCCTACACTACATAAACACCATTGCACTACCCTAAACCCTAAAACACTACCCCCAGCATGACCCCCTACACTACACAAACACCACTGCACTACCCTAAACCCTAAAACACTACCCCAGCACGACCCCCTACACTACCCAAACACCACTGCACTACCCTAAACCCTAAAACACTACCCCCAGCACGACTCCCTACACTACACAAACACCACTGGACTACCCTAAACCCTAAAACACTACCCCCAGCACGACTCCCTACACTACCTAAACACCACTACACTAAACCCTAAATCTACCCCCAGCATGACCTCCCACACTACACAAACACCACTACACTACCCTAAACCCTAAAACACTACCCCCAGCACGACCCCCTACACTACCCAAACACCACTGCACTACCCTAAACCCTAAAACACTAACCCCAGCATGACCCCCTACACTACCCAAACACCACTGCACTACCCTATACCCTAAAACACGACCCGTACATTACACAAACACAACTGCACTACCCTAAACCCTAAAACACTACCCACAGCATGACCCCCTACACTACACAAACACCACTGCACTACCCTAAACCCTAAAACACTACCCCCTACACTACACAAACACCACTGCCCTACCCTAAACCCTAAAACACAACCCCAGCATGACCCCCTACACTACACAAACACCACTGCACTACCCTAAACCCCCCTACACTATACAAACACCACTGCATTACTCTAAACCCTAAAACGCTACTCCCAGCACGACCCCCTCACAACACAAACACCACTGCACTACCCTAAACCCTAAATCGACCCCCAGCATGACCCCCTACACTACCCAAACACCACTGCCATACCCTAAACCCTAAAACACTACCCCCAGCATGAACCCCTACACTACCCAAACACCACTGCACTACCCTAAACCTTAAAACACTACCCCCAGCACTACCCCCTACACTACACAAACACCACTGCACTACCCTAAACCCTAAAACACTACCCCAGCACTACCCCCTACACTACCCAAACACCACTGCACTACCCTAAACCCTAAAACACTACTCCCAGCACGACTCCCTACACTACCCAAACACCACTGCACTACCCTAAACCCTAAATCTACCCCCAGCACGACCCCCTACACTACCCAAACACCACTGCACTACCCTAAACCATAAAACACTACCCCCAGCATGACCCCCTACACTACTCAAACACCACTGCACTACCCTAAACCCTAAAACACTAACCCAGCACGACCCCCTACACTACCCATACACCACTGCACTACCCTAAAGCCTAAAACACTACCCCGAGCATGACCCCCTACACTACTGCACTACCCTAAACCCTAAAACACTACCCCCAGCACGACCCCCTACACTACCCAAACACCACTGCACTACCCTAAACCCTAAAACACTACCCCCAGCACGACCCCCTACACCACCCAAACACCACTGCACTACCCTAAACCCTAGAAAAGAAACCCCCACCCCATGCCCAATCCCCCTTACCTCTCACTCCTCGTGGTTCCTCTCTCCTCGTGGTTCCTGCTTCACGTTGTCTCTGAGGGGCGGTGCACGTTGTTGTGAGGAAACGGAACAGCCTCTGTTTCCTTACAACGACATGGATCGTCTACATGTTTTTAGAACGCATGGTCATTTACCATACATACCTTTACAACAAAATTCGTTGTAAAGGCATGTGTGGTAAATGACCATGCGTTCTAAAAAATGCGTAGTAATGACTTCGTGATGTACAACGCATGCGTGGTAATGCATGCGTTGTAATGGTATCACAAAGTAAAAAGTCGTTGTAACGGCTGTTTACCGATCGAAGCTGGCCCCTGTTCTTCAGTGAGACGTTTATTTGATTAATTAGGAGGAAGGAATGTGTTTTTTTTACCGAAAAGTGCATTCCCGGCTGTTGTATTGTGAAAGTGTCCGCGTGGCCTGGTTTCACTTCCGGTGAGAGAGTGGAAGAGTCTGTTTGGATCTAAAGGAGTTCTGTTGTTGGACGGGGCCGGCGCGACATGTCATCAGAAAACATAGCTAATGGAAAGCGTCCTCCCTGAAGTGTGGAGCAGTGCCATGAGAGGTCAACGAGTGTGCGTCCCACCGCAGTATGACCGTACCGCGTGACCCATGTGCCACCTCCAGGGTACGGGAGGCAGAAGCGGCATCGCAGGTCCTCTTGAAGACCGTTGTAGCACTAATTCTACATTTTGGTACTAGGGCATTTTAACTTTGTTGTTCCTGCCAGATACAAAGAGAAGATCCTGTGTTATTCAGTGCCCTCGTTACCTTTTTTGTGGGTTGTGGTGCTTGTCACTTCGCTGCCCCGCCGGTGCACACGACTGGGCACCCCACCTCGTGTGCCATCTGCAGGGCCTCTGCCCTCGGATCACTGGTTTCGGTTTCTGGAGTGGCAACATAAACAGTTGCTCCCAAAGGACTAGCCTGAACACTTAGGTGAATATCCCCTGCACCAGCATTCCACGGAAATTCTTTCCTAGCTCTCCCACGTCAACGAGGACGTCATAATAGCACGGCTCCGCTCGCGACACCGTATGACGTCATCGGAGCCATAAGAGAACCTCGTCGGCATGCTGACGTCAGTTCCACCCATTTTTTCCGTGTCACCGAGGCAAACAGGGGACCGAGACATTTTCACATGTATACATAGTATAATAAATATATATATATTCACTGAAAAAACCATAGGTTTCAGGCACGTTATAGTTAGAAATTAGCATTTAAAAAACCTTAGAAATTCACTGAAAAAACAATAGGTTTCAGGCACGTTATAGTTAGAAATGAGCATTTAAAAAACCTTAGAAATTCACTGAAAAAACCATAGGTTTCAGGGGCGTTATAGTTAGTTGGACATTTCACTCGTACAAAACCATAGAAATTCCCCCGTTATAGTTAGTTCAGCTAACTATAACTTCAGCGCATCCGCAATGCACTGCTGATGACGTCACATATTACATCACTCATGACATGGTCAGTGACATCACTCATGACATCACTGATGACATCTCAAATGACATCACTGATGACATCACTGATGACATCATCCAGTGAATGAGTGTTTTTCTGAAAATTAAATATGTTTTATATATGTATATCTCAAGGTCGATGGAAGAATAAATGGGTATATAAGTGTCTAAATGGATGATTTTGTTTTGTAAAATTGATTGTATAACTGACTAAGTGTATCTTAGTGAATACATGGGTTAGTGAGTAATGTTTAAATATGAAAATATCTGTATCAGTCTCTCACTTTGTGCATAAGTGGCTGCATGGGTTGGTGAGTAGCTACATGAGTGTCTATATGGGTTATTAGTTGGTTTTTGAGTATCAGTATGAGTGTCTGAGTGTCTGTATGGTTCGGTGGGGGTATTACTTAGTGCATAGATGCATGAATGAGTGACTCACTGTTTGTATGTGTTGAAGACAGCATGTGTGCAGGACTGTATAGGTGGATGAGTATGTGTATGGGTGTGTTAGTGAGTGAATGACTGTCTCAATAGTGTCTTTATGAGTAACTACATATGTTTTAAACTAGTATATGTGAGTATTGGTGTATATAAGTGAGTATATGTGAGAGTGAGAGATTGGAAGAGTTCCTGTACAAATAAGTAGGTGTTTCTATAAGTGATTGTTTAAGAGAGTAAGTATGTGTAAGTTTCTGTAGAAGTAAGTGTGGTAGTGTGTGTATAACTGTATATGCAAGTAAATGGATGTTTGATACTTTGTTTGCATGTGTGACTATGTGTGTGAGTAACTCTATGGATGAGTGGCGGTGTGTAACAGGATGTATAGGTGTATGAGTACATATGATGAGTGAGTACATGTATGAGTGACTGTATAGGGACTGTTGGTGAATGAGTGGATGTGTGTGTAGATCTTGGAATTACTGAATAGGTGTGTTGTAACTGGTATTGGTATGTCCATTGTTTTGAAAATGTTAGTTTGTATTTTTGAGTGTGTGTATCAAAGGTTATATTAGGGTGAGAGGAGGTCTGCCACTCTATCACAAGGATGATGTCATCAGTGATGTCATCAGTGATGTCATTTGAGATGTCATCAGTGATGTCATGAGTGATGTCACTGACCATGTCATGAGTGATGTAATATGTGACGTCATCAGCAGTGCATTGCGGGTGCGCGAGTTATAGTTAGCTGAACTAACTATAACGGGGGAATTTCTATGGTTTTGTACGAGTGAAATGTCCAACTAACTATAACGCCCCTGAAACCTATGGTTTTTTCAGTGAATATCAAATATACATGTATTTATTAATAAACACTCTCTACTAATCTCTTTATGAGATTAGAGGACAGGAACATATGTACAAGTCAAATATTATCAGAATAAGTTTAGCACAATTGAATATTACAATCTTAGTTTGCTAGACCTAGGTCTAGGGCATCTAGAATCGAGGGACCCCCAAGAACCACCCCAGGTAGTTGTAGGAGACCCACAGGGGACGGACGCGGTGACCTGGCACCGATGCGAATCCTGTACGAGTCTATGCACTCAGACGCGATTGAGATATCAATGTTAAAGGTCCCTTGCGTGTTTGAGGCGAACACACCGATCGGTCCTTGTACGAGTCGAAGGACGCGGTTACAGATGGAATTGCAAGGGAGTTGGACGCGGTGTGTCTAACACAGACGCGAACCTTGTACGAGTCAATGCGATAGTCGCACTTGGAAAGTTAGAGTTTTAGGACACTTCTAGGGAAGCTACAAGCAAGTCACTTACAGGGTAAGTAGTTCTAGGGCCCACACCCACAGGAGCACCGTAGTGCTGAAGTTACCTCACCCAGGGGAGCCGGGTGCATAGGTGTTCTTTGGTGTCGGGTCGCGGCGTCGTTTTCAATGGGAGCCAGTGAAGACTTGCTGCTTGCGGCGACAGGAGAAGTGTCCGGAGGAATCCAAGACTGGATTCGGAAGATGGAAGACCTGAAAGCAGAAGGGACAGTGTTCAAAGTCACTTGGCAGTGACTCGGGGCAAGGAAGATGGATGCCCACCGTCGTCGCAAGATTCAGGTCATTTGCGGTTGCCTTGACTCTTCAGCCACGAGGTCCAGGAGGCGTCGACGGCGACCAGGAGCTGGATTCGGCGTGTCCCACGATGTCTGCAGCTTACTGCTGTGTCGGCAACTCGATAGGAGCCAACAAGCCTTGGTAACAGCAAGTCTCGGGGAAAGTGCAAAGAGGCAATGGCGCAGACCAGCAAGGTATGTGGGACTCACCCAGCGAGGGTAAGTCAGGGCAGGCCTGGAGCAACCAGAGGAGCCCTTTGGTTTCTTTAGGAAGTCTTCTGGGGACCAACAAGCCGGCTGGCAAGGGATCGCGAAGACGCCTCGGGAGGATTCGCTCACAGGGGCCCACGGTCACTCGGGACGTGGTAGGCCGCTGATCTTAGGAGGGATTCCTGCTGGAGGCTAGGACCACACGTGGTCCAAAGCACAAGTTCGTGGAACGTTGTGAAGGGGTTGCACTCGACAATAGTGCACGGTACACAGGGGTCGCGGTTCCTCGTTACTCTTGGGGTCCACTGGCCTCAGCTTCGCTGGGGACTCACGATGGCCTTTGAGAAGTCAGGAAATCCACTTCTTGGGCTGCAGGGACTTCAGACTCCGGCGGGAGCGGCGTAGTTTGCAACCGTCGTTTGTAGTTTTTGGTGCCTGCCAAGCAGGGGAGTCACTCCTTGACTCCAAGGGAGATTATTCAGTCTTCCAAAGGTAGTGGAACGTCGAAGGTCCGGGATTCTTCTTGTAGAGCGTCGTCCAGGGAAATCTAGGGTGCAATGCACAGGTTCCCCCTCTTATACTAAAAGAAGGGGAGGGACTAGCTCTATGACCCTACCTATGGGAGGGTCAGGGGAGTGGGTGGCTACACCCACTTCCCTTTGTCCAGTTTCGCGCCAGAGCTGGGGCAGGTAGCCCCTGAGCCGGTTTGAACTGGCATATGCACAGAGGAGCCTTCTGCTCCCCCAGTGCAGGACTTCAAAGCACTCTAAGAGTGCACCCACCCAGCCCCAATACACTAAACCCTGTCTGGGAGGTGGTCACACCCCCTTGGGACAGGATATCTATTGTTGGGCTTCCTCCACTGCGAGTGTTGGTCGTCAGCAGGAGGGCAGCCCAGTGTTCTGTGACTGGTGGCATCCATTTTGTGATGCCAGGGCTCTGTCGGATTCTACCGCGTTTCCACAGTAGGTACATGTCTATCCCTCTAGAAGGGTGGAATGCTACCCCCGCCGCCAGGACTGGCGGGGGGGGTAGTATTCCAAGATGTTTGACACCAAACACGACATGTTTCGATACAGCCATTCCAAAGTTAGCATTTTACCGCGAGGATATAATGCACTTAAAAGTATATGGTTTAACCACATCCACAAACAGCACCAGAGAATGGACTCTGAGAGCTGCAGAGGGGCCCTGCTCAGGCAGAGGCACCCCCTCACATAGAAGCCAAGCACCCTGCCCTCAGGATTGATAGGGCCTGCCTTAGGGGTGACTGATAGGTTCATATGTGTGTGCAGGAGAGATATAGGGGACCTATATCTCAGTGAGGGGTGCTAGCACCACCTCACCCAGGCTGCAGTAGCAGGCCTGTGGTGTCAGATTTAGTCTGCTTCCCAGGGGTTGCACAATACATGCTGCAGCCCTTGGTAGGCCTGTGAAGTACCTATGCCCTTGGTACCTAAGGTACCATATACTAGGGACTCATAAGGTACCACAGTATCCAATCACTAGTGCACCTAGAGTGCACTCCAAGTCGTTTAAAGAGAAAGCAGATAGGCTGGGGCCCTGAATAGCAGGATCCCAGCCTGACTAAGTCAAAAACCAACAAAACACCAGGAAAAAAGTGGGGGCAACCATGTAGTCAGATTCCACCTTCCTATAGACGAGGATCCCGAGGAGGACCAGGAGTGTCCGAAGGAGGAGGAGGCAGTGTAGGACCTCAACAAGGCAGAATGAGGATCATAAAGAGGAGGACGAGGATCCGAAGAAGGACCAGCAGTGTCAGAAGGAGGAGGAGGAGGCAGTGTAGGACCAAAGAGAGGCAGAATGAGGACCATAAAGAGGAGGACGAGGATCCCAAGGAGGACCAGGAGTGTCAGAAGGAGGAGGCAGTGTAGGACCTCAACGAGGCAGAATGAGGATGATAAAGAGGAGGACCGGGATACCAAGGAGGACCAGGAGTGTCAAAAGGAGGAGGAGGAGGCAGTGTAGGACCACAATGAGACAGAATGAGGACCATAAAGAGGAGGATCAGGATCCCAAGGAGGACCAGCAGTGTCAGGAGGAGGAGGCGGGGTAGATCCACAGAGAGACAGAATGAGGACGATAAAGAGGAGGACAAGGATCCCAAGGAGACCGAGGAGTGTCAGAAGGAGGGGGAGGAGGCAGTGTAGGACCAAAATGAGGCAGAATGAGGACCATAAAGAGGAGGAGGAGGATCCCAAGGAGGACCAGGAGTGTCAGAAGGAGGAGGAGGAGGAGGAGGCAGTGTAGGACCACAGAGAGGCAGAATGAGGACCATAAAGAGGAAGACAAGGATCGCAAGAGTGTCAGAAGGAGGAGGAGGAGGCAGTGTAAGTCCCCAACGAGGCAGAATGAGGACCATAAAGAGGAGGACGAGGATCCCAAGGAGGACTAGGAGTGTCAGAAGGAGGAGGAGGCGGTGTAGGACCACAGAGAGGCAGACTGAGGATCATAAAGAGGAGGATGAGGATCCCGAGGAGGACCACGAGTGTCAGAAGGAGGAGGAGGAGTCAGTGTAGGGCCAAAGAGAGGCAGAATGAGAACCATAAAGAGGAGGAGGAGGATCCCAAGGAGGACCAGGAGCGTCAGAAGGAGGAGGAGGAGGAGGCAGTGTAGGACCACAGAGAGGCAGAATGAGGACCACAAAGAGGAGGACGAGGATCCCAAGGAGGACCAGGAGTGTCAGAAGGAGGAGGAGGAGGCGGTGTAGGACCACAGAGAGGCAGAATGAGGACCATAAAGAGGAGGACGAGGATCCCTAGGAGGACCAGGAGTGTCAGAAGGAGGAGGATGTAGGAGAGTAGGATCTGCTTCTTATAGTTACCCCCACTTTTTGCTGATGTATCACTGTTTTTGACTTAGACTGACTGGGATCCTGCTATTCAAGACCCCAATCTATCTGCTTTCTCCTATAAATTGATTGCATGTACTTTAGGTACACTCCAGATTGGATTCTGGGGTACCCTTATTAGTCCCTAGTATATGGTACACAATGTACCCAGGGCATAGGTACCCCAGAGGCCTCCCAGGGGCTGAAGCATGTATTGTGCCACCCTGAGAGGCAATTCAAAATGACACCACAGGTCTGCTACTGCAGCCTGTGTAAGGAGGTGCATGCACCCCTTACTTAGATATAGGTTACCTATATCTATTCTAAATCACTACACATGTAAACCTATCAGTCACCCCTATGGAAGGCCTTATCAATGCTGAAGGCAGGGTGCTGGGTTTTGTGTGAGAGGGTGCCCCTGCATGAGAAGAGCCCCTCTGCAGCCTTCGGAACCTATTCTCCGGGGTTGTCTGTGATGCAGCCAAACATATATACTTAAGTGCATTATAACCTCGCGGTAAATGCTAACTTTAAAACGGCTGCTTAGAAACATGTCGTGTTTGGTGTCAAACACCTTGAATTCCTCCCTTGTAGAACCACTACTATGGGTCTCCGGTCCACCCGGTACCAGCTTTCTCGACCTCGGCAGCACAAAATGGATGCTGCCAGCCACAGACACGAGTCTGCCCTCCTGCTGCTGAACCAAGCTCGAGCAGAGGAAGGCCTGACAATAGGTTTCCTGTCACAGGGAGGTGTGACCACCTCCCAGACAGGCTTTAGTGTATTGGGGCTGGGTGGGTGCACTCTTACAGTGCCAGAAATTCTGCAGTGGGGGCACATATGGTGTCCCCATGCATAGTCTGGCTCAAACCAGTTGCAGGAGCCATTTGCTCCTGCTCTGGCCCGAAACTGGACAAAGGACATGGGTGTAACCACCCCTCTGTCCTGACCCTCCCCTAGGAGGGACCCCAGAGTTAGTCCAACCCCTTCCCTGGGTATAAAGTGGGAAACCTGACTACAGGACTTTGGATTTTACCTGGACTAAACTCTGCTACAGAAACCAAGTACTTCGACGGTCTACACTTCGCTGGACGACAGAAGAATCTCCCTTGGAGTAAAGGAGTTACTCCCCTGCAGCAGCAGGCACCTAAACGCATCTGACCGGTTTGCATCTCCCGAGCTCCTGAGGACTCCGAAGATTTCTGCAACACAGGAAGTGGGTTCCCAAGCGTCCCTGAGGTCGATCTACTCTCTCAGCAATCCTGAGACCAGTATCCCTCGTGGGGACCGTGCAACCCAAACCCCTGTGCACCGTGTACTTTTGCAGCAGCATATGCTTTTAGGCGATCCCGGAGGCTGTGCTTTGGACTACGTGTAGTCCCGACCCCGAGCATCATTTCCACTGAAGATCTCCGGCCTCCACTCCACGAGTGCTCTGTGGGCTGGTGCTTTGTGATTCAGCTCGAGGTCCCTTCGCGATCCCTGGTCCGCTGGCCTGTGGGTCCTGGCGAGGGTCACTTTGATTTTCCTTGGGCTTCCCTGGTTGCTCCAGATGTGCCCTGACTCCCCGTAGCTTGGAGAGTCTCCTGGACCTTGCTGGTCTACACCGTAACCTGTTTCCTCTGACCGCGTGGGTTGCCTTTGACAAGGCTTGTTGGTGTTCAATCCGGACACTGACCCCTCAGCACTCGACATCCTTCGTGGGACAGCTCACCTCCGGACTTTGGTTGTCGTCGACATCTCCTGGTCCCCGTGGCTGCAGAGTCAAACATCCTATCTTCACACCTGAAGCACCCGATATCGGTGGGCATTCGCCTATCGAGCCCCTGGTCACCCTGAAGTGACCCAGACTCTGTCCTCTCTGTTTTCAGGTTCTTCTCACCTCGGATCCAGGCCTGGATTCCACCGGACACTTTTCATCTTCCCGGCAGCAGCACTTCTTCGCATCACGCCATTGAAAACGACGAGGGTTTCTGACACCACTTGACCCCTATGCACCCGGCTCCTCTGGGATAGGTAACACGGGTACCTCGGTACTCACAAGGGTGCTGGACTTAGAACCTTCTATGTTCCAAAGGGTTTGCTTGAAGTCCTCTCCGAAGTGTCCTTAAACTGTAATTTTCCAACCGCGACTTTCCCATAGAGTTGTACAGAGCTCGCGTCTGTGTTCCCACACTGCACCCGTCCTCCGTGGGCTCCTGTGTCACTCCTTTGGGTGGTTCCTTGGGGTCCCAGCGATTCTACGTGCTCTAGGCACTGTGTCTAGTGAAGTCGTTGTTGTTATACCATTTTTTTAGTATATGGTTCGGTCTCCCCTGGAGCCCGCTGTGTATTGTGCTATTTACTGCCGTTCTATTGATTAACTATTGTGTGCTTTATGTTCTAATCTCACCTAGAGATTAGTAGAGAGTGTTTAGTAATAAATACATATTTTTTATATAACACTTGTGTGGTTCTCCCTTCATTTGGTCACTCAGGAGGTTCTGTTCTGGTAAACCAAGCTGCTTTACATTCCTTCAAGATTAAGCCTGAAGGCTGCTCTCCATAGCTACCACTAGGATAGCTTTCATAAAGGTTATCTTTAACCTAATCATCAATAAGGGTCGTTTGGACTGTGCAAGGTGCCCACTTTAATTAGTGGACAGCATATACCAGGCCAACTTCTCACAACCAGGAGTGTCAGAAGGAGGAGGTGGATGAGGCAGTGTAGGACAACAATGAGGCAGAAGGAGGACCATAAAGAGGAGGATGAGGATCCCAAGGAGGACCAGGAGTATAAGAATGAGGAGGAGGAGGCAGTGTAGGACCACAGAGAGGCAGAATGAGGACCATTAAGAGGAGGACGGGTATCCCAAGAAGCACCAGGAGTGTCAGAAGGAGGAGGAGGCAGTGTAGGACCATAGAGAGGCAGAATGAGGAGCATAAAGAGGAGGACAAGGATCCCAAGGAGGACCAGGAGTGTAAGAAGGAGGAGGAGGCAGTGTAGGACAACAATGAGGCAGAATGAGGACAATAAAGAGGAGGACGAGGATCCCAAGGAGGACCACGAGTGTCAGAAGGAGGAGGAGGAGACAGTGTAGGACCACAGCGAGGCAGAAGGAGGACCCTAAAGAGGAGGATGAGGATCCCAAGGAGGACCAGGAGTATAAGAATGAGGAGGAGGAGGCAGTGTAGGACCACAGAGAGGCAGAATGAGGACCATTAAGAGGAGGACGGGTATCCCAAGAAGGACCAGGCGTGTCAAAAGGAAGAGGAGGAGGCAGTGAAGGACCACAGAGAGGCAGAATGAGGACCATAAAGATTAGGACGAGGATCCCAAGGAGGACTAGGAGTATCTGAAGGAGGAGGAGGAGGAGGCAGTGTAGGACCACAAAGAGGAGGACGAGGATCCCAAGGAGGACCAGGAGTGTCAGAAGGAAGAGGAGGAGGCAGTGCAGGACCACAGAGAGGCAGAATGAGGACCACAAAGAGGAGGACGAGGATCCCAACAAGGACCAGGAGTGTCAGAAGGAGGAGGAGGAGGTGGTGTAAGTCCACAACGAGGCAGAATGAGGACCATAAAGAGGAGGACGAGGATTCCAAGGAGGACCAGGAGTGTCAGAAGGAGGAGGAGGAGGCAGTGTAGGACCTCAACAAGGCAGAATGAGGACCATAAAGAGGAGGACGAGGATCACAAGGAGGACCAGGAGTGTCAGAAGGAGGAGGAGGCAATGTAGGACCACAGAGAGGCAGAATGAGGACCATAAAGAGGAGGATGAGGATCCCAAGGAGGACCAGGAGTGTAAGAAGGAGGAGGCAGTGTAGGACCACGGAGAGGCAGAATGAGGACGATAAAGAGGAGGACAAGGATACCAAGGAGGACCAGGAGTGTCAGAAGGAGGAGGAGGAGGCAGTGTAGGACCTCAACGAGGGAGAATGAGGACCATTAAGAGGAGGATGAGGATACCAAGGAGGACCAGGAGTGTCAGAAGGAGGAGGAGGAGGAGGCAGTGTAGGACCACAGAGAGGCAGAATGAGGACCATAAAGAGGACGAGGATCCCAAGGAGGACCAGGAGTATAAGAATGAGGAGGAGAAGACAGTGTAGGATCACAGAGAGGCAGAATGAGGACCATAAAGAGGAGGACCAGGATCCCAAGAAGGACAGGAGTGTCAGAAGGAAGAGGAGGAGGCAGTGTAGGACCACAGAGAGATAGAATGCGGACCATAAAGAGTAGGACAAGGATCCCAAGGAGGACGAGGAGTAGCTGAAGGAGGAGGAGGAGGCAGTGTAGGACCACAGAGAGGCAGAATGAGGACCACAAAGAGGAGGACGAGGATCCCAAGGAGGACCAGGAGTGTCAAAAGGAAGAGGAGGAGGGAGTGTAGGACCACAGAGAGGCAGAATGAGGACCACAAAGAGGAGGACGAGGATCCCGAGGAGGACCAGGAGTGTCAGAAGGAGGAGGAGGAGGCAGTGTAGGACCTCAACCAGGCAGAATGAGGACCATAAAGAGGAGGATGAGGATCCCAAGGAGGACCAGGACTGTCAGAAGGAGGAGGCAGTGTAGGACCACAGAGAGGCAGAATCAGGACTATAAAGAGAAGGACGAGAACCTCAAGGAGGACCTGGAGTGTCAGAAGGAGGAGGAGCAGGCAGTGTAGGACCACAGAGAGGCAGAATGAGGACCGTAAGGAGGAGGAGGAGGATCCCAAGGAGGACCAGGAGCGTCAGAAGGAGGAGGAGGAGGAGGCAGTGTAGGACCACATAGAGGCAGAATGAGGACCATAAAGAGGAGGACGATTATCCCTAGGAGGACCAGGAGTGTCAGAAGGAGGAGGAGGCAGTGTAGGACCACAGAGAGGCAGAATGAGGACCATAAAGAGGAGGATGAGGATCCCAAGGAGGACCAGGAGTGTAAGAAGGAGGAGGCAGTGTAGGACAACGGAGAGGCAGAATGAGGACGATAAAGAGGAGGACAAGGTTACCAAGGAGGACCAGGAGTGTCAGAAGGAGGAGGAGGCAGTGTAGGACCTCAACGAGGGAGAATGAGGACCATTAAGAGGAGGATGAGGATACCAAGGAGGACCAGGAGTGTCAGAAGGAGGAGGAGGCAGTGTAGGACCACAGAGAGGCAGAATGAGGACCATAATGAGGATGAGGATCCCAAGGAGGACCAGGAGTATAAGAATGAGGAGGAGCAGGAGGAGGCAGTGTAGGACCACAGAGAGGCAGAATGAGGACCATAAAGAGGAGGACCAGGATCCCAAGAAGGACAGGAGTGTCAGAAGGAAGAGGAGGAGGCAGTGAAGGACCACAGAGAGGCAGAATGCGGACCATAAAGAGTAGGACAAGGATCCCAAGGAGGACGAGGAGTAGCTGAAGGAGGAGGAGGAGGCAGTGTAGGACCACGGAGAGGCAGAATGAGGACCACAAAGGAGGAGGACGAGGATCCCAAGGAGGACCAAGAGTGTCAAAAGGAAGAGGAGGAGGAGGGAGTGTAGGACCACAAAGAGGCAGAATGAGGACCACAAAGAGGAGGACGAGGATCCCGAGG
The DNA here is from genome assembly GCA_963921515.1 of Calotriton arnoldi. Taxonomy (NCBI): domain Eukaryota; kingdom Metazoa; phylum Chordata; class Amphibia; order Caudata; family Salamandridae; genus Calotriton; species Calotriton arnoldi. The sequence continues at coordinate 111,412 of CAWUFW010016386.1, read as the reverse complement.
AGGACCAGGAGTGTCAGAAGGAGGAGGATGAGGCAGTGTAGGACCTCAACGAGGCAGAATGAGGACCATAAAGAGGAGGATGAGGATCCCAAGGAGGACCAGGACTGTCAGAAGGAGGAGGCAGTGTAGGACCACAGAGAGGCAGAATGAGGACGATAAAGAGAAGGACGAGAACCTCAAGGAGGACCTGGAGTGTCAGAAGGAGGAGGAGCAGGCAGTGTAGGACCACAGAGAGGCAGAATGAGGACCATAAGGAGAAGGAGGAGGATCCCAAGGAGGACCAGGAGCGTCAGAAGGAGGAGGAGGAGGCAGTGTAGGACCACGGAGAGGCAGAATGAGGACCATAAAGAGGAGGACGAGGATCCCTAGGAGGACCAGGAGTGTCAGAAGGAGGAGGATGTAGGAGAGTAGGATCTGCTTCTTATAGTTACCCCCACTTATTGCTGATGTTTCACTGTTTTTCGACTTAGCCAGACTGAGGCCCTGCTAATCAGGACCCCAGTCTATCTGCTTTCTACTCTAAATTGACTGTATGTACTTTAGGCACACTCCAGATTGAATTCTGGGGTACCCTTGTGAACCCCTAGCATATGGTATACTATGCCCCCAGGGCATAGGTACCCCGGAGGCCTACCAGGGGCTGCAGCATGTATTGTGCCACCCCTGGGAAGCCTTTAAAATGACACAACAGGTCTGCTACAGCAGCCTGTGTAAGGTGGTGTATGCACCCCTTACTGAGATATAGGTTCCCTATATCTCTCCATATCACTGCACATGTAAACCTATCAGTCACCCCTATGGCAGGCCTTAACAATCCTGAAGGCAGGGTGCTGGGTTTCATGTGAGAGGGTGCTCATGCATGAGCAGAGCCCCTCTGCAGCTTTCGGAATCTTCATTCCGGGGTTGTTTGTGATGCAGCCAGACCATATACTCTTAAGTGCATTATAACCTCGCTGTAAATGCTAACTTGAGAATGGCTGCATGGAAACATGTCGTGTTTGGTGTCAAACACCTTGGAATCATACCTCCACCCCAGTAACTGGGGTGGGAGGTATGATTCCACCCTACTAGAGGGAGAAACATGGCACCACCGGTACACCCGGTACCAGCTTAACAGAACCCTGGCATCACAAAATGGATGCTGCAGCCACAGACACGAGTCTGCCCTCCTGCTGCTGGACGAAACTCCGGCAGGGGAGGCCTGGACAATAGGTTTCCTGTCACAGGGAGGTGTGACCACCTCCCAGACAGGCTTTAGTGTATTGGGGCTGGGCGGGTGCACTCTGAGAGTGCTTTGAAGTCTGCACTGGGGGCACATTTGGTGTCCCTGTGCATAGTCCAGCTCAAACCGGTTGCAGGGGCTACCAGCCCCTGCTCTGGCACGAAACTGGACAAAGGAAATGGGTGTAGCCACCCTCTTCCTGACCCTCCCATAGGTGGGTCCCCAGAGTTTGTCCCACCCCTTCCTTGGGTATAAAGTAGGAACCCCTGACTACAGGACTTTAGATTACACCTGGACTAAACTCTGACACAGAAACCAAGTACTTCGACGATCTGCACTACGCTGGATGACTGAAGAATCTCCCTTGGAGTAAAGGAGTTACTCCCCTGCAAGGCAGGCACCTTTAACGCAACTGACCGGTTGGCATCTCCAAAGCTCCGACGGACTCCGAAGAATATTGCCACACAGGAGGTGCGTTTTCCAAGGTCTTAGAGGTCGCTCTGTGCCCACAGCAAGTCTGAGGCCTGTATCCCTTGTGGTGACCGTGCAACCTGAACCCCTGGGCACCGCGTCCATTTGCAGAAGCATCAGCTTTCCGGCAACCCCTGAGGCTGAGCTTTGGGTTACTTGTAGCCCTGACCCCGAGCAGTGATCACACTGAAGATTGCAGGCCTACACTCAACGAGTGTTCCGTGGGCCGCCATTTTGTGATTCCTCTCGAGGTCCTTTCGCGATCCCTGGTCCATTGACCTGTGGGTCCCCAAGCAGGCAACTCTAACTTTGATTGGGCTTCCCTGATTGCTCCAGACGTGCCCTGACTCTCCATTGCTTGGGGAGTCCCCAGGACCTTGCTGGTCCGCACAGAAGCATCTTTTCTCTTCCTGCGTGGGTTGCTGTTGCCAAGGCTTGTTGTGTTCAATCTGAGCACCGACACCCCAGCACTCGACATCCTTTGTGGGACAGCTCGAATCCGGCTCCTGGTCATCCTTGACGTCTCCGGGACCCCGTGGCTGTAGAGTCAAGCTTCACCTCTTCGCACCTGAAGCACCCAACATCGGTGGGCATTCGATTGCTCCGCTCCTGGTCACTGGCTAGTGACCCAGACTCTGTCCCCTCTGCTTTCAGGTTCTTCACATCTTCGATCCAGGCTTGCATCACCCAGGACACTTTTCTTCTTCACGGCAGCAGCACTTTGCAGCAGATCGCCATTGAAATCAACGACGATTCCCGACACCCTTTGACACCTATGCACCGGCTTCCCTGTGTGAGGTAACTAGAGTACTACGGTGCTCCCGTGGGTATTGGCCCTAGAACCCCTTAAGTCTAAAGGGGTTTGCTCAAAGTCCTCTCCTAAGTGTCCTTTTGCTTTAAAATTCCAATTGCGCCTTTCCTCATAGAATCCTACGGCGCTCGCGGCTGTGTTCCCACACTGCACACGTCCCCCGTGGGTCTCCTGTGTCACTACCTTGGGTGGTTCCTTGGGGTCCCAGCGATTCTACGTGCTCTAGGCACTGTGTCTAGTCAAGTCGTGGTTATTATACCACTTTCTTAATATATGGTTTGGTCCCCCCCTGAGGCCCAGTGTATATTGTGTTATTTACTGTCGTTTTAATACTTTGATATTGTGTATCTTGGACTCTAATCTCATAAAGAGATTAGTAGTTAGTGTTTAGAAATAAATACATATATCTTATATATATACCTTGTGTGGTTCTCCTTTCATTTGGTCATTCAAGAGGTTATAATCTGATAAACCAAGCTGCTTTACACTCCTTCAAGACTTAGCCTGAAGGCTGCTCTCCATAGCTACCACTAGGATAGCTTTCAATAAAGGTTGTCTTTAAACCTATCATCAATAAGGGTCGTTTGGACTGGTACAAGGTGCCCACTATAACTATTGGACAGCATATGCCAGGCCAACTTCTCACAGAGGGGGCGGTGTAGATCCACAGAGAGAGAGAATGAGGACGATAAAGAGGAGGACAAGGATACCAAGGAGGACCAGGACTGTCAGAAGAGGAGGAGGAGGAGGCAGAATGAGGACCACATGTGAGAAGTTGGCCTGGTATATGCTGTCCACTAATTATAGTGGGCACCTTGCACCAGTCCAAACAACCCCTTATTGGAGATAGGTTAAAGACAACCTTTATTGAAAGCTATCCTAGTGGTAGCTATGGAGAGCAGCCTTCAGGCTAAGTCTTGAAGGAATGTAAAGCAGCTTGTTTTACCAGTCTATAATCTCTTGAGTGACCAAATGAAAGAGGACCACACCAGGTATATATATATAAAATATATGTATTTAGTCTTAAACACACCCCTCTAGTCTCTTTATGAGGCTAGAGTTCGAAGTACATAAGTTACAAGTCAGTTATCAACAGTAATAGCACAAATACACGTTTGAGCCCTAGGGGCGTACCAAACCATATACCAATAAAGTGGTATAAGAACCCCGACTGAGCTAGACACAAGGCCTAGAGCCTGTGGAAGTGCTTGGCCCTCAATGAACCACCCAAGGTAGTGACACAGGGGACCCACGGGGCGCCGTTGACTTCTATGGGGAATGTCGCGGTTGGAGTTTTAAAGAAAAAGGACACTTAGAGGAGGACTTGGAGCAACCCCCTTTAGAACTAGGTTGTTCTAGAGTCTATACCCACGGGAGCACCGGAGTACTCGAGTTACCTCACCCAGGGAAGCCGGGTGCATAGGTGTCTTTCGGGGTCGGGTTTCGTCGTCGTTTTCAATGGCGATCTGCTGCAAAGTGCTGCTGGCGACCAAGTCGAAAGTGTTCGGGTGGATCCAAGGGTGGATCGAAGATCTGAAGAACCTGAAAGCAGAGGGGACAGAGTCTGGGTCACTAGCCAGTGACCAGGAAGGCGATGAGCAGATGCCCACCGATGTCGGGTGCTTCAGGTAGGTTGACGGTCGTCTTGACTCTTCAGCCACGAGGTCCAGGAGGCGTTGACGACGACCAGGAGCTGGATTCGAGCTGTCCCATGACGTCTGTCGATTGCAGGGGTGTCGGCGACCGGATTGGACCCAACAAGCCTTGGCAACGGCAAGTCACGTGGAAATAGAAGAAGGACGGTGGTACAGACCAGCAAGGTCTGAGGGACTCACCCAGCGAGGGTAAGTCAGGGCACTTCTGGAGCAACCAGGGAAGCCCAAGCAGAAGAAGAGTTGCCTTCGGGAGGGCCCACTAGCCAACGGACTAGCGACCGCAAAGGAGCCTCGAGTGGACGCACTTGGAGCTGGCTCACCGGACACTCGTGGAGTGGAGGCCAGTGATCTTCGGTGCAGTCGGTGCTGGAGGCGGGGGCTACTCGGAGCCCAAAGCACAAGTTCGTGGGAGACCAGGAAGAGAATGCACTTGCAAAAGTACTCGGTGTCCAGGGGTCACGGTTCCACGTTACCCACGACAGCTACGGGCCTCAGCTTTGCTGGGGACTCAGGGCAGCCTCGGGGAAGTCTGGAAATTCACCTCTGGTGATGCAAAGACTTCGGCGTCCGGCGGGAGCTTCAGCGATGCAGACCGGACAGTTGCTTCTTAGGTGCCTGCCAAGCAGGGGAGTCACTCCTTGACCCCAAGGGAGATTCTTCAGTCCTCTAATCTTGAGGTAGAGCGTCGAAGGTCCAGGATTCAGTGTCAGAGTTTCGTCCAGGGTAATCTAAAGTCCTAAGGACTGGGGTCCCATACTTATACTAAGTTAGGGGATTGGACATACTCTGGGGACCCACCTATGGGAGGATCAGGGAAGAGGGGTGGTTACACCCATTCCCTTTGTCCAGTTTCGTGCCAGAGCAGGGGCAGGTAGCCCCTGCAACCGGTTTGAACTGGCATATGCACAGGGACACCAAGTGTGCCCCCAGTGCAGGACTTCAAAGCACCAGAGGGTGCTCCCGCCCAGCCCCAATACACATTATCCTGTCTGGGGAGGTGGTTACACCTCCTTGGGACAGGAAACCTATTGTCCAGGCCTCCCCTGCCGGAGTTTCAGTCAGCAGCAGGAGGCCAGACCCGTGTCTGTGGCAGCGGCATCCATTTTGTGATGCCAGGGCTCTGGAAAGAAGTTACCGGGCAGCCCGGTGTGTACATGTCTCTCCCTCTAGAAGGGTGAAATGCTACCCCCGCCGCCAGGACTGGCGGGGGGTAGTATTCCAAGATGTTTGACACCAAACACGACATGTTTTGGTGCAGCCAGTCCAAAGTTAGCATTGTACCGCGAGGATATAATGCACTTAAGAGTATATGGTCAGGCTGTACCACAAACAGCATCAGAGGAAGGACTCCGAACGCTGCAGAGGGGCTCTGCTCATGCAGGGGCACCCTCTCACATAAGAACCAAGCACTCTGCCTTCAGGATTGGTAAGGCCTGCCATAGGAGTGACTTATAGGTTTATATGTGTGTGCAATGGTAGTGATATAGGTAGCCTATACCACTGTAAGGGGTGCATGCACCACCTTACCCAGGCTGCAGTAGCAGACCTGTGGTGTCATTTTGGATGGCCTTCCAGGGGTGGCACAATACATGCTGCAGCCCCTGGTAGGCCTCTGAGGTGCCTATGCCCTGGGTACATAGTATACCATATACTAGGGACTTATAAGGGCACTCCAGATTCCAATCAGAGATGTGCCTAAGGCACATGGAAACCATTTTAGAGAGGAAGCAGCTAGGCTGGGGTTCTGATTAGCAGGGCCCCAGCCAGACTAAAGTCGAAAAACAGTGAAGCATCAGCAAAAAGTGGGGGTACCCATGTGAAGCAGATCCTACTCTCCTACACAACCCCCCCAAACGTAGGGACATTAAACTAACCTTGACCAGTTGAGTCTTCATGTTCTAAGTGGAAGTACCTAGAGAGTCCATCTGCATTGGCATGGTTACTCCCAGGTCTATGTTCCACTGTAAAGTCCATCCCCTGTAGGGAAATGGACCACCTAAGCAGTTTGGGGTTTTCACCCTTCATTTGTTTTAGCCATAGGAGGGGCTTGTGGTCTGTTTGAACAAGGAAGTGAGTACCAAACAAGTATGGCCTCAACTTCTTCAGAGCCCAAACCACAGCAAAGGCCTCCCTCTCTATGGCTGACCAACGTTTCTCTCTAGGGGTCAGCCTTCTGCTAATAAAAGCTACTGGCTGATCCTGACCTTCATCATTCAATTGTGACAGTACAGCCCCTACCCCCAATTCAGATGCATCTGTTTGGACAATGAACTTCTTGGAGTAATCAGGACTCTGGAGAATGGGAGCAGTGCACATGGCCTGCTTCAGGTCATCAAATGCCTTTTGACAGCTAGCTGTCCACTGAACCTTTTTGGGCATTTTCTTGGAAGTTAAGTCATTCAGGGGTGTCACTATTGATCCATACCCCTTGACAAATCTCCTATAGTACCCAGTCAGGCCTAAGAAGGCTCTCACCTGAGTCTGGGTAGTTGGAGCAACCCAGTCCATGATGGTCTGGATTTTGCTCTGCAATGGTTGAACCTGGCCTCCACCCACAAGGTGGCCCAGGTACACAACCTGACTCTGCCCTATCTGGCACTTGGTGGCCTTGATAGTGAGGCCTGCCTTTTGCAGGGCCTCCAAAACATTTCTGAGGTGGACCAGGTGATCCTCCCAGGTGGAGCTAAAGACAGCAATATCATCTAGATATGCTGCACTGTAGGCCTCCAGACCTGTAAGGACTGTATTCACCAACCTCTGAAAAGTGGCAGGTGCATTCTTCAGACCAAAGGGCATTACCACAAATTGATAATGTCCACTAGGGGTTGAGAATGCTGTTTTTGGCTTTGCATCATCAGCTAGTCTGATCTGCCAGTAGCCAGCTGTCAGGTCAAATGTGCTTAGATACTTGGCTGAGGCCAAAGTGTCTATTAGCTCATCTGCCCTAGGTATTGGATGGGCATCAGTCCTAGTGACTGCATTGAGACCCCTGTAGTCCACACAAAACCTCATCTCTCTTTTCCCACCACTGGTGTGAGGTTTTGGCACAAGGACCACTGGACTAGCCCAAGGGCTATCTGAGGGTTCAATAACTCCCAAATCCAACATTTTCTGGACTTCTGTCCTGATACAGTCCCTGACATGGTCAGGTTGCCTATAAATCTTATTTTTAATAGGCAGACTGTCCCCAGTGTCCACTTCATGAGTGCACCAGGTGGTCTGACTTGGAGTCAGAGAGAACATATGTCTGTACTGATTGAGCACTTGTCTACAATCAGTTTGCTGCTGAGCAGTGAGGCTGCCTGCCAAGGCTACACCATCCACTGACCCATCATCAGGGTTCTGTGAGAGCAGGTCAGGGAGTGGGTCACTCTCATCCTCCTGTCCCTCATCAGTAGCCATGAGCAAGCCCATGTCTGCCCTGTCCACATATGGTTTCAATCTGTTGACATGGAGAACCCTGTGGGGACTCCTGGGTGTTCCTAGGTCTACTAAATAGGTGACCTCACCCTTCTGTTCAACAATGGTATGGGGTCCACTCCACTTGTCTTGGAGAGCTGCTGGGGCCACTGGCTCCAGCACCCACACCTTCTGTCCTGGCAGGTAAATAGTCAGTACAGCCTTTTGGTCATGCCAGGGTTCATGCAGTTCCTGGCTAGCCTCAAGGTTTTTAGTTGCCTTTTTCATGTATTCAGCCATCCTGGAGCGGTGACCAAGTACGTAGTCCACTATGTCTTGCTTTGGGGGCTTGAGAGGTAACTCCCATCCTTCCTTCACCAAGCACAATGGACCCCTGACAGGGTGACCAAACAAAAGTTCAAAAGGGCTGTAGCCAACCCCCTTTTGAGGCACCTCCCTGTATGCAAATAAAAGGCAGGGCAAGAGTATGTCCCATCTTCGCCTGAGCTTTTCTGGGAGCCCTTTAATCATGCCCTTTAAGGTTTTGTTGAATCTCTCAACTAAACCATTGCATTGTGGGTGATAGGGTGTGGTGAACTTGTAAGTCACTCCACACTCCTTCCACATTGCCTTCAAGTATCCAGACATAAAGTTTGCACCCCTGTCTGATACAACCTCCTTAGGGAAGCCCACTCTTGAGAAAATTCCCAGGAGGGCTCTTGCCACTACAGGTGCTGTAGTGGTCCTAAGGGGAATAGCCTCTGGGTACCTGGTGGCATGATCCACTACCACCAGGATAAACCTGTGCCCAGATGCTGTTTGGGGATCCATGGGACCAACAATGTCAATCCCCACCCTTTCAAAGGGCACCCCCACCACAGGTAGTGGTATCAGGGGGGCCTTTGTAGTGCCACCTGCCTTGCCACTGGCCTGGCAGGTTACACAGGAGCGACAAAACTCCTTGGTGTCTTCAGACATGTGGGGCCAGTGAAAGTGAGGGACAAGTCTGTCCCAAGTCTTGTTCTGGCCCAGGTGACCTGCTAAAGGAATGTCATGGGCTAGGGTCAATAGGAAGCCCCTGAACTTCAGAGGTATAACCAACCTCCTGGTGGCACCAGGCTTGGGGTCTCTACACTCTGAGTACAAGAGTCCATCATCCCAATACACTTTATGGGGACCACTAGCATTCCCAGCAGCCTCAGCAGCAGCTTGCTGTCTGAGGGGTTCAAGAGAGGGGCAGCTCTGCTGCTCCTGGCTCAGATCTGACCTGGAAGGGCCCCCTGTCCCCAAGAACTCAACCTGGTCAGGTTTAAGCTCCTCTGGGACAGTTCCTTCCTCAGGACTGAGATCATCCCCCTCAAGAGACTGATCTTCCTTCTGAGCCAAGGGGAAGGCACTGCCTTAACCCTACTACTCCTCCTCTTGGATGGCACTTGGTCCATTTTTCCAGGATCCAAGGCCTGTTCAGTGTTAGACATTTTGCTCTGTGACCTGGTCACAGCAAACACATCTGCAGGGATCCCCAGCATTTCTGCATGGGTCCTGAGCTCCACTTCTGCCCAAGCTGAAGTTTCAAGATCATTGCCAAGCAAGCATTCCACTGGTAGGTTTGCACTCACCACAACCTTCTTAAGGCCAGTTACCCCTCCCCAGGAGAAGTTAACAACTGCCAGAGTATGGTCTGTTCTGACATTGCTAGCATTGGTCACTTGGTACATTTCACCAAGTATAATCTGCCCAGGATCCACAAGGTCTTGTGTCACCATGGTGACACTTGCCCCTGTGTCCCTAAATGCCAAAGCCTCTTTTCCATTGATTAAGGGCTGTTGCCTGTACTTGCCCAGATTACTGGGACTCACAGAGGAGGTCACATCCATGCCTCCATCACAGACTAGGACAGCCTGAGTGAGTTCTCTGACTAGGCCAGAGCTCATCTCATTACCCAGGGTCAACCCTACTAAACCCTTGGCCTGTGTACTCCCACCACCAATTGTAACTGCACTAGGGGGAACAGGTGCCTTAGGGGCATTGGTGGGGGCTGGAATAGAGTCTTTGGACTTGGTGCAATCACTGGTCCAGTGTGTCTTTTGCTTACAGACTTTGCACCATGGTTTCTTTTGGCCTTTTCCCTTGTTAGACTGTGAATCCCCACCTGAAGAAGATTTTTGGGGGCCTTGTGAAGACTTCTGGTCTTTACCCTTCTCCCCACCCTTATCAGAGTTTTTAGAATCTTGCTTCTTAGGGTCACCACCTTGGTTCTGTACCTTCTGCCTCACCCTGGTTCTGACCCATTTGTCTGCCTTCTTTCCCAATTCTTGGGGAGAGGTCAGATCAGAGTCCACCAGGTACTGATGCAACAGCTGATTTTGACAGTTATTAAGAATCTGCTCCCTCATGATAAGATTGTACAATCCTGTGAAGTCACATACCTTACTGCCCATCAACCAACCTTCCAGAGCCTTAGCAGAACAATCCACATAGTCCACCCAGTCTTGAGTCTGTGCTTTTTGGGTATCTCTGAACTTTAACCTGTATTGTTCAGTGGTTAGGCCAAACCCCTCAATCAGAGCACTTGTCAAGACTTTGTAATTGTCAGCATCCTCCTCTCTAACAGTGAGGAGCTTATCTCTACCTTTGTCTGCAAAGGAGAGCCACAAGATTGCTGCCCACTGCTCCTGAGGGACCCTCTGTACTTTACAGGCCCTCTCCAGTGCAGTTATCCATTTGTGGATGTCATCCCCACTCTGGTAGGGAGGGACAATCTTGCTCAGGTTTCTATGGTCATAAGACCTTTCCCTATCTCTGGGGAAATTGCTGCCACCATGGGACTCTAGTCCCAACTTTTTTCTTTGCCTTTCAAGCTCTAGGGACTCCCTGTCTATAGCCAACTGCTCTCTTCTGAGTCTCAACTGAGCTTCTCCATACTTGAGCAGTCTCTCCTTCCTCTCACTGGAGGATTCCCTCCTATGAGAGGAAACAGAGGTCCCTACTGAGGTGTCAGAGTGGTTAGACTCCTGAGAAGGAGATCTAGGCCTTCTGGGCACACTCACAACTCTTCCTGGGGGGACAAAGGGGAGGTCATTCTGATCCTCCTCCTCATCCTCAGGAGTAGCTGCATTTTCCAGGTCAAGGTCATTGTCACCTTCCTGGCCAGTTTCAGAGGTTGGGTCCTGGTTATTTTCATCCCTGGCCCCTTCCTCATCTTCTGCCCCACCCTGTCTGCCTACCCCTTCTGACCCTGGTAGTCTTCTGAGATCATCCAGCAGGAGTACCTCTATGAGGCGTTGGGTGTTGGCACTTTTGCCTGTCTTCAGTTTCCTAGCAGTGCTTAATGCTCTCAATTCCAAGAATGGGAGATTATCATACTTGGAGGGAAGAAGCCCATTGGCTTCTGGCTGGGACCCACTGGTTCCTGGCCCTGAAGACATTACTAGTGTGGTGTGGTGTATGCACTACCTACTCTAGTGTGGCCTACTAAACTCTCTTGAGTTGTAGAAAGGGTGTGCTATCCCTTAACACACAACTCTAAGTTCAGTAGAACTTACTGTATCCTAAGCTTGTTTTATATGTACCTAAGGTACCCTTAGTGGGTTTTCAGTTGATCAATTCAATTGAGATTATCTGGTAAAACAATAGCAAGCTGGAATCCCACACGCTGCACACCAATGTGAGAAGTTGGCCTGGTATATGCTGTCCACTAATTATAGTGGGCACCTTGCACCAGTCCAAACAACCCCTTATTGGAGATAGGTTAAAGACAACCTTTATTGAAAGCTATCCTAGTGGTAGCTATGGAGAGCAGCCTTCAGGCTAAGTCTTGAAGGAATGTAAAGCAGCTTGTTTTACCAGTCTATAATCTCTTGAGTGACCAAATGAAAGAGGACCACACCATGTTTATATATAAAATATATGTATTTAGTCTTAAACACACCCCTCTAGTCTCTTTATGAGGCTAGAGTTCGAAGTACATAAGTTACAAGTCAGTTATCAACAGTAATAGCACAAATACACGTTTGAGCCCTAGGGGCGTACCAAACCATATACCAATAAAGTGGTATAAGAACCACAACTGAGCTAGACACAAGGCCTAGAGCCTGTAGAAGTGCTTGGCCCTCAAGGAACCACCCAAGGTAGTGACACAGGGGACCCACGGGGGACGCGTGCAGTGTGAGAACACAGCCGCGAGCCGCCGTTGACTTCTATGGGGAATGTCGCGGTTGGAGTTTTAAAGAAAAAGGACACTTAGAGGAGGACTTGGAGCAAACCCCTTTAGAACTAGGTTGTTCTAGAGTCTATACCCACGGGAGCACCGGAGTACTCGAGTTACCTCACCCAGGGAAGCCGGGTGCATAGGTGTCTTTCGGGGTCGGGTTTCGTCGTCGTTTTCAATGGCGATCTGCTGCAAAGTGCTGCTGGCGACCAAGTCGAAAGTGTTCGGGTGGATCCAAGGGTGGATCGAAGATCTGAAGAACCTGAAAGCAGAGGGGACAGAGTCTGGGTCACTAGCCAGTGACCAGGAAGGCGATGAGCAGATGCCCACCGATGTCGGGTGCTTCAGGTAGGTTGACGGTCGTCTTGACTCTTCAGCCACGAGGTCCAGGAGGCGTCGACGACAACCAGGAGCTGGATTCGAGCTGTCCCACGACGTCTGTCGATTGCAGGGGTGTCGGCGACCGGATTGGACCCAACAAGCCTTGGCAACGGCAAGTCACGTGGAAATAGAAGAAGGACGGTGGTACAGACCAGCAAGGTCTGAGGGACTCACCCAGCGAGGGTAAGTCAGGGCACGTCTGGAGCAACCAGGGAAGCCCAAGCAGAAGAAGAGTTGCCTTCGGGAGGGCCCACTAGCCAACGGACTAGCACCGCGAAGGAGCCTCGAGTGGACGCACTTGGAGCTGGCTCACCGGACACTCGTGGAGTGGAGGCCAGTGATCTTCGGTGCAGTCGGTGCTGGAGGTGGGGCTACTCGGAGCCCAAAGCACAACTTCGTGGGAGACCAGGAAGAGGATGCACTTGCAAAAGTACTCGGTGTCCAAGGGTCACGGCTCCACGTTACCCACAACAGCTACGGGCCTCAGCTTTGCTGGGGACTCAGGGCAGCCTCGGGGAAGTCTGGAAATCCACCTCTGGTGATGCAAAGACTTCGGCGTCCGGCGGGAGCTTCAGCGATGCAGACCGGACAATTGCTTCTTTGGTGCCTGCCAAGCAGGGGAGTCACTCCTTGACCCCAAGGGAGATTCTTCAGTCCTCTAATCTTCAGGTAGAGCGTCGAAGGTCCAGGATTCAGTGTCAGAGTTTCGTCCAGGGTAATCTAAAGTCCTAAGGACTGGGGTCCCATACTTATACTAAGTTAGGGGTTGGACATACTCTGGGGACCCACCTATGGGAGGGTCAGGGAAGAGGGGTGGTTACACCCATTCCCTTTGTCCAGTTTCGCGCCAGAGCAGGGGCAGGTAGCCCCTGCAACCGGTTTGAACTGGCATATGCACAGGGACACCAAGTGAGCCCCCAGTGCAGGATTTCAAAGCACCAGAGGGTGCTCCCGCCCAGCCCGCCCAGCCAGCACACATTATCCTGTCTGGGGAGGTGGTTACACCTCCTTGGGACAGGAAACCTATTGTCCAGGCCTCCCCTGCCGGAGTTTCAGTCAGCAGCAGGAGGCCAGACCCGTGTCTGTGGCAGCGGCATCCATTTTGTGATGCCAGGGCTCTGGAAAGAAGTTACCGGGTAGCCCGGTGTGTACATGTCTCTCCCTCTAGAAGGGTGGAATGCTACCCCCGCCGCCAGGACTGGCGGGGGGTAGTATTCCAAGATGTTTGACACCAAACACGACATGTTTTGGTGCAGCCAGTCCAAAGTTAGCATTGTACCGCGAGGATATAATGCACTTAAGAGTATATGGTCAGGCTGTACCACAAACAGCATCAGAGGAGGGACTCCGAACGCTGTAGAGGGGCTCTGCTCATGCAGGGGCACCCTCTCACATAAGAACCAAGCACTCTGCCTTCAGGATTGGTAAGGCCTGCCATAGGAGTGACTTATAGGTTTATATGTGTGTGCAATGGTAGTGATATAGGTAGCCTATACCACTGTAAGGGGTGCATGCACCACCTTACCCAGGCTGCAGTAGCAGACCTGTGGTGTCATTTTGGATGGCCTTCCAGGGGTGGCACAATACATGCTGCAGCCCCTGGTAGGCCTCTGAGGTGCCTATGCCCTGGGTACATAGTATACCATATACTAGGGACTTATAAGGGCACTCCAGATTCCAATCAGAGATGTGCCTAAGGCACATGGAAACCATTTTAGAGAGGAAGCAGCTAGGCTGGGGTTCTGATTAGCAGGGCCCCAGCCAGACTAAAGTCGAAAAACAGTGAAGCATCAGCAAAAAGTGGGGGTACCCATGTGAAGCAGATCCTACTCTCCTACACCACAGAGAGGCAGAATGAGGACCATAAAGAGGAGGATGAGGATCCCAAGAAGGACCAGAAGTGTCAAAAGGAGAAGGAGGAGGCAGTGTAGGACCACAGAGAGGCAGAATGAGGACCATAAACAGGAGGATGAGGATCCCAAAGAGGGCCAGGAGTGTCACAAGGAGGAGGAGGCAGTGTAGGGCCACAGAGAAGCAGAATAAGGACCATAAAGCGGAGGATGAGGATCCCAAAGAGGGCCAGGAGTGTCAGAAGGAGGAGGAGGCAGTGTAGGACCACAACGAGGCAGAATGAGGACCATGAAGAGGAGGACGAGGATCCCAAGGAGGACCAGGAGTGTCTGAAGGAGGGGGAGGAGGCAGCGTAGGACCACAGAGAGAGAGAATGAGGACCATAAAGAGGAGGACGAGGATCCCAAGGAGGACCAGGAGTGTCAGAAGGAAGAGGAGGAGGCGTTGTAGGGCCACAGAGAGGCAGAATGAGGACCATGAAGAGGAGGACGAGGATCCCAAGGAGGACCAGGACCCTCAGAAAGAAGAGGAGGAGGCAGTGTAGGACCACAGAGATGCAGAATGAGGACCATGAGGAGGAGGACGAGGATCCTAAGGAGGACGAGGAGTATCAGAAGGAGAAGGAGGAGGTGGCAGTGGCAGTGTAGGACCACAATGAGGCAGAATGAGGACCATAAAGAGGAGGAGGAGGATCCAGAGGATAACCAGGAGTGTCAGAAGAGGAGGAGGAGGCAGTGAAGGACCACAGAGAGGCAGAATGAGGACCATAAAGAGGAGGACAAGAATCCCGAGGAGGACCGGGAGTGTCAGAAGAGGAGGAGGAGGAGGCAGTGTAGGACCACAGAGAGGCAGAATGAGGACCATAAAGAGGAGGATGAGGATCCCAAGGAGGACCAGAAGTGTCAAAAGGAGAAGGAGGAGGCAGTGTAAGACCACAAATAGGCCGAATGAGGACCATAAAGAGGAGGACAAGGATCCCAAGGAGGACCAGGAGTGTCAGAAGGAGGAGGAGGCAGTGTAGGACCCCAGAGAGGCAGAATGAGGACCATTATGAGGAGGATGAGGATCCCAAGGAGGACCAGGAGTGTTAGAAGGAGGAGGATTAGGCAGTGTAGGACCAGAGAGAGGCAGAATCAGGATGATAAAGAGGAGGACAAGGATCCCAAGGAGGACCAGGAGTGTCAGAAGGAGGAGGAGGCAGTGTAGGATCACAGAGAGGCAGAATGAGGACCATAAAGAGGAGGACGAGGATCCCAAGAAGGACCAGGAGTGTCAGAAGGAGGAGGAGGCAGTGTAGGACCCCAGAGAGGCAGAATGAGGACCATTATGAGGAGGATGAGGATCCCAAGGATGACCAGGAGTGTCAGAAGGAGGAGGAGGAGGAGGCAGTGTAGGACCACAGAGAGACAGAATGAGGACCATAAAGAGGAGGACAAGGATCCCAAGGAGGACCAGGAGTGTCAGAAGGAGGAGGAGGCAGTGTAGGACCACAACGAGGCAGAATTAGGACCATAAAGTAGAGGACAAGGATCTCAAGGAGGACCAGGAGTGTCAGAAGGAAGAGGAGGAGCAGGCAGTGTAGGACCACAGAGAGGCAGAATGAGGACCACAAAGAGGAGGACGAGGAGCCCGAGGTGGACTAGGACCAGGCTCGATGCTGGACACCTCTGGGGAAGGGCTACTGTGGTGGGTGCATTTACAGTGAATGTGATGATGAAGATGAGCATCAGCTCGATGCTGGACACCTCTGAGGAAGTGTCACTGTGGCGGGTGCATCTACAGATGAATGTGATGATGGAAATAAGCACCGGCTCGATGCTGGACACCTCTGGGGAAGGGCCACTGTAGCGGGTGCATTTACAGATGAATGTGATGATGGACATAAGCATTGACTCAATGCTGGACACCTCTGGGGAAGTACTACTGTGGCGGGTGTATTTACAGATGAATGTGATGATGGACATGAGCACCGGCTCAATGCTGGACACCTCTGGGGAAGTGCCACTGTGCCGGGTGAATTTACAGATGCATGTGATGATGGACATGAACACCGGCTCGATGCTGGACACCTCTGGGGAAGGGCCACTGTGGCGGGTGCATATACAGATGAATGTGATGATGGACATGAGCACCGGCTCAATGCTCAACACCTCTGGGGAAGGGCCACTGTGGCGGGTGCATTTACAGATGAATGTGATGATGGAGATAAGCACCGGCTCGATGCTGGACACCTCTGGGGAAGGGCCACCGTTGCGGGTGTATTTACAGATGAATGTGATGATAGACATGAGCACCGCCTCGATGATAGACACCTCTGGGGAAGGGCCACTGTGGTGGGTGCATTTACAGATTAATGTGATGATGGACATGACATGATCACCGGCTTGATGCTGGACACCTCTGGGGAAGGGCCACTGTGGCGGGTGCATATACAGATGAATGTGATGATGGACATGAGCACCGGCTCGATGCTCGACACCTCTGGGGAAGGGCCACTGTGGCGGGTGCATTTACAGATGAATGTGATGATGGAAATGAGCACCGGCTCGATGCTGGACACCTCTGGGGAAGGGTCACTGTGCCGGGTGCATTTACAGATGAATGTGATGATGGACATGAGCACCGGCTCGATGCTGGACACCTCTGGGGAAGGGCCACTGTCACAGGTGCATATACAGATGAATGTGACGATGGACATGAGCACCGGCTCGATGCTGGACACCTCTAGGGAAGGGCCACTCTAACGGGTGCATTTACAGATGAATGTGATGACAGACATGAGCACCGCCTCGATGATAGACACCTCTGGGGGGGACACTGTGGCGGGTGCATTTACAGATGAATGTGATGATGGACATGAGCACCGGCTCAATGCTGGCCACCTCTGGGGAAGGGCCATTGTGCCGGGTGCATTTACAGATGCATGTGATAATGGACATGAGCACTGGCTTGATGTTGGACACCTCTGGGAAAGGCCACTTTGGTGGGTGCATTAACAGATGCATGTGATGATGGAAAGGACAAGAGCACCGGCTCGAAGCTGGACACCTCTGGGGACGGGCCCCTGTGGCGGGTGCGTTTACAGATGAATGTGATAATGGACATGAGCACCGGCTCAATGCTGGACACTTCTGGGGAAGGGCCACCATTGTGGGTGCATTTACAGATGAATGTGATGATGGACATGAGCACCGGCTCGATGCTGGACACCTCTGGGGAAGTGCCACTGTGCGGGGTGCATTTACAGATGCATGTGGTGATGGACATGAGCACCGGCTCAATGCTGGACACCTCTGGGGAAGGGCCACTGTGGTGGGTGCATTTACTGTGAATGTGATGATGAAGATGAGCACCAGCTCGATGCTGGACACCTCTGGGGAAGGGCCACTGTGGCGGGTGCATCTACAGATGAATGTGATGATAGACATAAGCACCGGCTCGATGCTGGACACCTCTGAGGAAGTGTCACTGTGGCGAGTGCATCTACAGATGAATGTGATGATGGAAATGAGCACCGGCTCGATGCTTGACACCTCTGGGGAAGGGCCACTGTAGTGGGTGCATTTACAGGTGAATGTGATGATGGACATAAGCACCGACTCGATGTTGGACACCTCTGGGGAAAGGCCACTGTGGTGGGTGCATTTACAGATGAATGTGATGATGGACATGAGCACTGGCTTGATGTTGGACACCTCTGGGGAACAGCCACTGTGGCAGGTGCATTTACAGATGAATGTGATGATGGACATGAGCACCGGCTCGATGCTGGACACCTCTGGGGAAATGTTACTGTGGTGGGTGTATTTACAGATGAATGTGATGATGGACATGAGCACCGGCTCGATGATGGACACCTCTGGGGAAGTGCCACTGTGCCGGGTGAATTTACAGATGCATGTGATGATGGACATGAACACCAGCTCGATGCTGGACACCTCTGGGGAAGGGCCACTGTGGCGGGTGCATATACAGATGAATGTGATGATAGACATGAGCACCGGCTCAATGCTCGACACCTCTGGGGAAGGGCCACTGTGGCGGGTGTATTTACAGATGAATGTGATGATGGAAATGAGCACCGGCTCGATGCTGGACACCTCTGGGGAAGGGTCACTGTGCCGGGTGCATTTACAGATGAATGTGATGATGGACATGAGCACATGCTCGATGCTGGACACCTCTGGGGAAAGGCCACTGTGGTGGGTGCATTTACAGATGAATGTGATGATGGACATGAGCACCGGCTCGATGCTGGACACCTCTGGGTAAGGGCCACTGTGACGGGTGCATATACAGATGAAAGTGATGATGGACATGAGCACTGGCTCGATGCTGGACACCTCTAGGGAAGGGCCACTCTAACGGGTGCATTTACAGATGAATGTGATGACAGACATGAGCACCGCCTCGATGATAGACACCTCTGGGGGGGCCACTGTGGGGGGTGCGTTTACAGATGAATGTGATGATGGACATGAGCACTGGCTCGATGCTGGACACCTCTGGGGAAGGGCCACTGTGGCCGGTGCATTTACAGATGAATGTGATGATGGACATGAGCACCTGCTCGATGCTGGTCACCTCTGGGGAAGGGCCCCTGTGGCGGGTGCATTTACAGATGAATGTGATGATGGACATGAGCACTGGCTCGATGCTGGACACCTCTGGGGAAAGGCCACTGTGGCGGGTGCATTTACAGATGAATGTGATGATGGAAATGAGCACCGGCTCAATGCTGGACACCTCTGGGGAAGGGCCACTGTGCCGGGTGCATTTACAGATGCATGTGATAATGGACATGAGCACTGGCTTGATGTTGGACACCTATGGGGAACAGCCACTGTGGCAGGTGCATTTACAGATGAATGTGATGATGGACATGAGCACCGGCTTGATGTTGGACACCTCTGGGAAAGGACACTTTTAGGGGTGCATTTCAGATGCATCTGATGATGGAAAGGACAAGAGCACCGGCTCGATGTTGAACACCTCTGGGGACGGGCCCCTGTGGCGGGTGCATTTACAGATGAATGTGATGTAGGACATGAGCACTGGCTCGATGCTAGACACTTCTGGGGAAGGGCCACTGTGACGGGTGCATTTACAGATGAATGTGATCATGGATATGAGCACCTGCTCGATGTTGGACACCTCTGGGGAAGGGCCGCTGTGGTGGGTGCATTTACAGATGAATGTGATGATGGAAATGAGCACCGGCTCGATGCTGGATACCTCTGGGGAACGGCCGCTGTGGGGGGTGCATTTACAGATGAATGTGATGATGGACATGAGCACTGGCTCGATGCTGGTCACTTCTGGGGAAAGGCCACTGTGGCGGGTGCATTTACAGATGAATGTGATGATGGAGATAAGCACCGGCTTGATGCTGGACACCTCTGGGGAAGGGCCACCGTTGCGGGTGCATTTACAGATGAATGTGATGATAGACATGAGCACCGCCTCGATGATAGAAACCTCTGGGGAAGGGCCACTGTGGTGGGTGCATTTACAGATTAATGTGATGATGGACATGACATGATCACCGGCTTGATGCTGGACACCTCTGGAGAAGGGCCACTGTGGCGGGTGCATTTACAGATGAATGTGATGATGGACATGAGCACCGCCTCGATGATAGACACCTCTGGGGAAGGGCCACTGTGGCGGGTGCATTTACAGATGAATGTGATGATGGACATGACATGATCACTGGCTCGATGCTGGACACCTCCTGGGAAGGGTCACTGTGGCGGGTGCATTTACAGATGAATGTGATGATGGACATGAGCACCAGCTCGATGGTGGACACCTCTGTGGAAGGGCCAGTGTGGTGGGTGCATTTACAGATGAATGTGATGATGGACATGAGCACCAGCTCGATGGTGGACACCTCTGTGGAAGGGCCAGTGTGGTGGGCGCATTTACAGATGAATGTGATGATGGACATGAGCACAGGCTCGATGCTGGACACCTCTGGGAAGCGCCACTGTGGCGGGTGCATTTACAGATGAATGTGATGATGGACATGAGCACCGGCTCGATGCTGAACACCTCTGGGGAAGGGCCACTGTGGCGGGTGCATTTACAGATGAATGTGACGACGGACATGAGCACCAGATCGATGCTGGACACCTCTGAGAAAGGGCCACTGTGGCAGGGGCATTTACAGATGAATGTGATGATGGACATGAGCACTAGCTCGATGGTGGACACCTCTGTGGAAGGGACAGTGTGGCGGGTGCATTTACAGATGAATGTGATGATGGACATGAGCACAGGCTCGATGCTGGACACCTCTGAGGAAGCGCCACTGTGGCGGGTGTATTTACAGATGAATGTGATGATGGACGTGAGCACCGGCTCCACGCCGGACACCTCTGGAGAAGGGCCACTGTGGCGGGTGCATTTACAGATGAATGTGACGACGGACATAAGCACCAGATCGATGCTGGACACCTCTGAGAAAGGGCCACTGTGGCAGGGGCATTTACAGATGAATGTGATGATGGACATGAGCACTAGCTCGATGGTGGACACCTCTGTGGAAGGGACAGTGTGGCGGGTGCATTTACAGATGAATGTGATGATGGACATGAGCACAGGCTCGATGCTGGACACCTCTGAGGAAGCGCCACTGTGGCGGGTGTATTTACAGATGAATGTGATGATGGACGTGAGCACCGGCTCCACGCCGGACACCTCTGGGGAAGGGCCACTGTGGCGGGTGCATTTACAGATGAATGTGAGGATGGATATGACATGATCACTGGCCCGATGCTGGACACCTCTGGGAAAGGCCACTTTTATGGGTGCATTTCAGATGCATCTGATGATGGAAAGGACAAGAGCACCGGCTCGATGCTGGACACCTCTGGGGACGGGCCCCTGTGGCGGGTGCATTTACAGATGAATGTGATGATGGACATGAGCACCGGCTCGATGCTAGACACTTCTGGGGAAGGTCCACTGTGACGGGTGCATTTACAGATGAATGTGACGATGGTAATGAGCACCTGCTCGATGTTGGACACCTCTGGGGAAGGGCCGCTGTGGTGGGTGCATTTACAGATGAATGTGATGATGGAAATGAGCACCGGCTCGATGCTGGATACCTCTGGGGAAGGGCCGCTGTGGGGGGTGCATTTACAGATGAATGTGATGATGGACATGAGCACTGGCTCGATGCTGGTCACTTCTGGGGAAAGGCCACTGTGGCGGGTGCATTTACAGATGAATGTGATGATGGAGATAAGCACCGGCTCGATGCTGGACACCTCTGGGGAAGGGCCACCGTTGCGGGTGCATTTACAGATGAATGTGATGATGGACATGAGCACCGCCTCGATGATAGACACCTCTGGGGAAGGGCACTGTGGCGGGTGCATTTACAGATGAATTTGATGATGGACATGACATGATCACCGGCTCGATGCTGGACACCTCCTGGGAAGGGTCACTGTGGCGGGTGCATTTACAGATGAATGTGATGATGGACATGAGCACCAGCTCGATGGTGGACACCTCTGGGGAAGGGCCACCGTTGCGGGTGCATTTACAGATGAATGTGATGATGGACATGAGCACCGCCTCGATGATAGACACCTCTGGGGAAGGGCCACTGTGGCGGGTGCATTTACAGATTAATGTGATGATGGACATGACATGATCACCGGCTTGATGCTGGACACCTCTGGAGAAGGGCCACTGTGGCGGGTGCATTTACAGATGAATGTGATGATGGACATGAGCACCGCCTCGATGATAGACACCTCTGGGGAAGGGCCACTGTGGCGGGTGCATTTACAGATGAATTTGATGATGGACATGACATGATCACCGGCTCGATGCTGGACACCTCCTGGGAAGGGTCACTGTGGCGGGTGCATTTACAGATGAATGTGATGATGGACATGAGCACCAGCTCGATGGTGGACACCTCTGTGGAAGGGCCTGTGTGGCGGGTGCATTTACAGATGAATGTGATGATGGACATGAGCACAGGCTCAATGCTGGACACCTCTGGGGAAGCGCCACTGTGGCGGGTGCATTTACAGATGAATGTGATGATGGACATGAGCACCGGCTCGATGCTGAACACCTCTGGGGAAGGGCCACTGTGGCGGGTGCATTTACAGATGAATGTGACGACGGACATGAGCACCAGATCGATGCTGGACACCTCTGAGAAAGGGCCACTGTGGCAGGGGCATTTACAGATGAATGTGATGATGGACATGAGCACCAGCTCGATGGTGGACACCTCTGTGGAAGGGCCAGTGTGGCGGGTGCATTTACAGATGAATGTGATGATGGACATGAGCACAGGCTCGATGCTGGACACCTCTGGGGAAGCGCCACTGTGGCGGGTCTATTTACAGATGAATGTGATGATGGAAGTGAGCACCGGCTCCACGCCGGACACCTCTGGGGAAGGGCCACTGTGGCAGGTGCATTTACAGATGAATGTGAGGATGGACATGACATGATCACCGGCTCGATGCTGGACATCTCTGGGGAAGGGCCACTGTGGCGGGTGCATTTACAGATGCATGTGATGATGGAAATGAGCATCACTTCCCCCGCATCAGGTCTTGGGAGGTACACCGTGCACTGTTATGTTATCTGAGTTTATATAGCGCACAGCTGCCCCAGCAAAGAGGCGTCCCGGCACTGCCAGCGTCAGAAGGAACAGGGCTAAGAACACAACAGGTAGGCGTAAGGAATATACAGAAGACAAAAAGGACTAAGCAGAAGGAAAAAGGAAAGTTTTAATTGCTTTCCTGAAGTCCACCATGCGATCCAAGCTGCGAATCTGAGGAGGCAGGGAATTCCATAGCTTGGCAGCTAAGTGACGGAAAGATCAACCTCCGGCCCGAAGGCGCTTCACACGTGGGACAATTACCAAATGCTGCCCCAGGGAGCGCAGCTGGCGAGTGGGGGCATACGGGGCTAGTAAGTTAGCCAGGAGACTGGGCGAGGCAAGTTTCAAGATCTTAAAAGATAAGCAAAGAGCCTTAAATTGGATCCGTTTGGCCACTGGAAGCCAATGTAACCTCCGGATGGCCCCAGTAGAAGGACAGTTACGTGGGAGCCCTAATAGGGCTCTGGCGGCAGCGTTTTGAACACGCTGCAGTCGCAATACCTCAGCCTGATTAGCTCCCAACAGGAGCGAATTAGCATAATCTAGTCTGGATAGAATGGCTGATTGAACAATCAGTTGGCGCGTAGACGAATCAAAAAACTTCAGCAGGGGCCTAAGTCCCCGCAGGAGGCCAAAACAGGTACCCGCAACTCTTTTGGTATGTTCTTGAAAGCTAAGCGTAGCATCCATCCATACCCCCAAGTTTTTTACCACCAACTTAGGGGTGGGGGTACTACCAAGTACGTTAGGCCACCATTGCTCACTCCAGAGGCTCCTGTCCCTCCCCACCAACAGTAACTCTGTTTTAGTCGCATTCAACTGGAGACAATTTAAAGTCATCCACTCTGCCACAGCGGCCAGGCCGCTCCGAAACCTAGAGGCATCCTGAGTGGAACCATCGGACAGGGCCACCACCAGCTGTGTATCATCTGCATACGAGACCATGGTGAGGCCCATATTCCTAGCCACCTTAGCAAGAGGCTGAACATAAAGATTGAACAATATGGGGCTCAATGCAGAGCCCTGGGGTACCCCTGCCCGATGGAATGAGCCTGAGAAAGAAACGGGGGCCGAAACTCGAAAAGATCTCTCTTTCAGGAATGATCTAAACCATGCTAGTGCTAGGCCCACAACCCCGGCATCCTCCAAACGCTGTAACAGAATTTCATGTGAAACCGTGTCAAATGCGGCACTCAGATCAAGTAGAATCAGTGCCGCTGTATGACCGGAATCGAGAATGGTCCGCAGATGTTCTGTCACAGCCAGAAGAGCCGTCTCTGTACTGTGACCAGGGCGGAAACCATTTTGAGAAGGATCCAAGATGTTATTGGTAGTGAGATATTTCATTAAAATATTGTTAACATGGGCCTCAGCAATCTTAGCTACCCAAGGAAGGAGCGATATTGGGCGAAAGTTTTCCAGCTTTGCCGGGTCAAGTGAGGGTTTTTTAAGAATAGGAGGTACCCTCGCCTGTTTCCACGGGACAGGGACCACAGCCGTAGTAAAAGAGGTATTGACAACATGGCACAGAGGTGCCAGGAAGAGAGACAGTGAATCCCTGAACTGGGCAGGTTTTAAAGGATCGGCCGGAGAGCCAGATTTAATTTTCCTGCAAGCATTAACCCTGAGGATTACAGCTCACATTTCCTACTTTCTCTTCTCGTGCTTTTGGACACTGTTCTGTGGCCGCTGTCACAGAATCGTCAATGTTGCATAAAGCACCCAAACACCACAATCAGCTATGAATATTCTCCAGTGTATGCTTGTTAAATCAAGTGTGTTGGGTTTATAGGTTTTAGCACTAATCCCTATAGTTTTATCTATTTTTTTTGATACATTTATTTATTGAATTTTCCAACATAGTGCAACACACATTTGAAGAAATACAACATGCAAAGAGTTGTACAGTATCTGACCATTATCATATCAATCATTTTTTGACCATATCATTCTCAATAATCAGTGCAGGTTACATCAGCTTGCCATCATTCACAGAGTACAGTTTACATATAGGAGAAATCCCTGAGGCCCACAGTTCGTTCCTTCACTTCGTGTACACACAGATCACACATAAGGGTCACAATTACATGAGACAAACAGGTACACAGCATTGTGGTCATATCCCACCATGTGATAGAGCGCAATGGGGAATAAGGTGTCTTAACAAGCTCCTGTCACTATTCCGAGGGGCGAGCACGGGGTAAGGTGGGAGACTCGGTCCCCTCCCCCTCTTCCAGCATCTGACTCAATAGGTATGTGTTCAATGGTTCCCATACATTTCTGTGCCTGCCCCCTCACACAGGGAGTCTCTATCTGAGCAGTGTGGTCTAAGATAGAAAAGAGATGTCTAGGACTCTCTGCATTTAATAATGTGTGTAGCGTATCAAGTGTGGGTGGTTCCTGTGGAAAAGCAGGGCTAACAGCCTTGGCATTCTGTCTAATACGTATATATAGAAAAATGTCCAGTGGTGTCGGCACCGTCCCAGTAAATAATGTATCTTGGGTAACAAATGAATCACCCCCATATAGGTCAGCCCAAGTGGCAATATTATACTTTTGAGCAGCTGTCTGCAAGCCGTCTCGTGTAACCGGCATTAATGAATGATGTACCAGTGGCATCTGCAGGGAATATAGCAGCAGCTTGCGAAGCCTCCTAGCTAGTGTGCAGCATGCCCACGATGCATGTGCCACCGTGGAATCCATTAAGGAGGGCAATCCTGTCAACGACCCGAGATAGGAGTGTGGGGGATAGGAGCTGTATAGCCCTGTTAAATTGCTAAGTGGCATAAAAAGGGGTAGGCCTATACCACTGGATAGCGTAATGTGCCTGGGCGTATAAATAGTAAAGCTCCATATCCGGAGCCTCAAAGCCACCTCTAGAGAACGGCTGTGTAAGGGCGTCCCATTGAAGACGGGGTTGCTTACCTGCCCAGGCCAATCGTCAGGATATTGCTCTATTGGCGTGCAGCTCCACCGTCAGTGCCTTCCCCCCCGGTGCCCTCTGCTGTTCGAGGCCCCTGTGCCTCACTCAGGTCCTCGACATCAGCCTGATCCTTGGCTTCTGCCCTGTGTTTTTCTGCCCTTGATTTTGGCCCTCAATGCCTCTTTCCTTTTTAAATTTTTAATTTGCCTTTTTCCTCTTTTTATTTTTCCCTTTTTCCCCCGCCGCTGCCCCAGCGGCTCCTCCTCCTCCCGCGTGGTCCCGCCTCCCAACTGACCCGCCCTCACCCGGACCCCTACTTAATGGCCGCCGCTGTGCGGCCACACTGCCGGTGCGCCAAAGGCAGCCCATCTGCGCCCGTCCACGCCCCGACCGTGACCAGCGCCAGGAACCCTGGTCCTCCGACCCACCAGCCCTACAGCTCCACGGCTCTCCACGCACTCAACGTCAGCAAGAACATCACCTGCAAGCTCTCTTCACCTATCGACACGCATGGACCCATCTCCTGCCGACACTACTTTTCCTTCACCGAGACCCAAGACCCTCCTCCTCCCTCCAGCAACAACTCCATCACATCACAAACCCTGCATTGCATCCTCCTCAACGTCCGCTCCCTCCACAGAGACGCCACGGAAATCTGGGACCTCCTCGACAGCACCACCCGGACATCGCTTTCTTCACCGAAACCTGGATGAACACCGTCTCAGGACCTGACATCAAGATCGCCATCCCCGAAGGCTAGAAGATCACCCAGAAGGACCGCTCCAGAGGAGGCATAGCCATCGCCCACAAATCCAACCTTTGTCTGAGCACCTACACTGACGGGACCACGGACCTGATGGAACTCCTCCACTTCAAGATACTGACCAACCCGTTTACTACTCTCCGAGGCACCTTCATCTAAACACCTCCCGGACCACGCGCTCCTTTCTCTGACTCCTTCACCGACATCATCACCCCGCAAGCCATCACCTCCACCGACTACACCCTGCTGGGAGACCTCAACTTCTACCTTGACAACCTCCAAGACCCCAACACCACCTCCCTCCTGGACAACCTCCACAACATCGAACTCAAACAGATCAGACCAGAACCAACGCACTCAGCAGGACACACCCTCGACTCCATCTTCACAGCAGGAAACTACATCACCTTCAGCCACACCTCCGAACTCCCATGGACGGACCATCATTGCATCCACTTCACCTTCAAAACCAACATCACCCACACACGTCCCCACCAGCTCCAGCGCCGGAATTGGAACAAGATCTCCAACGACCAGCTCACTGCCTCCCTCAGCAGCGCCGCTCCCACCGCTACGAACGACGACCCAACCACTGCCGCCCGTACCCTACACAACTGGATCACCGACTGCGCCAACACCATCGCCCCCCTCAAGAAAACGTCCAACCCTCATGCAAAAAAAGCCAGCTGGTTCTCCACCGAACCCCGAGACTCTAGACGAACCAGTAGACGCCTCGAAAAGATATGGAGGAACTCCAAAACCACAGCAGACTTCGACAGCTTCAAAGCAGCCACCACTGCCCACCACAAACTCATTAGATACCCAAGGAAGAAAGAACTCCAGGACAGAATCTCCACCCACGCACACACCAGCAAGGAACTCTTCGGCATCATCAAAGAGTTCACCCAACCCAACAGTGAGACTACCGACATCCCACCCTCCCATGACCTCTGCGACAGACTCAGCGTCTTCTTCCATCACAAAATCAAGACCATCTACTACAACTTCAACGACAACTACCTCCACGGTCAACCCACACCCGCCATCCCCTACAACACGGAGCTGACACTTGATAGCTGGACCGCCCCCAGCATCGAAGACACGCTGAGGACTATGAAGTCAATCCACTCCGGGGCCCCCACGGACCCCTGCCCCCACCACATCTACCACAGAGCCTAAGACATCATCGCACCCGAGCTTCGATGAATCATCAACCGCTCATTCGAGACCGCCTCCTTTTTCCGACGACTGGAAACATGCCGAGATCAACCCTCTCCTGAAAAAACCCTCGGCGTACCCCACCGACCTCAAGAACTACAGACTGATCTCCTTACTCCTGTACCCGGCGAAGGTCATGGAAAAGGCCGTCAACAGCCAACTCACCTCCTTCATAGAAGAAAAAAACATTCTCGACTCGTCCCAATCAGGCTTCAGGAAGAATCACAGCACCGAAACTGCCCTTCTCGCCGCAACAGACGACAACGGCTCCCTCCTCGACAGAGGAGAGACTGTGGCCCTCATCCTCCTGGACCTCTCCACGGCCTTGGACACAGTCTCACACCGCACCCTAGCCCGCAGAATCCACGACGCAGTAACCCAGAACAAGGCCCTTGACTGGATCTGCTCACTCCTCTCTGGCAGAACGCAAAGGGTCACACTCCCTCCTTTCCTCTCGGAACCCACAGTGACCACCTGCGGAGTCCCACAAGGATCCTCCATCAGCCCCACCCTGTTCAACGTCTACATGGCCCCGCTCGCACCCATCGCCAGATCACATGGACTCAACATCGTATCATACGCCGACGACACCCAACTCATCCTCTCTCTATCCAATGAACCCAAACCCAACTTTTAAGAAGGAATGAAAGCAGTCGCCAGGTGGATGAAGAACAGCTGCTTACAACTCAACAAGGACAAAACCGAAGTACATATCATAGGCCCATACCCCAACGCCTGGAACGGCACCTGGTGGCCCCCAGCCCTCGGGAGCCCCCTCCCCACGGACCACGCACGCAACCTCGGAATCATCCTGGACTCTGAACTCAATATGGACTGCCATATCAACGCTGTCACCTCTTCCTGGTACCATTCCCGCCGCCTCCTCCGAAAGACCCTCAACTGGATTCCCCTCGAACACAGAAAAACCGTCACCCACGCCCTCATCAGCAGCAGACTGCACTACGGCAACGCACTCTACGCTGGGACCAACAAGAACCTCACCCGCAAACTCCAGAACATCCAGAACGCCGCCGCCAGACTAGTCCTCAACCTACCGCACCACTGCCACATCAGCCAACACCTATAGACACTACACTGGCTCCCCGTCGAGAAGAGAATCACCTTCAAGCTCCTCACCCACGCACACAAAGCCCTCCACAACACCGGACCAGCCTACATGAACCATCGCCTCTCGTTCCACGCAACCCAAAGATCCCTCCGCTCAGCCCAGCTCTCCCTTGTGACAGTTCCCCGCATCAACAAGATCAGAACAGGAGGACGCTCCTTCTCCTTCCTCGTGGCCAAGGCATGGAACACCCTCCCTCTCCACCTCCGACAGACACCTTTACTCAACAAGTTCCAGAAGGGCCTCAAGACCTGGCTTTTCGAAGAAGCAATGTAACATCCTGGAGCTTCCCCCCCCCCCCGCCAGTGCCTTGAGACCCTTTCGGGTGAGTAGTTGCACTTTACAAATGCCTCCTTGATTGATCGTCTCATTTGTGAACTCAATGCTTTAAAGAAATTTCTACCCGTTGACACAGGAATATTGAAGACTATGTACAAGAACTTCGGCAATATGACCATCTTCATGAGCAAGATGCGCCCTGCCAATGATAGAGGCAGCGAGATCCAATGTGTAATACTATCAGTTATGGCAGAAAGTGCGATGCCATAATGGGCTCATATAACCTCCTCCCTATCTCTGGTCACTACCACGCCTAAGTAACGCAGCTCAGTGTCACACCATTTCAATGGAAAATCAGGGGTGAACTCCTTCGTGGTTGGAATAAGGAGGAAGAGGGTGGACTTCACTCTATTAATCTGAATGCCCGAGAGACCTCCAAAGTGAAAGAATTTTCAGAGTGCTCCATTTAGGCGAATCTGAGGGTCCCTCAAAGAGATCGTAATATCCTCTGCGTATACTGAAACCAATAAGTGTCTCGAGGGGTATCGAATGGCATATTCACGATGATATTGTGGGAGCTAACAGGGGCGGCTTCTCCATTAGGGCTGTGGGGCTGCACCCCTCTGAAAATTCCTACACATTTACATTAAAAAATATAAAATAGATCGATTTATTTAGAGATACAATCGTATCTCTAAATAAACTGATGTATGGGAGTTCAGATTGTCTGTTTCAGGCTGCCTGCCCCACCTCGCTCTGAAGCAGGAGACGGAAGACAGGCAGTAAATCAACTTTCTTAGCATGACACACGACGCAAGGCATTCATTGCCATTGGGGTCTCTGGTTGTATGCACACTGTAGGCCAGTGACGCAATAAGCGTCAAGGTTTCGGGCGCAGGAGACTTTATCCCTGCGTGATTTCAGACACCTGTCATTCAAAGACGTAGATCCCACCCTTTTGTCATACGTGAGAGTGGATGCAAGCACTTCTGATCCGGTGCCTTGTTCTCGGTAATGGTAAGTGTTTGCAAGCTAATGCTGTGTTCGGTATATTGTGCCGAGACCCCTCATCACTCTAACCTCCCCCACTGTGATACCCTAGGCCGTCGCTGCACATCGCTCGCTCCTTTAGAAGTGGAGCTGCGGCATTTGCTCCCTTGTGAAATGGATCCAAATATCCGAGTCAGGCCCAAAGCAAGAGATATGTGCTTACTGTGTAACATGTGCTTACAGTGGCCAGTCCTCTGATGTATGGCATTAAAACTGGCCCTGTGTACATGCCCCTAAGTTAACACTGACGCTAAAAACATGGATTGAATTGCAAACAATGAATGTTAAAAACGTCGAGGGAATGCATTTCAGCGATTTAGTTCCTCTATTATTTTACATGCTTTACTTAATCTTGCATGCCCACGTTAGATATTTTATAATGTTGTTGTTTATCTGTATTTTTTTCAGTGCATACTTTGAAGCTTGAGACATGGCAGGTGTTTATGAGGTGGTTATGAGGGGTTTTGATTGAGCGCGCAGATGCTAAGGCTAAAGCCAAACAAAGTGCCTGTCAGTGGGTTGGCCTCTCTGCAGAGCACACAGAACAATGTTTGTGTATTCCATTTGCAACTGAAATTCTGTGGATGTGTGTGTGAAGGGGGTACACTGATGTCAAAATATTTGCAAGGCAAAAGTAAGAGAAATTAAAGTGCGTAAATTTGAGGGCGTGCAGTGCATGTTGGGGGCGGTGAAGTGACAGAGATGCAAGGAATTGCATTCGGGGAAGAGTGAAAAGAGGATACTGAAGAGGAAAGAGAGGGGGTTGAAGATGTGTTATGTTATGTTATCGGTTTTGTAAGCGCATGGCTGCCCCAGCAACGGGGCGTCCCAGGGCTAGATCCGCAATTAAAGACCAAAAGGGCAACACTGTAACAGAGGAACAATCAAGGTAAGAGCCAGGTCTTTACTGCCCTCCTAAAAACCTTATGATCTTGTAGGTTCCTGATAGTGCTCGGAAGAGCGTTTCAGAGAGATGCAGCCAGGGCGCGGAACGAGCGACCACCCGCGCGGGCTCTTCTGACACGGTGGATGCACACCAAATGTTGGTGCGAAGGGCGCCTTTCGGAACTTAAGGGCTAAGGAGATTGGCTAGAATGGAAGGGGCCCAAGTATAAAAAATTCTGTGAGCAATGCACAGGGATTTGAACTTAATTCTTTTTTCCACCGGGAGGCAATGTAGTTTGTGTATATATTTGGACGTGGTGCAGTATCTCGGGAGGGCAAAGAGGGTATGGGCAGCGGCGTTTTGCACCCTCTGTAATCTAATGATGCCTGCCTTATTGGCACTTAGATACAGAGAGTTGCACTTGGCGTGTTTCAATGTCAAAGAACCCAAGTAGCAGCTTCAGACCTCGTAAGAGCCCAAAGCAGCAGCCCACCACAGATTTTGTCTGTGCCTGGAAGGTAAGTGCACTGTCTAACCACACGCCCAAGTTTTTTACAGTATCCTTAGGGGTGGGAGAGACTCCCAGCGCAGTAGGCCACCACTGGTCGCTGTAAAAAGATGTGTATCCCTGCCTACGAGGAGGATCTCAGATTTACTTGCATTCAGCTGCAAACAGTTATCTGTTATCCGTTCTGCAATAGCCACCATGTCATTTCGAAACTCGGAGACATGTTGATCGGAAGTGTTGGATAGCGAAATAACAAGCTGAGTGTCGTCAGCGTATGAGAACATAGAGAGGCCCCTGCTTTTTGCAACTTCCGCCAGAGGTTGAACATAGATATTAAAAAGTGTAGGGCTCAACGCCGAACCCTGGGGAACCCCATGATGGACGAGCTGCGTCTGGGAGCCATAAGGTGGGGAAATTACTTGAAAGATGTGCCGATGGACAAGATATGCAGAGAAAAAGAGGATACATATCTAACATAAAGCACACATAACTGAAGGCCAAACTCCTTCCACAGGCCTCAATGCTATTTAATTCACAGACTCACTATTTCAGAATTTAAACATTTCCAATGTTAATAATTTATAAGAAATCATTGTTGTTGTTACTCATTTATCTTAAACAGCTAACACCCAGTGACAAAAACAATCATACTGACAGGCTTTAGGCGTATGTCAGTTGCTGTGCCATTTATCTGGATAAAATTACATCTCAGAGAGAAACCAAAAAACCGTTCTGATGGCACAGTATGGGAATCACAGATATGTATTTGGCATGTTCCTTTATTGAGAGCACCCACTTTTTTCATCTCACTTAAAGACCTGTCTGCACATATTTCTATATGACTGGTTACAGCTAGCATCTGTGGGTGCTTCTCGAAGTCTGGTTAGAGCATATTTTTCCAAAGTTAATGCTGCATGCAGTGCAAGTCACTGGGCAAGCATACATTTTATAGGGCTAAAGTTGTCATGCAGAACAATTTACACATTACAGTAACTGTTGAACAAATTAATGCAAGAAGATATGGGGCAGTTTTTAATGTGTTTAATATTTCAAGACTATACGTTCCCACTGCTTAATAAGCCTTGCTTTATCGCTACATTAATTTGCTTTAAAATGCACCATTTGCCAATCTTTTTACATTTCTTTCTCAAGACAGGGACTCCCCCTGGAAACCAGGTTTGTCCATTGAACTTGTTCACATCGCTTGCTATAGAAAAATCATGCCCAACGTTTACGCCGCACCACTTTCAAATGTCACCAGCCGCCACTAGGAGCTTAGCAGCCAATGGCTTAGCTGCCAAAGCGAAGAGCGGGCAACCCTGCCACGTACCCCTCGAAATGACAAAAGGGGCCGAATCAGTGCCGTTAATCTGCACCTTTGCCAGGGGCTGTGAATAAAGGAGTGCTATCCAGGACACAAACAACGGGGAAAACCCATGCGTCAAAGCACAACCATGAGATAATCCCACTCCAGGGAATCGAAAGCTTTAGTGGCATCAAGAAAAGCTACGACCACAGCGAGGTCCGGATCTATATCCTGCAAGAGTGAAAAAAGCGTCTGCAAGTTGTGTGACGTGGAACGTCCAGGGATGAATCCTGATTGATCAGGTCTGACCAACGAGGTCATGAGGAGAGAGACGATTATGTAGTAATGAAGGTCCACACAGGTAAGATGTAGATTAAGTAGATTTATTGAGGTAAGTTACATGTAGAAGAGTTGTAGTGTAGCAGCCCCACCAGGAGCAGCCTGCCTGCTGCTCAGCCCATACTCAACTGTCCACTTCACCTCACACGCACCCAAACATTCCATTCCGCATCATCACACCAACATTCCATGCAGCACACAGCACATTCACACTGGCTGAGCAGGGGGAGAGATAATGGCAGGACATTCAGATGAACAGGATACTCCATATTCCCCTTTCCTATATAACAGAAGCATAAGTCCTGTATCTTAAATAAGATATAACAATAAGAACCCAGGAAAGGGATAAATGAGAGGAACACTAATGCAACAGAATAAATGTAATAGAAATGAACAAATAGGAAAGAGCGAAGAGATAGGTAGAAGAAAATGAAGAGGAAGAGATGGATAAAAATACACAAATAAATAAGATCTATCCTCTCTTTCTATAAATTACAAAAGAGAGGAAAAAGGTAATAAGGCATAAGAAACAACAAGTTTGCAGATGGACATAAACGCACCAACGGCTACCCCCAAACACACCGACTGGCCAGACAGGCATGCAAGGAAGAAAGACATAGCACGATACAAACTAAACACATGCTATACACCCAGACACATAGAGAAGAGGAGGAAGGATCTACTCCTAAACATAGGAGAAAATGAATCACACTACAATGAGGGAAAGACTATGGACAAAGGAAGAACAACAACCACATATAGTCTAGATTCCAAGGATGAAAAGAAAATGTAACATCACGAGGAGAACTGAACAAGTGAGAAAACAGAGAAGATGAGAAAAAAAATACAGGAAGTATTACTCATCCACCCCCATTGGCAATGTAATACAATGTAAACAAAAGTAGCGTATACAAAATGACAATGTAAAATAATATAAGCATGAGGTTGCTAGAAAGATTAACGCAAAGTCTAAGTATAGACTCAGAATAAACTGTACCCTACCGAAGATAGCTAGAGTGAAGGTTATAAGGGTGAAAACTGTAAATGGGACTGACACCCATGGGGCCAACCCAAGTGAGGAAGACCACTAACTGGGATGGGACTGAAACCCAAAAGAACACACCCTGTGTAAGGGTAAAAATGCACGACTGGTACGTGAAGCTGGGGCGAAGACCCATGACCTACCCCCAACATAAGGGCGAAATCTGAAGAAAATGGGACTGAAACCCAAGACATGCCCTCAACCTAAGGGCGAAAGCTGAAGAAAATGGGACTGACCTACCCAGTCAGAGGAAGGGAAGGAACTATAGATGGGACTGAAACACATATACAGGTACCCTGAGAGAAGGGTGGAGAGTGTGAACCCGTAAAGGTAGGAGAAACACCCATAAAGAGAAATGTGCAGTAAGGAAGTGGGGCTAGCACCCATTCCCATCCCTAATGTAAGGGAGAGTAAAAATGTAATGAACAAATGGGATATACACAATGAAACCATGAATGAGTATGGCATGTCAGGATGTAACAAAATGTTTGAACGAATCTCACCAGACAATCTCATAGTGTAAAACCTGGAGCCACAAAACCACAACAAACGTGCAAGTAGTGTGATAAAAGCCAAGCAAACAGTAGGCCTAAATAAACACAATACATTAAGTTTGTTGACATTTAAATTTTAAGGTGTGCTTGTCACCGTAATCTTGTGATACACACAAGTGTTTGTGAGCAAAATAACGTGCAAAGAGCAAACGTGGAAAGAGAATCCTGGGATCCCCCTCGTGGACTGCCAGTACAAGAAGTGGTAAAATGGGCATATATGGTCCTGAAACCGATGCTGTACTGAGTGGACCAGAAAACTAAGCACAGAATGTACTCACGGAATTCACCACACATCTGTGGCTCACGGCGCACTCGGGTGCCAAACATTGTCACACAGCGAGTTCTTTCACAGTGGGAGGTCGTGTCGTCATAGAGGATCCTCAAGGAGATACGCGCGGCATCAACCATGAGGTAAGATGTGCGTGCTAAGTTTAAACAACAAAATGACCGTTTAAACGGCCGCTGTGCCGGCAGAACGCAACGAATGATGAGAATTGTTGTTTTTTTAAATCACCACAGTTTGAGTCTTAGCACAGCAAATAACATCCTACGCTTTGCGGTGGTGATGTGAAGTTTTTAAAAAAAAAACAACTTGAGAAAAAACAGTTGTTGAAAAAAACGCAATGCAGGCATACAACAAAAAAACACAACTTCCCTTCGATGCCAGACAAAGAGTCAGCAACAGTTTATACCTCGGTGACAGACACAGTCCAAGTCAGCATGAAGGCATAATGTCGAGTAGGCACTCCTCTTTTGAAAACGAAATGAAGTTTGGCCATACCGTCAAAAACCTCATATGTGAGACTTCTTTGAGTATGAAACAGCTGGGCATCTCTCAAACACCGGAGCACTGAGGTTGAAGGTTGTAGCCAGCAGAAAACACTCTATAGTAGACAGGATTCATCAGTGCTGTGTTACTTGTCGAGGAAGGTTGTGGGAAGAGGCCGTTCTTCCCATCCTTGTTGACAGGATTGTTTTCCCTTGCTCCGTGATGTTTTT
This sequence comes from Calotriton arnoldi, assembly GCA_963921515.1. NCBI lineage: Eukaryota > Metazoa > Chordata > Amphibia > Caudata > Salamandridae > Calotriton > Calotriton arnoldi. The sequence goes on along the minus strand of CAWUFW010016386.1, from coordinate 75,775 downwards.
GCATGTCCACATGGTCAAAAGAATTTACAAGCTGTAAATTGGTAGGTTTGATGACATTCATTGCTTGTAAAATGCAAAGTCCCAAGAAAATAAGTAATCCAGATGAGCACAGCACGCCTGGGCTAGGGCTGTCAGATGGTGATGACACTGGTGGGGGTGAAAGGCGTAGTGCTTCATCTTTTCATGTTTCTTGTTGACATCTTTGGTTTTCAGTGAAGAACTTATTTTTTTATTGTAGACGTCTTTGTTGTTCTGTGTAGAACTCGCTTGTTTCTTGTTTGCGGTTTTTCTTTTCAGTGGATACCTCCTCTTGTACATTGTGTTGCCAGCATCTGTAGGCTCTGTAGATTGTTCCATCTTCAGGTCCTCTTTTGTTCATCAGGTCCCTGAAATCGGTTGTAGCACGTAGGTAGTCACCAACTCGTCACCAAAATAATGTAGTACTGACGTCCACGCAGGTAGGATGTATATTAAGTAGATTTATTGAAGTAAGTTACATGTAGAAGAGTTCTAGTGTAGCAGGTTGATATGTTCTTGTGAAGCAGCCCCACCAGGAGCAGCCTGCCTCCTGCTCAGCACATTCTCCACTGTCCACTTCACCTCACAGGCACCCAAAATTCCCATACGCATCATCACTCCACCATTCCATGCAGCACGCAGCACATTCACACTGGCTGAGCAGGTAGTGAAAATGGCAGAACATTAACATGAACAGGATACTACAGATTAGCCCTTATTTTTGCTAGTATCTTGGCTTTACAGTTAATAAGTGACAGAGGTTTATAGGATTCACAGTTGTCAGGTGACTTCCCTGGTTTAAGCAAAACAATAATCGTCCACTCCCAAATGGATGGCGGAAGGAGCCTCTTTGCCTGCGCCGCCCAGTAAACCTCCTTGAGGATCGGTATCAGCACAGCACTGTCCGTCTTATAACACTCAGTAGGCAGCCCGACTGGACCGGGAGCCTTGCCTCACTGGAGCTGCATAACTGCTTCCCTAATTTCGTCATCCTCTATAGCGGCAGTTAGGAATTGCCGCTGCATGTCATTAAGCCGACATGCGTAAGTAAAGGGCACTATAGTATATGGAAAAAGTGTGCAAGATATCTGACGTGCCTCTGACCAGTGTCCCCCTCTCATCCTGTATCTCCAGAATTTCAATGGCAAAACGCGGACTGTGCATCATGGTTGCAAGTGTATAGCTGGGGCGTTCACCTTCGCCATACGCCCAGGCCTTAGCGTCTTTACTATAAAACAGGTATTCCCGTTTGGCAGTCTCTTGATATTCAGATAACGTGTGTCAGATTTGTGCGGACAACTCTAACTCCACAGAGGAACCCATACGGGCCTCCAGTGATTTCAATTCTCGCTTCAGCCAATTTGTCTTGAATGGAGCGCAGGATTCCACCACCCTTGGCCATGCAGCAGCCCCAGATAATGACTTTAAAAGCCTCCCACATGTTACCCAGGTCCGAGACAGAATCCTTGTTTCTTATCAAAGAAATCGGTGATTTCTTGTCTCAACTCCTCCCGGAATGGGTCATCAAGAAGCAGTGGCATAGGAAGGGGGGTGCGGGCCGCCCCTGGTGTCATCACTGAGGGGGGTGACAAAATGGCAAAAATGTGTTTTAAACACATATTTTTGCCATTTTGTCAAGCCGGGGGTGACAAGAAATGTTCTGCACCGGGTACCCCCTGACCTTGCTACGCCACTGTCAAGAAGTAGAGTGGGGGAGAGCCTCTATGTCACATGGGAAGAGGCAGGGCCCGGAGGACACAATTCGACCAGAACCGGAGAGTGGCTTGAGTATGTATGCTCCAGATGTGTTACTTTAGGTATCCAAGAGGCATGTCTGCAAGAAACTAGCCAATAGTGTACTCACGACCAGCTATTGTGCGATCCTGAGTAATAGGCGCCCTCCTGGAGCGCAGGGTGCAGATTCCGTGATGTATCTATAAGCTCAACCTCTTTTATGATATCCTGAATGTGCCGGGCCGCTGCAGTGTGATATGTGGCAGTGGAGTGTGATCTGTCCTGTAACACATTTAAAGTGAAGCTAAAGTCTCCCCTGCATAAAAGGTGTGTAGAGCCAATATCCGCAATCTTCCCCCATAGCCTATCAAAGAAGGTTGGATCATCTGTGTTCAGGTCATAGCAGTTTACAATAGTGACAGTTTCCAATGTCAGTCGCTCCCAAGTTATGGTGTAGCGCCCCTGTGTTTCATTCAGGGCACCTAAGGTGGTGTAAGGCACGCCTTTTCGGATAAAGGTGACTCGTGTGCATGAGGAGTAGGTAGAGAACTGTCTGTGGGAGACCCAGTGAGCAGCAAACTTTGTCTGTGTAGAGTTTATGAAGTGCAACCCCTGCAGTAAAGCTATATTAATATTATGCCTGTCCAAGTATGCTAGTATGTGTCGGCGCTTACGGGGATTAGTCAGTTCTCTAAAATTCCAAGTTAAGCAGTTATACTGTGTATGTGCAGAATGAGTTTGTGCCATGTCACTGGCAGCCATCACAGAGTGAGTTTCCATACATATGCAAGAAAAGCCAGTTGAGGCAATAACAGTTGGTGGAGTGAGAACAGTACGCCAGCATTGGTATTGATCGGTGTGCACAGGTAAACCATTTCAAACATTCACCTCCCCTCACACTGACGGCCCAAACCCGTCAGGTACATCCCACCCTCCCAAATAAGCAAAAAAGTGTCCAGCAGATCCATAACTGCCATATTGGCGCTATAGCGATTCTGTCACTTGTACACCAGCGGGATAAGAATGAGAAGAAGGAAAAAGGGGAGGGGCAACTAGAACTCACTGTTAAGGCTGGAAGGCCAGCAGGCGACAGATGGGTGGATGGAAAGCCAGCAAAAAGGAGAAATAAGGTTCACTGCAATTGGTGACAGTATCTTCAACCGCGGAGATTCTTTGTTCTGCCTCAGTGATGCGCACGTCTTGCTTTTCCAATTTATTTGTTAGGGAATCCATTCTGGTTCACATAGTGTCCATTTTTGCCTCTCTGGACATGAGGCTTTGTTTTTTTTTGTGTTGAAATTGTTTATTAGCATTTATTAAATATAAGACAATAAAAGCAATAAAATACAGAAATGTGCAATATGATAACATAAATTACATTGGAAGTAATGCATAAAGTTAAATAAATATGAATTCATAAGGATGAAGACTATCTTATTTAAATACAAGTAATACAATAATAAGATGAAAGGAGGATAAAAGAATTCAGTTGTGAATAAAACAATAAACTATTTGATTGAAAAACTCTAATGACTTACGGTGAGATAAAAAGTAATTTTAAAGCAAAAAAGATCAAGAACTTGATATAAGGTGAAGCATAAAATTGCAAATGAATAAGTGAGAGAAAGACAGGAAATGTGGGTAGAAAGAAAGTGAAGAATAATAAAGGAGAGGTATCAAATGCAGTAAAATATAAAAGAATAGAATGTATAGTATAGAAAATTATTTAGGGAAATTAACCAAAGATAAAAAGGGAAGAAATTGGAGGAAATAAGATGAGAGCGGATTTAGAACAGGTTTTCAGTGTTGGTATGTAAATGCGAGACAGTAAAGGTGAGAGAAGAAGAAAATTAGAAGCGAGAGTAAAATAGAAAGAGAGAACAAGTTATGATACAGTGGAATCCACTATAGAGCGACTGGAATAGTCTATCACAGAAGGATTATTCAATTGTAGAAAGGGGGCCCAAATTTGATTAAATGATTGTGTCTGATCTTGCAAATTGTAGATAACTCTTTCATAAGAGGCAGTTTGGACCATAGCCACCAGCCAAGATTCCGAAGAGGGTGGAGTCAAAGATTTCCATTGCCGTAGTATGCATATTTTAGCTGTGGTTAGGGCGATATATAAAAGACAGCATTGTGGTTTGGAAAGGTGTGGTAAAGTTCGTAAATCATGCAGAAGAATGATGGCTGGTGTTAACGGTAAATCCAAAGGCAGAGTGTGTTGTAAAACCTGAACTATGTAGGACCAATAGGATTGGATGATAGGGCAAGAAAAGAGGATGTGGACTATGTCACAACCAGAAATAGCACATCTCCAACAATTAGAATGAGGAAGAAGTCCAGCTTTATGCAGTTTTGAGGGAGACCAATGCCAGTCATGTAAAATCTTGAATAAGCAAAATTTCTGTCGTGCTTCTCTGACTCCTCTGGTTAAAGTTTCCAAAAGAGTAAGCCAATCTTCCTCATTATATGTAAGTGAAAGGCGTGTTTGCCATTTGAGACGAAGAACACACGATAAGGGTTGGGAGAATAAATGAGATGTGAATATTTTATATAAACCAGAAATGACCCCTTTATGAGTCCCCCAAGAATATAGATAGGATAGGATTGGTGAAGTTTGGAGAGACCATGGGCATGCCCCCAAGGCTTTGATAAGACAGAGATGGAGTTGAGTATAATTCATGAATTGATGCGACGGAAGACCAAATTCTTCAGCTAATTGGGTAAAGGGTTTAAGCTCACCAGTATGTAGAAGTTGATCTAGAGTAGAAATACCCGCCTGTTTCCATTGGGGCCAGGAAATGGTTTTGCCCTTGACACGTATGGCAGTATTGTTCCATATTGGAGCTTTAATATGAATACGTGGATTAGAACCTAAGAGGCGATGAGCTCTCTGCCACGTTTTACGCATTGAGGCCAATAGTGGATTGCGTGGGTCTTGGCGACTAGTACCTGTGGTATAAAGAACTGAAAGACCAGGTTCAGCGGATAGTAAATGACGCTCTACATGCACCCATTGAGGTGTATGAGAATTATCTTGCAGCATGTATATGAATTGGGATAATTGTAAAGCCAAATGGTAGTGTTCTATGGATGGGAGACTTAGACCTCCATGAGAATGATGTGCTTTCAGTTTTTGTATAGCTAGACGGGGTTTAAAAGAGCCCCAGATAAAGGATTTAATTTTACAATCTATAAGGCGTTGGGAAGATAAAGGTATGTGAAGCGGAAGCATACCAAGAGTATAGAGGAAACGCGGAAGTTTGACCATCTTTACAGCTTGAACCCGTCCCCACATAGATAATCCTAATATTTTCCATTTGTCAAAATCCTGCTGCATCTGCGTGATCAGAGGACCGAGATTATCTGCAACCATTCCAATCGTTCCCTTGTTTACCAGGATACCAAGGTATTTTAGTCGTGAGGGTTTCCAGTGGAAGGGAAAGTCCTGAATGGCTGATTTAGTAGTACCATCGGATATTGGAAGTGCTTCACACTTATCCCAGTTAATTTTATAACCAGAGAAATAGGAGAATTTTTCTATGATTTTAAGCAGTGAGGGCAGAGAATGCGATAAATCAGTAATAGTGAGTAATATGTCATCAGCATACAGGTAAATTTTTGAGTTCCCCACCGGAAGAGAGATGCCTACAATATCAATTGATTGACGAATTGCTGCTGCTAAAGGTTCTAAGGCAAGAAGGAATAAAAGAGGGGATAGGGGACAACCTTGACGTGTTCCTCTAGAAATTGGAAAGGGGTCTGAAAGGAAACCTCCACAATTCACCTGAGCGGTAGGGTGTTGGTATAATAACTGTACTTTTTGTATAAATTGGGACCCTAAACCAAATTTTTCCAATATATGAAAAAGATAAGGCCATTCCACTCGATCAAATGCCTTTTCGGCATCAAGAGACAGAGCCAATGCATCATTCTGAAGAGATTTGGCGGAGTGGAGCGTATGTGCCAAGGTACGCAGATGGTTTCTAGAGGAACGTCCAGGTACAAATCCCACTTGAGTATAATGAATTAAAGAAGGCAAGACTTTACGCAAGCGAGATGCGAGGATACTAGCTAGTATTTTGATATCACAATTAAGAAGAGATATGGGTCTATAGCTACTACATATTAATGGATCTTTGCCCGGTTTAGGGAGGACTGCAATGATCGCTTTATTAGATATACAGCCTAGGGAGGTTGTGTTGTTTGCTTCCTGAAAAGCAGTATAGAGATTGTCAATTATTTGTTCACCTGACCAGCGATAGAATTCTGCAGGGAAACCATCTTCCCCTGGGGCTTTGTGATATGGGAGCTTAGTTATTGCTTGTGAAATTTCTTCTTTAGTAATGTCCCCTTCAAGAAGTGCTCTGTCTTCGTCAGAAAGAGAAGGGAGATTTACTTGGGAAAGAAAAGAAAACATTTTGTTGTGGTCTATTTGTGCATCCGGGGTATAATGATTGATAGTAAGAAGCAAATTCATTGACAATATCCTGTGGACGAGTTAATATATTTCCCCTAGATGTTTTAATGGCTGGAATAGCCATTGCAACCTCTCGTTGTCGCAATTGGGCCGCTAGGAGTCGCCCTGCCTTTTCCCCTTGTTCATAATGACGTCCTTTCATCTTTTGTAAAGCATACTCAGCTTTGGATGTAAAAAGGCTGTTCAATGCCATACGTGCCTGCTCTAGGGACTTGCGATGTTGTAAGAGAGGTATTTTAATATATAATTGAGTGAACGTTTCAATATCCTGTTCTTACTCTTTCTGTCGAGTAGCATTTTGTCTATTGGCCTGTGCCGCGTCTTTCATAAGTTGACCCCTGATGGTAGCTTTGGCAGCAGCCCATAGGGTTCTGCTTGAATGCACAGATCCGTGATTAAGGGAAAGATATGTTTGAAGATGGGTCTGAAGCTGTGTTTTACCGAGAGGAGTTTTATAGCGCTGAATATTCATTCTCCAAGGTTTGCGTCCCGGTGTTGTCAGGCCAGTCTGAAGGGATAACAAAACTGGAGAATGATCAGAGATTGATGCTTCTAAAATTTGAGATTCATGGACTAACTGAACAACCCTTTGTGAGATTAAGAAATAATCCAGTCTGGAGAAGGTACCATGAGTGGGAGAAAGAAAGGAATATTCAGTAGCAGTTGGATGTGAAAGGCGCCAATGATCAATCAGACCATGATCTTCAATAATATCGCCCATAAGAGCTCTGTCCGCTGCATTATTCTTGTCTAGAGGACCTGTTTTGTCGAGCACTGGATCTCTGACTAGGTTCCAGTCCCCGCCTATCAGGTATTGGGAAGCACCAATCTCGGACAAAATGCGATTTAATTGAAGAAGAAATGATTTTTTTGTACTCGTTGGGGCATAAACGGAACCTATGCAAAGATGTGTATCGCCGATGCGCAATTTGACAAACACATATCTGCCATCTGGATCTTCCCAAGTTTTTGAGATTGTAACTGGTAAAGATTTACGGATCAAAATTGTCACTCCACATTTACGAACGGGGGTAGTGTCTGAGGATCTGTCTGTATGAATGCTGCTGTGATAGACTTTACCCACCCATTCTCTGCGTAATTTTTCAGATTCTGATGCTTCAAGATGAGTTTCCTGAAGGAGAGCCACATCTACTCCTTTTGAATTCAGATAGGAAAGAACTTTTTTCCTTTTTATATAGTGTGTTAAACCATTTACATTCCATGTTATAACCCGCAGAGAATGAGTAGTATTCATACTTCAAGTGGAAACCAGAACGCTTGAAAAAGTTAAGAAAGTAATGAACTAAGATAAAGGTAGAAATGAAGTAGAGAGCAAGCGCAAGATTTATTAAGTGAGTAATCCAAGGTGTAGTGTAAAAGAAGAAAGAGAAAGAGAAAAAAAAAAAAGGGGGGGAGGAAAGGAAAAGGGAAAGAGAGAGAGTATTAATAGGACAACGTGTAGTATAAGGAAATCTAGTAGGAGAAAGGAATCTAAAGAAAAAAGATGTCAGAAAAAAAAGATACAAGATAAAAGTATGAAGAAGAAAAACAAAAAGGAAGGAAAAGGAAGAACTTTAGCCGCGGTTCTGGGCTCACTAGAGCACCGCCGCGGGTAGGGCTCCCGCCAGGAGGGTTGAAACATGGTGAGGACTATGTAAGAGAAACAAAAGAATCTGAGCAGCCAAGTGTGTGTAAAGAAGAGGGAAAGAGCCAAGTATTTAGAAGAGTGAGCGCTGAAAGGGAAGAGACATAGATTGATAGAGTACAGAAAAATATATAAAAATATATACATGAATTCAATATCGCCTAAATACAAACCAAAATACATAATAAGCTATTGATTATTAATAACTGTACGTAATATTTATTTACGAATAAATATGCGCATATGAAATAGAGTAAAGTAAAACTGATATAAATATATATATAAAAAGACGTATCATAATAGAAAAAATCAGTAGCATAAACTTGTATATGAATAGAAGTATAGATATTATAAAAGTGGAATATCTATAATTTAAGAATATAGAAAACATTGAGGAAGAACTAATAAAATGCAAATATATATATTAAAATATGTATCAATCCATGAATGTAGAAGTGTATAAAAAGATGCAGTAATCCATGGATGTATAAGTAAAGTCATATAATGTGCAACCATTAATTGATAAGTAACAATATATGTGTAAATAGATATGTATATCATTAAATAGGTAACATTTAAGAACAAAATGTAGTTATAAACATAGATGTTATCTAATATATAATAATAACATAGGTAGTAATAAATAGTAAAAGGAAAAAGTGAAGCTAAGAAGATGTGAAGGGACATAGTAAAATACCTATATTTCTAACTTATAGAGAAAAGTACGTAAACTACTTATTGAAAGTGAAATAGTAAACCTTAAATACTTAGTATCAAATATAATAGATGCAAGTAAAATCTAGTAATGCATTGCAATAAGAAATATGTAATAAATAATTCTATAACTGTTCTAGTTTGAGAAACAATTGTGCAGAGAAGGCAGATAGCCCCCGTTATAGAAGGTAGAATCTCTTTTTGTGTAAAGAACATATGAGTTATCAATCACATCATTATAAGCCAAAGTATGCAATATCAGAGAAAATAAATGTTATACAAGGTAAAATCTGAACTATCTATTACATAGACCGTAAATATAAATATTAGCAAGGTAAATAACAGATCATAAAATAGCGCATCGTGTAGAATAGATATTACGCAAGGCAAAGTTTAACATTACATTGAATAAATGACAGATAATTAGCAGTCCTATAATGATACTAGGTTAGGAAGCAATTATGTGACTAAGGCAGAAGACCCCCATTATAGGACCCAGTCTCTAATGTGAGGAGCTAGAAGAGAGCCGCAAATGGGATATGGGCCATCAATCATTTTTGGAGTGAGATATGAAGATTATGAAGGTCATTCTTCATCCGAAGTAGATTTTAAGGGAGATCGAGATTTGTCTCTATTCGGATCTTGCATAAAGGAAGATATTGACTGAAGGGCAGAAATTTTATCCTCATGGCTGCGAATTGATCGTTCAAAATCTCTGCCTCGATGACGAACTGCACTAGGATTATGGCATCTTCTGTCTGACAGCTGAGGAGGATGTTGAGAACAAAGAGAACTCTGATCGATGGGAGTACACTGTACATCCATATCCTGAATATGTTGTACCTCTATAAAGTGTTGTAGATCTTCAGTGTTATAAAAGTCTTTGGATTCCCCATTTTTGGTAATGCGAAAACGGGCAGGGTCAAACAAACCATATTTGATGTCCATTTTCCGCAACTGTGGTCTCATAGAGAGGAAAGCCTTCCTCCTTTCATTAGTTTCTCGCAAAAAGTCAGCTGCAATGCGGATCTCATGACCATTATAGATGTATGAACCTTGTGTGCGTGCAGCTGATAGTGTTTGCCGTACCTGCTCATGTCTCAAGAAGCAATGATGGGTCGTGGTCGAGGATCGGAGGTATTGCGCAGAGCACCAATTCGATGAGAACGTTGAATTTCTAGTGGCGGACTGAAGGAAATGCCCAAAAGCTTAGGAAGGACATTGCATAAGAAGAGTCTAACATTTTGATCTTCAATCTTTTCGGGAAATCCAAAAATACGGATGTTGTCTCTCCGGCTGCGGTCTTCAAGATCAACTATCTTACTACGAAGAAACAAGAGGTCCTGCTCTTTGTTTTGTGTGGAGGCAAGTTTGGTTTCTACCACTAATAGACGTTGGTCAAGTTCATCTGCCTTAGTATTGAATTGTGTAATATCTGTTCGAATAGATTTGGTCTCTGCTGCAAGAGAAGAGATATTAATGTCCATATCTGTCAAACGGCAACTGATAGTTGATATTTCCTGCAAAATACGATCCATAGTGGCTGCTGACACTGCAGAGGCAGTGGTTAGAGGCGAGTTAGACATTGATGAGGCTGAGCCTTTCGGTGCAACACTTTGTGGTTGTTTAAGAACGTCAGTGAAGAGAGGTTTCTTGGGAGCTTTGTTTTCACTCTTAGGGTTAGGCATTTGAAAAACGTCGGTTGTATATTAGTAGAATGTTAGTAATAGCAGCCAAAAGACCACTTGTCCTGCTTGTAGCAGTGAATAAGACTGACAAATTAAGGTCGAGCAATTAAAAGAAGTCAGAGATATATCCGCTCGGAAGTCACTCTTCTTCAGAAAATACCAGCCAAATTTTTCTGAAACAACTATAACGGGAATGACAGCATTGAGTCTCCGCTGTTTACCATATTTCATTCAGAGGAGACCCTTACATAAAGAAACAATAGCCTGTGGATACTTTGCACGTTCAGGGCTCAAGATTGATATTTCAAAATGAATTTTTCATATCCTGCGCCATTTTGTTACAAAATAAATTTACCACAAGCCATGAGTCTAAATGCACACTAGCAGATGAACATCCCTATGAGGTGATATTAATAGCGCCATTAATCCATAGTGTAACAGGCTCAGGTTACCAGAAGCAAATGTAAAGGTAATCTGCTCATTAGCTTTCCAGTAGTAAGGTGACTTGCATTGAAAGGACACACTGCTACCAGTTATCAATGGCTCCGCAATGTGCTAAGGTGTACCCTATGTGGAGAGCATATTCCAGTTTTCCTATGTCTGAGTTATTGACTCTGGACACACTTCGTAGCCTTCCTGTAGCCTTTCAGTTATTTCCCACACTCTAACCTGAAGTGAGTTGTTTGACATTTGTATAGCCTTCCAGAAGCGAAAAATGTTTAACTATTGAAACATTTATGTGCCTTGTCCACTTTTACATTCCTTAAAAATGCAGCTTTCACTTCTGGCAGATAAAATGTGTAGCACATGAAAGAGATTTTTTTATTTTAGTGCCCAAAAGTTAACCTTTATGTTTCAGTGATAACAAAACAAACAGTCTCTCTGTTCACTGCAGTAAGGCGAAGCCGTTAATATTCAGCAGCTGTGGCTATAAATCCTCCAGAGGAAATATTCAAGACACAATGTTGCAGGCTGAAAGCTGGGGAGGCTGAGAATGATAAAGGCTCTCACCGTTTATGATTTCCCTGAGGCGAAGAATGTCCTCTCTTCATCCCCAGAGCGCGCGTCAGCAGGATTCCCTTCGTGAGGCAGCAGCGCGCACCAGTCACGCGAGGACCGGTGATTGTGGTTGCGCAACAGGGCCCAGCGCGCGTCTGTCAGGCAGTTATCTCCGGCAGAGAAAATAACCTCATAAAGGTCTTAAATGCTTATAAAAACTTCCTCAAACGGCGTCGCTACACTGAGCACTGCAGACACGTTCATCTTAGCAGTCCCAGCAACACGGAAAGGAGCGGCGCCTCCGTCAGGGGTTCCACCCGAAGCGGAGCTCCACTTCTAGGCGGCCATCTTCCTGGGTGGCCAAACCACGCCCTCCCATGAGGCTTTGTTGCATTGCCATCAGCAGCGTCTTCACATCTACCGTATCATTGGGGTCAGTGCCGATCCACTGAACTGTATGGGGCATGGGCTGCTCTGCCAGTATCGAATTGCAGTTTAGTTTGGCGCCCGTCTGTTTTCCCCATATTCACAACAGAGCACCAGTGGTGCATTATACAAGAAACAGAGCAGCGCACAGGGAAGCACTGGAATCAAATAGGCAAGTATCCGAGCAGTGTCGATCTCAGCTCAGTTTATCCCAGTGCACCCTCATCCACCCATCAGCAATGGCGAAGGCCCCCCGGTGATGAAAGGAGATCACAAGCAGTTTATGCCACCTGCATCCAAATTCCCAGTCTTGCCTCACCCCTGCAGAGTCTCCGGGCAGGCACGAGCAGACTTGGGCACAAGCGACACCAGGCACAGAGCCCCTCTAGCACCCCAGGATGCTGTGCCCTCAGTGATGACAGTTCAATCCTCAAGGGCCCAGTGGCCCACCGCTCCCGATGGTACTGTGCACTCAGCTCTATGCCAGCGGCGCAACAGCGTGGCAGCCAAGAGTGCACAGATGCTGCACAAATCGAAACCTGTCAATCCAGTAGAGGGTTTTATAGCCAGGGCACTGCTATATCTCTTTTAGGCAGGCATCTTCTTCCTCAGCGCATCCTGCACCTCGAGGGGCGCCCCTGGGTAGGCCCCGGGCATGCAGCAAGCTCACACCACCTGCCAGACCAGCAGGCATCCCCGCAGCAAATCACCAAACCTCTTCTGTCCTCACCAGCAGGGTGGGCTCCCAGGTATGTCCCAATACTACACAGCCGACGTTGTAAGCAGCTATCCCCAGGAGGTCTCAGCGCAGCTGCAGGCCTGACTGATCATGGTGCACGTGTTATAGCAGCCTTAATCCACGCGGCCGCCATGAACGGGCCCTCTCCGTTTTCTCTGCTCTCAGGGTGCCACTCTAATGACATGTAGCCGCAGCCGCACAGCGGGCAGGCCTCCAAGTCCATCCTGGCCTCCAGCTGAAGCAGCGGAGCTGACACGACCACAGGAGCAATCCCCCAGCAGCAGGCCACGTCGGCCAGTAGCGGTGCCTCGCACGCACTCCCCCACCGCAGCTGGACCAGGCATCCCGCCCACAGGGGAACTGCACCAATCCTCCTGCAGTGGTTCCTGGGACAGGTACTACCAAGTCACATTCTCGTCGGTCACTCACCGGCCCGCATGAAGCCCTCCAGCGCTCCAGATGTCTAGTCGGCCGCCATCATTGTCACACGGCCCGCACCAAGATAAGCTGGAATCAGCGTTTTCCTCAGCGTCAATGCTACAGCAACGATGTGGCCATAGGGTGCACCCCCACAGCAAGCTCTGTACAGTTAGCCAAAAATTAAGGCAAGATGGGCGCAATTAGGACAGTGTAATTCACCCGAACTGCAGGACCCCCATGCCAGTGCGGCCATCTTGCAGCTAGCTCTCTGTCACCCCAATCCCTAAAATTAGCTGAAAATACACTTGTTAGTCCAAGCACTGTTGATAGTGTTGCTTTTCCAGGCAGCATGAACAGGTGTGCTTGGATGTTTTTCTTTATAACTTTACTTTATCAAAGAAAAATACACTGTTTCTTTTCTTTTAATCCGCACACTGCTGATTTTTTAATGTGTTTCCTGCTACTTCATTTCTTTTTCTTTTATGTAGACACTGTTACAATTCTATAAATATCTGTGTGTTTCTTGTTTTCTGTCAGGGTTTCAATCATCTACTTTTTATCATTTGGCATTTGAATGTCCACCATATTTGTAATACTATTACTTCTGTAATTAAATGATGGTTTTGTTGGCTTGGTAATTGACTAAATCTCTTCTCTCATTCATTGCACTTGAATGTTTTTTCCCCAGTGTGTGTTCGCTGATGCCTTCGAAGATCTGATAACTGACTAAAGCTCTTCACACATTCACTGCAATCGTACGGTTTTTCTCCTGTGTGTGTTCGCTGATGTCTTTGGAGGGCTGATAACTGACTAAAGCTCTTCCAACATTCACTGCAGTTGTATGGTTTTTCCCCTGTGTGTGTTCGCTGATGTCTTTGGAGATCTGATAGCTTACAAAATCTCTTCACACATTCACTGCAGTTGTATGTTTTTTCTGTCGTGTGTGTTTTCTGATGTCTGGAGAGGAGTGTTAAACAACCAAAGCTTTTTTCACATTCACTGCAATGGTATGGTTTTAACCCTGTGTGTGTTTGCTGATGTACCTGGAGGTTTGATAACTGACTAAAGCTCTTCACACATTCACTGCAGTTGTATGGTTTTAACCCTGTGTGTGTTTGCTGATGTACCTGGAGGTTTGATAACTGACTAAAGCTCTTCAAACATTCACGGCAGTGGTATGGCTTTTCCCCTGTGTGTGTTCGCTGATGCCTTCGAAGATCTGATAACTGACTAAAGCTCTTCACACATTCACTGCAGTTGTATGGTTTTAACCCTGTGTGTGTTTGCTGATGTACCTGGAGGTTTGAAAACTGACTAAAGCTCTTCAAACATTCACGGCAGTGGTATGGTTTTTCCCCTGTGTGTGTTCGCTGATGTCTTTGCAGTTCTGATAACCAACTAAAGCTCTTCACACATTCACTGCAGTTGTATGGTTTTAACCCTGTGTGTGTTTGCTGATGTACCTGGAGGTTGGATAACTGACTAAAGCTCTTCAAACATTCATGGCAGTGGTATGGCTTTTCCCCTGTGTGTGCTCGCTGATGCCTTTGAAGATCTGATAACTGACTAAAGCTCTTCTCACATTCACTGCAGTTGTATGGTTTTTCCCCTGTGTGTGTATGCTGATGTACCTGGAGGTTCCATAACAGACTGAAGCTCTTCACACATTCACTGCACTTGAATGCTTTTTCCCCTGTGTGTGTTCGCTGGTGTCTTTGGAGATCTGATAACTGACTAAAGCTCTTCCAACATTCACTGCACTTGAATGGTTTTTCCCCTGTGTGTGTTTGCTGATGTCTTTTGAGTTGTGATAACTGACTAAAGCTCTTCCAACATTCACTGCACTTGAATGGTTTTCCCCGGTGTGTGTTCGATGATGTTTCTGTAGATCTAGTAATCGACTAAAGCTCTTCACACATTCACTGCACTTGAATTGTGTTTCCACTGTGTGTGTTTGCTGATGTTTTTTGAGGAGTGATAACTGACTAAAGCTCTTCACAGTTTCACTGCACTTGAATGGTTTTTCCCCTGTGTGTGTCCACTGATGTCTTTTTAGGGTTGATAGCAGACTAAAGCTCTTCGCACATTCACTGCATCTGAATGGCTTTTCTCCTGTCTGCGTTTGCTGATGGCACTTTAATATTGATGAGAAACTAAAGCACTTGCTGCATGTGTATGATTCTTCTTTTTTGGTTAGTGTCTCTGGGTCGAGGATATGTTTGTCTACATCCCATGACTGTGTTTCCTGAAGGGCCAACATGCTTGATAAAGCACTTGTGTTATTCTCACATTTCCTGTATGTGTTGGTATTTAGGACATTTGATTTCCAATTCAAAAGTAAAGTACAATGGTTACTAAATACGTGCCACTCTTATAATATGTCAGGCTTTTATGCGAGAGATTTTGTCTTTAGATTGGATAACAGTTTTCTACGCTTGTGGGTAAAGATTCATCCTCCTCCTTCTGGCCGGTGCAAACAGGGACAGTACTCTGCATTTTACACAGCAGAACTCCTCTTTCCTTCAGTTGTCTGCTTCCACTCCGCTGTGCTTTTCTCTGGTTGCTCTGTATGGCACCAGGAAGAGTTTACAATACATCTAGAGCACTGAATGATGGTCTGTTATCATTTTAGGAATCAGAGCACTGCTGTAACCACATCGAACTGATCCCATGAACAAAGCTGGTGTTGGAAACCGGTTTGTACAGGAGGTGGTTTATCAGTGTTGTTGCTTAATTTTCTAGAGGCCATTTCTTAGTTTTGTAGCTTTGAGGTGCGCAGCTCAGACTCTTACATCCACTGAATTATCCTTCACAGCCTCTTCCGGGATCTGTCAGTTTATGTTCAGGTCCGTCCGTCTCTGACTGCGCTGATGTTTTCCTGAATACTGGAGCTCATTATTTCTGACCATTATTTGTAGACTTACAGAACGATTGTGGTTATTCATAAGCATTTCATGCATTCGAGGCTTGTTTTCTGTTGGATATAAAGAGATTCAAAATTACAAAATGCAAATGTAACAGAAAGTGAATACACAATATTTAACTGGCTATAAACACCATCTCTTCTTTACCATCTTTTAAACTCAGCAAGGGTTATTTCACCATAAAAAGAAATTTAACTAAATGTTCTGTTGAACATGTAACATCTTATTAACTTTAGAAAAGGAGGTGATTTACCAGTGTTCACAGAGTAACTTAGTAAAGAAAGTGTGATGACGGAGCACCACGTGCTAGAGGTACAGCTTTAGGTAGATGCACATGGACAAGATTTAATTTAAACAAGAACAGATTGTGGAAAAAGAGGCATCAGGGTGTACTGCTGTTTCTTCAGTTTGAGGAAGTGTATAACAAAGTTAACTCCTCTGGAAGTCTATAACAAAGGTAACTGTAGTCACATACTTCAATGCTTTCCTGGTCACATTGGATCAGATCAAGTGCCATTTCCTGTCTTTACCTTGCTGTTTATTAAGTAATCTTTGCCACTTTCTCAGCCCCCCCCTCACCGGAGTTGGTTCAAGCCTTTCTGGTTTCTTCTAACCTGAAAGATTGGAACATTATCATGTGTTGAGGTGGATGTTTTATTGCTGTAACATCCATCCATCGCCCTAAAACGAGTGCATCTTGCAGGACCTGGTTCTGGCCTGTGCACGTTACATACATAAGAGATTCTTTAGTTCGTCCTAAAGTATCTAAAGTTCAGACCTTACATTTCAAGCCGCAGCTCCTTCCAGAGCTTTTGTTGTAAAACCGCGAGTGGTTCATTGTAATGCCCGACCTTGACATTATGTGCGCAGATAAGGCAAACAAACATTGATTGATGATTTAATATTCAATGATATCAGTTATTTAGTCCTTATTATTACGACTCTGACAACCAATAATTTATCTGACATATCCCTGCAGCCAACAGATGTCCGCATATTCATCTTTTTTATCTCTTCCTTTCAAGGGTATCTGACTTAGTGTTGTCCGTTTGAATATGCAAAGTTACATCGCACGCGGTACAACGCATGCGATTACAACGCGGTTGTTACAACGACCGCATTGTTACAACACATACCATTACAACGCAAGTCGTTACAACGACTTGCTCTAGATGGCGCGCTGGACTTAGGAATAGTATAATTTACTATTCCAACTCCAGCGTGCGCAACAGTAGGGAAGGTGTTGGAATAGTAAATTATACTATTCCTTAGTTTAGAGCGCCCCCTACAAACGACTTGCGTTGTAATGGTTAGCATTGTAACAACGCGGTCGTTGTAACTACCGCGTTGTAATCGCATGCGTTGTACCACATGCGATGTAAATGCTGCTTCCCTGTCCATTTAGTGCCAAGGAGTCTACTCTGTGGCCGGATGGGGTTTTGGCAGAGCGGGAGGAGGTGTCCATCATACGCAGGTGAATGCAGCATTTCTACCTTTGAGCATTTCTTATATCCAGGTTTAACTTGTTCCCTGTTCATTCCCCACCCACGATGTCTGCGTACTCATTTTACAGGGGTCATTTTTAGCTGAATCAGGGGAACACACTTAATACATGCTCACAGCAGACACTAGATAATGGCCTGATAATCAAGCACCCGTGGCTGGCAGTGTAGGATTACAAGCTTCATTACAGAAACTCACAAGGTACAAAGAGGGGAGGCGCATAGGTAGGTGCTTATGAGTATAAACAGAGCAGGTGCACAGTTAGGTACTTATGGTTTAAATCTTTTTATTGAGATAAATGTCAATCCTGTAATACCAGCATTAAGGGCAGTGCAACCAACCGGGCCACGCAGGGCCCCAGTGCAATTGAAAGACATACAAAATTACAAAAGAGAAACATCCATAGAAACAAGGAAAGAGAGACAGCCCCCGCCCCAACCCAAAAGAAGAAAGAGAAGAAAAAGAGAAAGAATGAGATAGAGCTCTCCCTCCTCCCCCACCCACCCTCAGACCCGTCCTATCTGTATATAAGTGGGACACTAGCTCGAGGGGCTACTATCTGAAGTAGGATTGTTGGGCGTTGCCAGACGTAGAAGACGCAGGTAGCTCGGACATGTTAATCCCTGAAGTCTTATGCCAATAGGGCCAGAAAAGGCTGCCACAATTCGCTAAACCCCGAACCTTTACCAGCCATGGTGAGCGAAATCTTTTCCATGCCTAGGATGTGCCACAGTCGGTGGAGCCATCCAGTGTGTGTTGGAATACGTGTGTGTGGATTTCCAATGTGTGAGAATGTTTTGTGTGGCAGTGCCCAGCGCAAGTGCGATCTGTTTCCCCCTCCTGGATTTCAAGGGAAAGGTGAGCGGGTTAGGAACCCCCAGCAGTACATACTCCTGGAGCCGAGGGAGCTCCGTATCTAAATACTTGTCGATTTCGTCGAGAACCTGAGTCCAGTATGGGGTCAGATATTCACAGTCCCATAACAGGTGGACAAGCGTGCCAACCCTCCTGCATCCTCTCCAGCAGTCCGGGCTATGTGCGCTGTCAAATTGGTGCATCCTCTCGGGGTGTAATACCAGTAGTACGCTAGCTTTGTAAAGGTTTCAGTGAGACCTATATGAGTCGCGGTATGGCGTGCCCTATAACAGATCCCTTCCCATTCCTTGCTAGTGAGATCGCAACCTAAATCCCTTTCCTATAGGGCCCGACCTGCATGAAAGGAATGAGTGTAGCGAGAGAGAAGCATTCTGTACAGGTCCGAAATTAGCTTCTTGTCTGAGGAGCGTGTGATCAGCCATCTCTCATACTGGGTGAGATGCCTATGGGCCTGTGACCGATTGTCAGGGTGGGAGGCCCAGTGCCGCAGCTGCAGATAGTGCAAGCGCTCAGATTCGGGGAGACCGTAGTTTATGCGCAGCTGTGCAAATGGCACAACACCGTCTCCATCGTACAGAGTGCCTAGCGCACGGCATCCTGTGGTCCTCCAAAGAGGGAAGGAGTTCTCTCCCACCCCCGGTCCAAAATCAGGATTGCCAAAGAGAAGCGTGAGCAGAAAAGGGAAAGTCGTCAGCCCGTGTCTTCTGTTCGTCTGATCCCAAACCATCATAGTCGGGCGAGTCACATGGGAAGCGTAAAGGTTGGGAGGACGATGAGACTTCTGAAGGAAGGTGATCTTCATCAGGGAAGTACCTGCTATCACGCGGTCCTGGAAGAGCCAGTGTTTCTCGGACTCCGCCCGGCTCCACTCCACTAAGTGACGCAGCTGCGCGGCTTTAGAGTAAAGCGCGAGATCTGGGATCCCCAGCCCCCCTTCATTAGGAGGGAGGAAGCTGACCAGCCGCTTCAACCTCGGCTTGCGACCTTGCCAGATAAATTGAGAGAGTTCTGCTTGCACCCGCTGGAGCCAGCCGTTGGGCGGCAGTAGGGGAAGTGTTTGGAAAAGGTAGAGGAGTTTGGGGAGAATCGTCATTTTGACTGCCGCTATGCGCCCCAACCAAGAGATGGAGTAGTGTTTCCAGCGCCGCAGGTCCGCGCGAATGTGGGAGTGTAAGATACTGTAGTTAACTGACCTCATTGCTGAAAGTGTAGGAGCCAGCCGGATTCCCAGATAAGGGATCGTGTCAGTGGACCACTGTATGGGGTGGCGAGCCTGCAGTGCCGCCAGCGTCTGAGGCGATAGGGAAAGGTTCAGAGCAGTGGACTTTGTGATGTTAACTTTGAACCCAGACGCCTTCCCAAAGGAGTCCAGCTCCTCCAGAAAGGTGCCCAGAGCCGGTGCGGGGTCTGTCAGGGTGACCAAGACGTCGGCTGCATACAAGCTGATGGTGTGAGTGTCACCGCTGAAACGGATGCCCGTAATCAATGGATGTTCCCGCACTCTTTGTGCCAGAGGCTCCATGTATAAGGCAAAGAGCAGGGGTGAGAGCGGGCACCCCTGTCTAGTGCCTCTGTGAATGCTAAAGGGGGTAGATGTATGACCATTTACCCGAACTATGGCCGAGGGGCCGCAATAGCAATTGAGGATACGGGTCCTCATCTTCTCCCGAAGGCCAAAACGAATCAACACTTGCTCCAAGTAGGGCCAGTGCACACGACCGAATGCCTTTTCGGCGTCAATGGTCAGAAGCATGTATTCTCCAGGGATGCGAGATGCTTTTTCAATGAAATAGAGAACTCGTTTCATGTTATCACTGGTCTGCCTTTGGGGTATAAAACCTGCCTGATCCGGGTCGATTATACCAGGCATAAAAGGGGCCAGGCGAGCCGCCAGGATACTGGTATAGAGCTTGAGGTCAATATTTAAAATGGAAATGGGCCTGTATGCCCCGCAAAGTGTCTTATCTTTGCCGGGCTTATGAATGACCACTACAGCCGCCTCTAGCATAGAGGGAAAGATCTCCCCCGAAGCCATGAAGGAACTGAAAAGGCGAGTAAGACAAAATTGTAAAGCAGTTTATAGAAAGCCGCCGAGTAGCCATCCGGGCCCGGAGATTTGGACAGTTTTAAACGAGAGAGGGCCGAGATAACTTCTTCCGGGCGAATCTCCCTCTCTATGTGTTCAGCCTGAGCCTGGGACAGGCTGGGAAGAGTAATCTGATCCAGATACGCATCCAAATCTTTCTGCTCTAGGTGCTGCACATCATACAATTGTGCATAGAAGTCACGGAACGTCTCAGCGATATCAAAGTCTTCCGTGTGCAAGCGGCCTACCTGATCTTTGATTTCCTGAACCCCGTCACGCAACCGGGTTTCCCTCAGTTTGTGCGCTAGCAGCCTGCCGCACTTGTCCCCGCCGACATAAAAAGAATGTCGCAGACGTAGCGCTGCATATTCAGCTTTATCGCGATCTATGGCAGCCAACTGCAACCTAGCTGCCTTCAATTGGCGCCATATGCGCGGAGCCCCAGTTCGTCGGTGGATCAGTTCTAGCTCACGAACTCTCTGGGTGAGGTCATCCCTCTTGCGTCTGCGTTCCACATTGTCCGCAGATGAGATGGCAATAATTGACCCCCTGACCACTGCTTTCAGAGCTTCCCAACTAGTGGAGATTGACGTGTCAGAGTTGTCATTATGGGATAGGTAGCCATTGAGTGTACGTTGAATCTGGGTCACGGTGTCCGCCCTATGTAGGAGTGAGTAACAAAAGCGCCACCGCCGAGTAGGTTGTCGGGCGGGGGGCAACGTCATAGTAAGCATTACAGGGGCATGGTCCGATAAGGCGGCAACTAGGATGTCTGAGGAGATAGTGATGTCTCTAAGAGCCTTAGTGCCTAAGAAATAGTCCAGCCTAGCCTAGTAAGTCCTGTGTGCACTAGAGTAATAAAAATATTCCCTGGAGTGGGGGTGATAATGTCTCCACAGGTCTATCAAACCCAGGTCACCTAACCAAGCAAGCCCTGAGCGGGAGATAGCACCTACCTGGCCATAGCGTTGCACTGACCTGTCCAGTTCATTATTAAGGACTAAATTGAGGTCCCTCCCAGGAGCAGCCTGCGTTCAGAAGTGGCCGTGGCTTCGTGTAGTGCTTCGTGGAGAAACCGCTCCTGTGCTTCGTTAGGGGCATAAATGGCCTCCTTCTGTACTACTTTTCCCTGAAAAGCCCTTGAAATCAGAATTGCCACCCCTGCCGATTTAGAAGAACCAGAGGAAAAGAATTGTGTCGGGAAAGCACGTGACCGGAGTCTATGACAATCTTTAGCCAGCAGATGCGTTTCCTGCAATAAGTATATGTCAGCCCCATAGCTCTCCAGGTAGGCCAAAATCGCCCGGCGTTTGATGGGATGATTGAGCCCCCGTACATTAAGTCTGAGGACTTTAAGACTGTGAGGAGGCATCTATGGCGGGGAATACAGGGCGTGGAAGAACGCGCGTAGCCTAGGGCAGGGGAGAATGCACAACTGCAGCAGCAGAGGATGGCTAGAGGGCGCCTGTTGCCAATTCAGGAAGCCGATCCCAGCAATGGTAGGAGAGCAATGGGGAGCGTGGGAGGGAGGAAAAAAGAGAAACAGCCCCTGGAAAAGAGAAAGGAAACACCCCCCCAGGCCGCCCAAGGAGCAGAAATGCTATGAAAGAGATATATGGCTCAGGCCTATGACGAGGATTGCGACCTAGCAAGAGTCACTGGTAATACCTCCAGGGCGTCCTGCTGTCCCTTTGCGATCTCATTGGGGTCTGGACGCCGCGGGCGGTTGGGGCGCCGTCTGCATCGCTGCTGCCTCCAACACGGCTGAGCATCGCCGGACCCCCAGTCCTGAGTGTCGCTGCCGTCATCCTCGTCTGGTATCTCAATCCCCAGAACTCGGCTGGCTTCCGACTGGGAGCAAAGTTGGTAAAGCTTGCCATCGTATCGGAATATAAGACGGAATGGGTGGCCCCAGGAGTACGCAATGTGGCGCTGGCGCAGAGCTTCAGTGATGGGGCGGAAGGTCTTACGTTTTTGAAGCGTAAGGGCAGCGAGATCCTGGTAAAGAACCGGAGTTTGGTCTCTAAACGTGACTGGATGCTGCGTCCTGGCCTTCCAAAGAATTTCCTCTTTGATGCGGAAGTCGTGCACACAGACTAATATGTCCGCAGGTGGAGCATTGTCAGGGTGGGGGGGACCCTCACGGTGAACCCTGTCGATCCGGAGCTCGGTATCTAAGGGGTTACCTAGGACGTGATTAAACAGTTCACGCACAAACATGAATATATCACCCGCTTCTGCGTTTGGTCTCACTCCCCGAATCCGCACATTATGCCGGCGGGAGCGATTCTCCAAATCCTCCAAGTGAGTCTGGAGGTCCACCTGCTGGTCGTGTATGCGGATAAGTTCGTGCTGCAAGAAGGAGACCTCCTCATCACGTGTGTCACTTTTGTCCTCCAAAGCCACCACCCGGTCCCCAATGCCATCCAGGTCTTTTCGGACGTCCTTAAGTTCCGCAGTGAGGTCCCGCTTCACAGTGTGTAAATCGTCCCGGAGGGCCAAGAACAAAGATTCCAGAAAGGCCCGCGTGACTGGTTCCTCTTTAGGGCCACCCATGGATGTCGAAGTAGTGCCAGTCTGTTTTGTGGAGTCCGATGGCGTTCCCCCCTGTGGGCGTGCGAAGAGCTCCTGGAGGGACTTACTTTTCTTCCCCCGCGTGGAGGCCATAGTGCTGCCCCAGCATGGAGGGGACGTAAGGGAGGTCGCGGGCCGTATGTCACCGCGCTGGCTCGGCCGAGTACTGGGGATGGGTGTTAGGTCGCTAGAGAGCGTCCTCGTGGGGGAGATTCGCCGCACGGGAAAGTCTCAGGGCCAGACAGATCCGGCAAAGCCGCCAAGTTGTGCAGATGACAGGGCCTCACCTCCCGTCCAAAGCTGTCGCCACAATTCCCAACTGGCGCTCGCAGTTCAAAGGCCCTTCACTGTTGTCGAGGCACGGGGGCCAGGGCGCACCACTAATGTCCACAAGGGTATAGTCACCGCCCCAGGTGCCAGTGACTCCAGAGTGGTAAGCCGCTGTTCGTGTTCTGGAAGGGGGTCGAGCGGGGAGCCTCCAGCCTACCACAAGCCACACTCGGACCGAGCCGGGCCGCCTCTGCGGTGTGCCGGGCCCCACCCTCGGCGACCGCTTCTACCAGCAATCGCACTTGTGCCCCCCTGTGCAGGCAGTCAACTTAGGGCCCGTGTGTGTAGTACCCCCAGGGAACGTGGGGCACCGGCCAAAAGATCTCCACGGGGCACTGAAAGCAGACGGCGAGCTCTGCCAGCTGGGGTGAAGGGCTCCACGTGTAGGGGTGCCGTCCCAGGTGTCCCCTCTCACCTCCAATGTTCTCCAGGGCTGCGCAAAGGTTCAGGCAGGACAGGACTTCCTCAGCCAACTCCACCGTCTGCTGGCTGGAATGCAGGCGGCGACAGACGCTGGCGCTCGGCTCCGCTCGCCAGGCGCGGCCACCAGGTGTTAAGCAGGCTCCCGCGTAACCGCCTCTCAGCTCCGGAGTCGGCTCCGGTGCCGATCGCAGCTCCTCAGGTCAGCGGCTGCAGCGGCGGTGTGGCGGTCCCAGTGCCCCCGGCTGAGATAGTGGGCCGAGGCACCGAACTCCAAGTCACTTGCCGCAGGGCCCTTCCGCAGCAGCGCCGGCCCGGCGCAGTTCCAAATTGGAGGCCGCGGCTCCGCCTCCAGCCGCAGGCCGCGATCTCGTGCGCCGCTATACTGCACTGCCCCAGGGATATTCGCCGGGAAAGTGGGTGCTGCCGACCCCAGCGTGCTATCCCGGACAGGATTCTGGCACAGCGACGGCTGTAGCGGGCCCGAGCCTGGTGGATTCCCGGACAGCCAGAGGGAGAGACGAGAGGACACGTCTCTGCTCGCCGCCATCTTGGCCCCAGTTAGGTACTTATGAAGTATAATCAGAGGAGGTGCACATGTAGGTGCTTGTGAGGCACAAACAGAGGAGCTGCACAGGTATGTGATTATTAGGTACAAACAGAGGAGGCGCGCCGGTAGGTGCTTGTGAGGCACAAAGAGAAGAGGTGCACAAGTAAGTGATTATTAGGTATAAACAGAGGAGGTGCACAGGTAGGTGCTTGTGAGGTAGGTGCTTGTGAGGCACAAAGAGAAGATGTGCACAGGTAGGTGCTTATGAAGTATAAACAGAGGAGGTGCACAGATAGGTGCTTATGAGGTATAAACAAAGGAGGTGCACAGGTAGGTGGTTATAGGTATAGACCAGAGAGGTGCAAAGGTAGCTGCTTAGGATGTACAGATGAGGTGCACAGGTAGGTGCTTATGAGGTATAAACAGAGGAGGTGCACAGATAAGTGCTTATGAGGTTTACACAGAGGAGGTGCACAGGTAGGTTATGAGGTCCACACAGAGGCGGTGCACTGCTAGGAGCTTATGAGGTATAAACAGATGAGATGAACAGGTAGGTGCTTGTGAGGTAAAAACAGAGGAGGTGCACAGGTAGGTGCTTATGATGTATAAACAGAGGAGGGGCACAGGTAGGTGCTTATGTGGTACAAACAGAGGAGGAGCACAGGTAGGTGCTCATGAGGTACAAACAGGAGGTGCACAGGTAAGTGCTTATGAGGTACAGACAGAAGCGGTGCACAAGTAGGTGCTTATGAAGTATAAACAGAGGAGGTGCACAGGTTGGTGTTTATGAGGTATAAACAGAGGAGGTGCACAGGTAGGTGCTTATGAGGTATAAACAGAGGAGGTGCACAAGTAGGTGCTTATGAGGTATAAATAGAGGAGTCGCACATGTAGGTGCTTATGAGGTATAAATAGAGGAGGTGCACAGGTAGGTGCTTATGAGGTTTACACAGAGGCGGTGCACAGGTAAGTGCTTATGAGGTATAAACAGAGGAGTCGCACAGGTAGGTGCTTATGAGGTATAAATAGAGGAGGTGCACAGGTAGGTGCTTATGAGGTATACACAGAGGAGGTGCACAGGTAGGTGCTTATGAGGTATAAACAGAGGAGGTGCAGAGGTAGGTGCTTATGAGGTACAAACAGAGGAGGTGCACAGGCAGGTGCTTATGAAGTATAAACAGAGGATGTGCACAGGTTGGTGTTTATGAGGTATACACAGAGGAGGTGCACAGGTAGGTGTGGGTTAGTTTCCAGTTCTGCTTCCTTCTGCACTGGGCGGTGTGTTGGTGTACAATGCATCCTATCCCTGCGGCCTCACATGGGCACTTTATGCATCAGTGTTACTGACACTTTACTCGAGGGGAGCAGAGTCTCAGAAAACACAACACCCGGAGGCTGCCTGCCTCGATGGGAGGACCCTGGTGTTGGACAACACAAGCTTGTGAGATGAAAGGACACTAAGAAACACCTGTGCCCGCACCAGACTCAAGGGTTCATTTGCTATCAGTCGACTCTGAAACTCAGATTCCTTTTCCAGAGCCCCTGGGGCTAGAGTTGCCTGTAGCCCCCCCTCTAGTTCTGGAATGCTGGTTCTCTCTCCTACCACGCTGGTTGCAGACTTGAGGCCTGATTTAGAGATTGGCGGACAGGTTATTGCATCACGAACATGGCGAATACCCCGTGCGCTTTATCACAATTTCCACAAGATATAATGCACTTTTAATAAGACGGACGGGTTACCAGCAACATTTGTGATGGAGTAACCCGTCCACTGACATTTGAATCAGGCCCTTGGTGTACAGTGGGTACTGTGACTTTTCAGTGTCGAAATGTCTCAATTTTATTACTGGCACAGTTCTATCCCCCCAGTGCTGTGACTTGGGTGTCATATGACCACCCATGCTGTGACCTGGGAATCATATTACCACCCATGCTGTGACCTGGGAATCATATTACCACCCATGCTGTGACCTGGGAGTCATATGACCACCCATGCTGTGACCTGGGAGTCATATTACCACCCGTGCTGTGACCTGGGAGTCATACTACCACCCATGCTGGGACCTGGGAGTCATATTACCACCCATGCAGTGTTTCTTTTCTCTTCTTTTTCCAGCACCTGTCACCGATGGTCATGAATTATCCAGAGTCAGCTTCCCTGTTGGTTCACTCGGATATTTCCAGTGACCGATGCTCTTTACTTTCTTGACTTTTCTCCATTTTGTTTTCGATGTGCATCATCAGAGAAGAGGGCTGGCTGCCTGCATGGGAGGCTTAGCTGTGACCTAGAGAGCCATTAAAATGCAACCGGTTTAGTCTTCTGCAAATGTACATTACAATGGGTTCTGGGAATTTTACACTTTTTCCTGACTTCTGTATGGACACAAAATGGTAAATAATGCATAATACTCAACGCTGTGTCTCTAATGAATGAGAGTTTACAAGACTGAACACGTGAGAAAATTTAAATTTTGAGTATTTATGCAACATGTCATGGGAAGAGCATTCTGGGACGAGAACATAATTAGATGGGAGAAAAGAAAGGTAGTGGAGAATAGAAAAGGCGGAATGAAAAGTGGAAAAAAACTTTGCATCTCCAAGGGGTCAGCCCTAAAAAACAGGCACATTCTAGTACTTAAGAGACGCTTTTTTAGGTGTGTGGCGTCACAATGGCAATCAGGATGGACGCGGAGGAAGGGAGCTCCATGTCTCCGGCCTGCTGGACAGTATTCTGTAGGCTCCCCACTACCAGCTGAGGCACACGCTGCCTCCATGGACCATTGGGAGTCCAGCTTACCTCACTCCATGAGTCCAGCAGGTTTCTACTTGACACCCCGGGGCAGGTAAAAAGTTCGACATGTGTCATGCTGCAGTCAGGGCACAAGTCCTAAAAAAAGAAGTGGGGGGACTAACCTAATTAATCAGTATGCAAGTGACATCACAGGGCGTGACATCACAGGAAGTGGCATCACAGGAAGTGGCATCAGATCTTAAGCCCTCACATATATGTTTAGCAGGTCTATCATGAGTACATTTGAGCACATGTTCAGTATACTTGCAAACCCTCCTGATTTAGGCAGAAGATTCACACTTTTTGTGAGCTTCACATAAACCAATGTTACCTTTTGTCAGTATAAAGTTTCCTCTACCCATAGTGCTTTAAAAGAAAAAATAGTGATATTTAAATTATTACAACGCCTCCTCAGGGGTAGTAAGCGCTATATAAATGCTATTTATTTTGTGTAAATACTGGGAAAGACCAACACATCTGACATTCTTACAGTGCATGCATATCTCCTAAACAGAGCCTGAACAAAGTGAAAAGCTGCCTCTCTTAAGTATATGTGAAGTGCTAACAAGGTGTGAGCCTTTGTTTCCCCTCTGCTGCATTTGCTTCTAGGTGTGAGGCTCCTGACTGCTGCCAGCCAGGAGACTCGAACAAAAGGAGGCCTGATGACCCCTCAAATTCGGCCTTTGTTATGGGCCCAGCAGGAGTCTTAAATGAGAGAGCCCCGTCCCGCCTGCACGTTGTTGCAGATCGAAAGCAGATAACAACGTGCAGGCGCTGCTGAAAGTGTCCCGGTGTTTGGAAATTACACCGGGACGAATTCAGCATCTTTTTTAATGGGGTTCAACTTCCTGGCAGGGTGGACGGTGTCCACCCTGTAAAAAAAGTGGGTGGACGCCGTCCCCCCGCGTGTACCCCCGACTCGTGCCCTGCTGCCAGTGCACTTCACTGCTCCCGGCGGGCTACTGGAGCCGTGCCGATTCCCCTCTTGGACCCACACAACAAGGGGCAAAACAATACTGCGGTCCGAACAGCAGTGGATGGGGCAGAGGGACTCTTGTGGCAGAGCTGGGCGGCTGGTGCATGGCCGGCAATACTTCAGGACTGTGGCCCGCATCTCATGAGACCGCTTGCTGGCCCCCGCTACCACATACTCTGCCCAAGAGGGGAGGGGAGCTCGACTGAGAGAAGGAGCCTTGAGGGACTGGGCGACTCCTCATGTGCCGCCCTGCACCTGCATTGCCCCTGGGTTACAAAACGTTATTGCTGACACCCCTGCCATCGTTGCACGGGGAGTGGAGCCCCTCGGTTACAATAGTGCCCCCCCCCGCCTCACACCCTGCCCAGGAGGAGAAATGGACTGGGAGAGGGCAGACATCTTGAGGAACTGGGCGATCCTGCCCGTACTGCCATGCTGCTGCATTGCCTGCTGCCTCACAAACTTTATTAAGGATGCCCCGGCACTGCCATAATTGTACGGCGACTCCCCCTCCCCCATTGCAATAGGGCCAAGAGGGCCTGAACACATAAGGGAGTAGACCCTGCCCCCCCCCCCAGAACGCAGTGACAAGCTACGGACACAGCGGCCCATTGTTGGAAAGGAGCGGGAGCAAATTCCCTGTCGTCTCCTCATCCTGAAACTGTCTGTCTTCACCGGATCCACAGCCAGGTGGCTGCTGCAGACCAGCTACTGTGAAGAGGGCCCTGCTGTTATCTTGTGAGTCCACAGGGTGAGGCAAAGGGAGAGACCGACTGAGTATGAGAGACTCAGGGGCCCCCTTCTTGCAAGCCCCCATTACCATGTCACACTAGGCCTCATATTTATCCAGGGCACTCACCGCGTTCTCCCACCTGTGCGAAAGCTACTCCTATGATCATGGTCTAACAACGGCATGAGGGAGACATGAGGAAGATCTCAGGCCCTGGCCTGTTTCCAGCCTGCCCAGACGGAAGATGGGCACAGTACTCCACCTGAACAGGACAGGGCAAAGAGGTTCAACGAGCTGCTACAGGGCATTAAGGATGTTAAAACTACTCTGGAAACTAAACTGAACTCCTTAGTGATTGATATGGGGTTGCTACGAGCAGATCAGGCCATCCTCAGGTACAGAGAAGATGCAAACAAATCAGGTCTGGTTGGAATCCGCCCCACGCTGACAGAGATGAAGTCCCACATCAAGGCCCTCTAGGTGGAGTTATCCCAACTATGCGCCAGGGCGGGGACACTGAAAGCTGATCTCACCAGAACAATATACAAGTGGTGGGCCTCCCAGAAGGCCCCAATATGGAACTTTTTTTTGAGGATTGGCTGCTTCATACTGCCCTTGGCGGTAAATGTACCACAGTCTTCTCGCTGGAAAAGTTCGACAGGGACCCAGGCCAGACCCTCCCTCAGAGCCTTCACCACTGCCGGTGGTGGCACGTCTCTTTAACTACTGGGACCGCAACCACATACTGCAAGTCCCCAGGTCAAATGGTCCCTGGTGAATCTCCAGCGCCTCCGTGAACATCTATCCAGATTACACTACAGAAGTACAGAGACTTAGAAGTTCATTCTTGCTAGTCAAACAGAAGCTCCACCAACTCGGCCAGAAATATTCACTTATGTACACGGCCAAATTGCGCATGGTGGACTCTGAAGCCATGCAGTTTATCACAACACCGGCAGATGCCTGGGCCTGGCTGGAGACGAAGGGGGTGTTGCCAGTGCCTTGCGACATTCAACGCAATACAGGCAGGAAAGCTTCCAGATCACAAAGCATCAGCTCAAGCCCTCCAGGAGCAGGCCCTCCAGCGAGCAGGCAGCGAAAGAACGCTCCATGGTTGTGGCAGAGGTTGAATCCAGCCACAGTCAAACAACGGCCTTCCCTAGGTCACCCTCCATCAACCCAGTCCAAGAGATGACCTTTGATTTTGTAGTGTAGCTCCTATTTCCCTAACAGGCTCTGCGCATTGGAATAATATATCCTATAGGTTTGACATAGGACTAAGGTCAGTATGTCCCTATCGAGTATATTAAACTTAATTATTTGTGCCAGCTAGCTCAGAGGCCACTAGAAACTCCTTGACAACAAGAAGGGAGTAGTTTCTGGCAGCCGCAAAACATGACCACTTTGTTTCCCTTTAGAATCAGAACGTGTCCCAGAGTCGTGGAAACAATAGATAACTATTTCACTCAGCTCAATCGTGCATGCTTAGTTTTCCTCAAAGTTACACAGAAAGAACAGACGGGCGTTTCAATAAAAGGTTTATTGAACAGTCTTGTTTCTGGTGTAAGTAACATGTGCTGTTACGATCACAAGACAGTATGCGAGATAAATAATGTACAGTGTGAGCAGTAGAAATAAATAATACTGCGATAGCATTATCTTTTAGTATATATGCATTTACATAAATAACACAGACTAAAAATGCGAGTACTCATACGATGCGTTTCTAATCTAGTTCTACCCCAATGTACCTAACCTAACCTAGGTGTAGGGAGAAGTATGAAGTAGGTGAAGTATTCCTTACTATGGTATACTAAGAGTATGTTAAGTCTAGTATGCCTAGTATGCCAAGAGTTCCTCTAGGTTCTTATCAGCTCCATACCTGAAGAATGAGAGAGGTAGGAATCTCTTTGCCAGACTCGAACTCCAACACCCCGCAAGGAAGTCAGATCACTGGAAGCTGGACTCTCTGCGTGCAGGGATGACAGCGTCTTCTCAGTGCGTCAGGCCGGGAAACGGGCTCCTCTGAAGTCGAGGTCTCCTCTAGTTTTCAAGGGCTAGGGAAGGTATATTTATACCTGAAAGGTACCTCAGAATGTTAGCATTGACGTGAATTGGACAGCGGAAGACGTCATGAATGAACCCCTAAGGAATAATGGTTTATGCATAATATATGAGTCCTTGAAGAAATCAATAGTCCTGTGCTGTCGGAGACCATGCCTGTATTTGGAGTGCACGGTTTAATGCCTAAATAAGGGCTGGGATTTTATGCCTATATAAGGGCAGGGCGAATTGTGCCTATATAAGGACATGATACTGGAAAGCCCGTGTATGGACACCCTAAGAGGAATACAACACCCACTCCACTTTTGTGTGTACGATAATACTAAAATGCTAAACATTTAAAATGCTAAACATTAAATGGAGTACCGCATATTGCTAAAATATTTCATAAAACCATTTAAAAAACCTATTAGAATGCAAAAGGTACTGTACATTTGAAGCATTGCTTTTCATTTCAGGCATAAAGTTCGAAAATAAATGCAATTGGAATGAAATAAGCAGTAATATTTACATGTGACAGAAAATGATCGATAAGTCTCTCAAAAATCAAAGTCATTTCATGTCATGAAAATTAATGAACTGTTTTAGACACACAAGATGACTAAGTGTCCGTGGAAGTACCTTGAAGTCTGTATTATAAGGCTAGTTCTACTTGAAGCAGATTGTAGTGCCATTTTCGTTTCGAAAAAATGGGAAGAAGAAAAAAAGTTCAATTTTGGCAGAGTTCCAAGTTGTTTTGAAAATGAAGGCCAAATTGTTACTGCATCTCTGGAACACTGTGGGCTCAATCAGAGTCAGTTCACGGGTCTGGTGTAAACATGAGATCATCTATTTCTATAGACAAAACATCATCCACTGTAGTTGGTGTCAGTTGGAACACCTCGTGTAGTAGATTAATTGCACAGAGATGAGAAGCATCGCTTCCAGCATAGGTTGCCTCAGCAATGTTCGCTTCCGTTGTTACCTGTGTGCCTGTAGATCTTTCTCGTACCTCAGCAGCAGCCGGAAGCGTCTGTGAGATCTCAATGAATGCTGACATCAGGATTGGTAGCCTCTGGGGACAACACAGAGCATGGGCCGTTATCGGGACCAGCAGAGTATCGACATCCGTTGGCGTTGCTGATGGAAATGTTAGACAGGTGTCCAACACGCATTCTTCACCGCATAGCAGGCATCGTAGAACAGGTAACATGCAATCTTGCCAGATTGGTCTGAACGTCAGGAACCACGTGGTATTAAGGTCCCGTAGACGAGTCATGCCCAAAAGCTGTACTATTTGCTCACGGCACTTTCGTTCAAGGAGAGCTTTCTCCATTTCGCACGGAGTGATGTCTGCGAATAGGCTGGCCATAGCGCAATAGCAGGAAGAGAAATAGAATTCCGGCAACAAGTGCTAGAATTAATGGTATGCCACCAAACACCGAATGTGCAAAGTTCGGGATGATTCCGAGTATTGCCTGGAAAGGTGCTAATAGACCGGAGCAGATGCTCTTAAATACATGTACAATTCCGGTTGTATCAGACATATTGAAGATACGTCCTATCATTTCTACGAAATGTATAGGGCAGTTTGTACGTATTAAAGTCTGTATCTCAGCCGAAGTCCTTGCTACTTGTAGATCATAGGTTTCTTTGGCTGAGGTCAAAGGCACTGTTTGCTGTAAAAGCATGGCTTTCATTCTGCTCAAAGTATCAAATCTTATAAAAGAGATGTTCAGCGAAGGCCATAGAGGCGACTCCCTGACTGTGTCTATTGAGGCAAACAATTCTTGCATACAGCAAGTGACCCTTTAGTTGACCGTTACTAGATATGGGATGCCTGGCAGCATGCCGCAGCAACTCTGATCACTCAACAGGAGGTAACTCCCATTAGAAAGTTGTCCAAACGTTGGATTAATCACAGCAGCTGGTGTACCCTGCTGATGGCAAGACAAATTTGCCACAGAACCATTACAAGCCCCGTGCAAGGAAATGTCCTGACATATAAGCGAACCGCTCAGTGCACGTTTACAGTGTGTACCGCTCAAAAACACTTCACGATCCCCACTCCAACATCTATATGTATACGGTAAATCCCAAGATGTCTTAATGTATTCCTTACCCAACCTTTCATATTTGCCTGCTTGCATTTGTCTGAGGCAATACTGAAACTGAAAAGTACTCACAGGTAATGTTATTTTGCCATGAATAAGCCATTCTGTAGCTGGTTTTTCTGCCACTGTGAATGGTAACTTTTCCAGTTTTTCAATGCTCAGCACTGTATACTTTGCTCCTCTTTGTGCCAGTTCGATCTGTTTATCAGTTAGATTGTATTCTGCAAACAGAGCCGTTGTGTTGATGAAACGCCAAGGCACATAGCCCGCTCGCAAAGATTGCAGCGTCCAGCTTAATAACACAATAGAACGTAATTGAGACTGGCCTTGTTGTAACATCGCCAAATCTTGTTCTAGTATGTCGATAGCAGAGGATACAATGCCATCCAATGAATATATTCTGGAGGACAAAGTTGTTAACCCATTGTCGACCACAGAGTGTTTTCTCTAAATTAATACGATCAAGTTCACGTATTCGTTCTGCAGCCTCCATCTGTGATACTTTCCATGCTTCATTATAGGCAGCATAAATGCCGGCATATATGAAACGTTTTTGACGCGGTTTTCTTGGTCCAAGGAAGAATTCCCTAAGGTCTGCGTCCTTTTTAAGTAAGGTTAAGTGTTGTTTCACATCCTGTAGTGTAGACTTATGCAGCCAATCGAGGCATAATTTTCCTACACTGTATGTTGTTACTACCCCCGGATGCTGTCTTTGGACGTATCTTAGGTCTGGCCTATTAATAGTAAATGCTTGTTTCCGGTCCAGGGAAGACATGGCTTGGCAGTTCGGGCTGGACTGTTCCCATGAGGCACAGGGTCAGACTGATTTGCATATGGCCATGTCTGAACTGGGGTGGTGGAGTGAGCTAAAGAATGATGATGGATTAAACCCAGATCAGTTGACTGGGGGTGAGTGTTTGATTAGCTCAAACGCTCCGTCCATCATCCCCTTTGGTACCGCTTTGTTCGCCCTAAGTTGGCAGGGTATGCCCAGACGTGGGTCCCTTGCTCACTTTGCCACTGGATTCAAGCTAGCCTGGCTGATGACAGCTGAATGGCCAGAAACCGGTCCCAGGATGCTGGTTTCCGGTCCAGGGAAGACATGGCTTGGCAATTCGGGCTGGACTGTTCCCATGAGGCACAGGGTCAGACTGATTTGCATATGGCCATGTCTGAACTGGGGTGGTGGAGTGAGCTAAAGAATGATGATGGATTAAACCCAGATCAGTTGACTGGGGGTGAGTGTTTGATTAGCTCAAACGCTCCGTCCATCATCCCCTTTGGTACCGCTTTGTTCGCCCTAAGTTGGCAGGGTATGCCCAGACGTGGGTCCCTTGCTCACTTTGCCACTGGATTCAAGCTAGCCTGGCTGATGACGGCTGAATGGCCAGAAACCGGTCCCAGGATGCTTGTTTCCGGTCCAGGGAAGACATGGCTTGGCAGTTCGGGCTGGACTGTTCCCATGAGGCACAGGGTCAGACTGATTTGCATATGGCCATGTCTGAACTGGGGTGGTGGAGTGAGCTAAAGAATGATGATGGATTAAACCCAGATCAGTTGACTGGGGGTGAGTGTTTGATTAGCTCAAACGCTCCGTCCATCATCCCCTTTGGTACCGCTATTAATAGTAAAGCCCTGAGTTTTATTCAGGAATCTTTCCTGACAGTTATTCGTGTCTGTGGGCCAGATCAACCATTTTTTCCAATCAGGTTTAGATCTGTTGAGTTGTAGTATATTGTCAACTGTCACCACTGCCTGTGTATTATTATCACCTGCAGGTGTCGGTACAGAAGGTGTGTTCATCTCCTTGATCTTGGCTAATCCAAGACAAGATGTTTGTTGGATGGTTTCATTCAAAAACATTATTTGTTCAGGGATGATGCAGGCTCTAAATAAAGCTTCTATCCCCTGCACTTGCCAATCTTTAGTACCCCAGACAGTTTTTGTGTCTATTGTGGCTTTCCAAAAGTTGAAACCCTGTTTAGACAGTTGGGCATTAAATAATGCAGAATAAATCTGTTTTGTATTTGTTAACATAATTTTCAGTCCTGTCTTGTTTACTTTTTTATAGTAAAACATTTCTGGATCAGATGTATTGTAACCTGAAAAATATGGAAACTTGTTAGCAAATGTTTTTGAACTACCGTATGGTGGTGTAGGACAATGCTCCCATTGGTTAAACATAAACATATTTCTTGGATATGCAGATTTATGCAAATAATGATGACCATAGTGATTATAACAATACAGTTGTTCATAGTCTGATGAACCTTCTAAATATTCATTTTTAGAAAATGCAGCAGATTTTTCTAAGTCAAACATTATGTCATTAACAGTCTCAAAGTCCCAATCATCAGAATAGGTACTGGACGTAATTAGATCACTTAGTGAAATTTTAAACAAATGTGGAATGTTCAATTGTTGCGTCGGGCCGAAGATTTCAAAATCTGTTTTGTCCCACACTATACCATCCTGTATAGGAACAGCTGTGATGTTCACTGATGACAAGTCTCTTGCTTCTCGATGGGAAGATTTATGAGGTTTCAAAAGTACGTTCACGTCCTTTCCTTCAGTGTTCACATGGATGTATCTGCCACTTATAAGCACGCTCACAGTTGTTACCAAAGCTAGCCAGAGCAGGAAAACAAAAAGTCCAGATGTAATCCAGAGTTCAATCCATGGAGAAACCAAATAAGTCTTTTTCAGAAAGTGAAGAAAGTTTTGTACTTGCTGCTTGAATTTGAATGATGCTGGCGTCGTTTCAGGTTCACTCGGATCTTCTGAGAACGTATCAA
Source organism: Calotriton arnoldi (assembly GCA_963921515.1). NCBI lineage: Eukaryota > Metazoa > Chordata > Amphibia > Caudata > Salamandridae > Calotriton > Calotriton arnoldi. The sequence goes on along the minus strand of CAWUFW010016386.1, from coordinate 40,197 downwards.
AGTTAATGAAATAGCCAGAAGCAGTTCTGTCAATTGTTGGAATTGCATCAGGATTTGTAGAAATCACTGGAACCAGTTCATCACTTGCTACGTTGGTGTAGACAGGTGTATTTGGACCAACTGTTACTTGGTGTTCAAGAGGGATGAGTTCCATAACGTTATTGCTTAGTCCTCCATCTGTTACAGCTGAATTCTCGATTGTTATCAGTCTTTCAGTCTGAACCTCTTGGATAGTAGCGAGAGGAGTGCGTCTGCTACTAGGTCGGAGTCCACAAGGCCTACTATTTAGTATTGGCCACATACTGTGGTTTGATGAGGTCGATGGACACAAATCTTTTCTCCATTCTTCCAGCAAGGGGCGGCAGAAGTACTGTTCTTGTTCCTTGAACTGCTAGGACAGGTACTGGTTGTCTGTAAGAAGGTCCAAATTCCTTCTTGTCCGCAATCTTTTCTCTGACTAGATCCCCAACTTTTGGAATCCAGACAGGCCTTGCTGGGACAGCCGGTTGATCCCCAGTGGTGGTTGGCTGTAGGAGTTGCTTTGTTTCGTTCTTAAATCATTTAGTTCCTGTAAAACAGCCAAACGATCTTTGATATCAAAGGGTTTATTTTCCACCACTGTGCCTACGTGTTCAAGGTCTGGTACCCACATTCTTGTCCCAAATAGGACCTCATATGGAGTGACCTCCCCTAGAGAACTTCTTGGCAGATTATTAAATGAGCGTTGGACCCCATTAAGGTGTTTGACCCACCCATCACCAGAACCTAATACCCTAGCTGTTATAGACTGCTTTATGTCCCGGTTTTTCCTTTCCACAACCGAATTTCCCTCAGGATGGAATGGAGAGGAGTACCGCAATGCAACGCCCAGACTGGCCATGGCTTCTTTGTAAGCCCGAGAGCTAAACGCAGGACCCTGGTCAGAATGTAGCGTGCCTATTGAGTATGTGCTGATAAAGACTCGCAAATCTTTTATAACAGTTCGAGCTTCAGCAGAGCGCTGTGGCCATATTCATAGGAACCTAGATTCAGTATTTGTGGGAATGCCTTTGTCCAGTAGGACACAGGCGTGAAGATAGTCTAATGCTGTCTAACAATGGTGTCTGTACTGGGTTGTCGCATTCGCAGCATGGTGTCTGGTGGCTCTCTCGCTGTAATTTACAGTCTAAGCAGTTGTTGATGAATATGTGAATTTCTGTATTCATCCCAGGCCACCAGTACATCTCTTTTAACGTCAAAATTGTTTTAGAGATCCCGTAATGTGACAGACCCTCCCCCAAATGTGTTTCATAAATCAAGGCAGCTCTACGTTCCATGTTTGGAATTACCCTATCCCCCACTCCAGGGATTCAAGCAAAAGGAACGTTGTTCGCATCAATTACATAAGAGTACTTGAGTGGAAACGCTTTTGGTAACGCTGCACTGCTGCCTTTGCTTGAAGCATTGACAGCCAACATTATCTCACCGTCTATTTTTGTTTTTGAACGAGTGATCGCAGCTACGGAAGACGTCTGAACAGCCCCTTTGCGGCTTCGTCAGCCAATGAATTCCCTGCAACGTGAACGCCATCACGTTGATGACTCAGTGTGTGGATCACGTGAGCCTTTGGTAGTTCGTTTTTCAACTGAACTACTTGTTCCCAAAGCAATTTGTGCTTTATTGTGCCACCTTTCGCATCTTTGAAACCATTTTCAAGCCAGTTTTGTATATATTCATTATACGACTGAACACAGTAAAGGAATCGCACACTATTAGTGTGGGGAATTCTCGATCTGTACTTTCAAGTGCCAGTTTGAATGCTTGTAGTTCAGCTCGCTGAGCTGTACAATCCCCTAGAGATTGTGTTTTAGTGACCATAGGTCTGAAGATGCCATTTCGCATGCGACCTTTAACGATTGCACACGCTGCACTGTAAGCTTGCTTACCCCCTGTTGCGGGCTGTGCGGATCCGTCAGTGTAAGTTATGAATTCGTACTGATCGAGAGGCAGAATTTCAGTAGGCAGAGGACATTCATGTTCATATTGCAGGAATGCTTGTGTTTTTAAATCTGGATCAAAAACATATTCAACATCTGTTGCAGCAAGAGAATTAACCCATTGTATCCATCTTGGATGTAATGCTTTAGCATTTGGAATGCTTGCCTTTGTGACCGCTTCTAAAGCTGGTACTGGGGTTACGACAATAATGCGTTTCCCTTGGGCTAAAGCTCTTTCTTTTGCTACAGCGGTTTGAACTGCTGTCAGAAATTTTTCAGTTGAACTGAAGCGCATTTCCGCTTGTGTGTACAAGTGAGATTTGTATGCAATTGGTATTTTCTCACCCTCATTGAAGGTTAAGTAGGTGAATCCGTATTGACCCGAAATTATTCTGATCACCAGGTTGCATTGACTTACGCGTGTTTGTAAGTGATTTGTTGCTAACATTTTAGCCTGTAGTGAACGCAAGATTTCTATGTGTTCCTGTGTCCAGTTTCTGATCGAAAAATCAGGTTTGATTAATGCGTAGAGAGGTTTAACCCATTACCGCCTTACCAAACGTTGGGCGCCATGTAGTGTAGCTCCTATTTCCCTAATAGGCTCTGCGCATTGGAATAATATATCCTATAGGTTTGACATAGGACTAAGGTCAGTATGTCCCTATTGAGTATATTAAACTTAATTACTTGTGCCAGCTAGCTCAGAGGCCACTAGAAACTCCTTGACAACAAGAAGGGAGTAGTTTCTGGCAGCCGCAAAACATGACCACTTTGTTTCCCTTTAGAATCAGAACGTGTCCCAGAGTCGTGGAAACAATAGATAACTATTTCACTCAGCTCAATCGTGCATGCTTAGTTTTCCTCAAAGTTACACAGAAAGAATAGACTGGCGATCCCCTCAGATGGAACATGTTCCTCTCTTTTCTGATTTCCTTTTTAGATTTCCTTTGGTCATGGCCATGTTTGAGAGACAATCAGGGACTGGAAGTTGAGGTAATTGTTTTATGTTTTTGTTCGTGGACACACAGCATTACTATACATGCGGGTCGGGGACCGACTGTGATCACAGGCTCTAGAATTCTGAGCCTGGAGGAGGGCGGATGGACAACCTAGGCACTGACATGATGATGCGTCACTCAACATTTGTGCCCACATATAACATACTGACCTGGAATAGCCAGGGAATGGCCACACCCAGATGCCGTCACCTCATTGATTATTAATTTCAAAGCAGACTCACATTGCATTTTTTCAGGAAACTCATCTCAGTGCTACAGAACTCCATAAACTACAAAGACGGTGGAGGACCAACTAGTGGCAACCTCCAATCAATCAATCAATCAATCACGGCATTTATAGAGCGCGCTACTCACCCGGGAGGGTCTCAAGGCGCTGGGGGAGGGGGTAAGTTACTGCTCGAACAGCCAGGTCTTGAGCTGCTTCCTGAAGGAGAGATGGTCCTGGGTTCGCCGAAGGTGAGTGGGGAGGGAGTTCCAGGTCTTGGCTGCCAGGTAGGAGAAGGATCTTCCTCCGGCGGTGGTTCTGCGGATGCGTGGTACGGTGGCGAGGGCGTGGCTGGTTGATCGTAGCTGGCGTGTGGGCGTGTAGAAGGTCATGCGGTCGTTGAGGTACTTTGGGCCCAGGTCGTGGAGGGCCTTGTGTGCGTGGGTGAGGAGTCTGAACGTTATTCTCTTGCTGACGGGGAGCCAGTGCAGGTCTTTCAGGTGTCCGGTGATGTGGCTGTGTCGGGGGATGTCCAGGATGAGTCGTGCGGAGGCGTTCTGGATGCGCTGGAGTCTTTTTTGAAGTTTGGCTGTGGTTCCGGCGTAGAGGGTGTTCCCATAGTCCAGTCGGCTGGTGACGAGTGCCTGGGTGACGGTCTTCCTGGTTTCAGTGGGGATCCATCTGAAGATCTTGCGGAGCATGCGCAGGGTGTTGAAGCATGAAGATGAGACGGCGTTGACTTGTCTGGTCATCGACAAGGAGGAGTCCAGGATGAAGCCCAGGTTGCGTGCGTGGTCCGTTGGCTTGGGCGCGGTGCCCAGGGCCGGGGGCCACCAGGAGTCGTCCCAGGCGGAGGGTGATGAGCCCAGGATGAGGACTTCCGTCTTGTCTGAGTTCAGTTTAAGGCGGCTGTTCCTCATCCAGTCGGCGACGTCTCTCATCCCGTCGTGTAGGTTGGCTCTGGCGGTGGTGGGGTCGTTGGTGAGGGAGAGGATCAGCTGGGTGTCGTCGGCGTAGGAGATGATGTTGAGGTTGTGTCGGCGTGCGATGGCTGCGAGGGGGCTCATGTAGACGTTGAAGAGGGTTGGGCTGAGTGAGGATCCCTGTGGAACGCCGCAGATGACTTCGGTGGCTTCGGATCTGAACGGGGGAGGCGGACTCTCTGGGTTCTTCCGGCGAGGAACGAGATGATCCATTCCAGTGCTTTCTCTCGGATTCCGATGTTGCTGAGGCGCTTCACTAGGGTGCGGTGGCAGACGGTGTCGAACGCCGCGGAGAGGTCCAAGAGGATGAGGGCAGCTGTTTCCCGTTGTCGGTTAGGGTTCTGATGTCGTCGGTGGCTGCGATAAGGGCGGTCTCGGTGCTGTGGTTGGCCCGAAACCCGGACTGCGAGGGGTCGAGGGATCCATTCGTCTCGAGGAAGGCGGCAAGCTGTCTGTTGACGGTCTTCTCGATGACTTTGGCCGGAAACGGAAGGAGCGAGATGGGACGGTAGTTCTTAAGGTCGGTGGGGTCCGCCGTTGGTTTCTTCAGGAGGGCGGTAAGCTCGGCGTGCTTCCAGCTCTCCGGGAAGGTGGCGGTGTGGAAGGAGGAGTTGATGATGTCCCGGAGATGGGGTGCGATGGTGGCGTCGGCTTTGTTGAAGACGTGGTGTGGGCAGGGGTCGGTTGGTGATCCGGAGTGGATGGAGTTCATCGTGCGGGTGGTGTCTTCGGTGCTGATCGGGGTCCAGTTGCAGAGGGTGGTGGTGGCGGGCGTTGGTTCGGCGGTAGGGTGCGTTGTTTGTGCGTCGAAGCTGTTATGTATGTCGGTGATCTTGCGGTGGAAGAACGCGGAGAGTGAGCTGCAGAGGTCTTGCGAGGGGGTGATGCCGCTGTTTCCGGCGCTGGGGTTGGAGAACTCTTTGACGATGCTGAAAAGTTCCTTGCTGTCATGGGCGTTGTTGTCCAGTCGTTCTTTGAGTGCCGACTTCTTGGTGGCACGGATCAGCTGGTGGTGTTTGCGGGTGGCGTGCTTGAGGGCGGTCCTGTTGTCTGTGGTCTGGTCGAGTCGCCAGGTTTTCTCGAGAGTGCGGCAGTTCTTCTTGGATTCCTTGAGTTCGTTGGTGAACCAAGGGTTTTCTTGCTTCCGGGTCTGCTGGGAGGGTTTTTAGTGGTGCGAGGTCGTCGGCGCAGGCGGTCAGCCACTTGGCGAGGTTGCTGGCTGCTTCGTTTGGGTCCGTTGTGTTGGTGGGTGTGTTCTGGCTGAGGGAGGCGGTGAGCTGCTCGGCGGTGATCTTGCTCCAGCTCCGGCGGGGAGCCTGTTGCGGGTGGTGGTGGGTCGTAGTCTTTCTGAAGCTGAAGTGGACGCAGCTGTGGTCGGTCCAGTGGAGTCCGGTGGCGTGGCTGAAGGAGATGTGCTTGCTGGACGAGAAGACGGGGTCAAGCGTGTGGCCGGCGTAGTGGGTGGGCGTGTTCACCAGTTGCTTGAGTCCGAGGTTGGCGAGGTTGTCCAGCAGGGCGGTGGTGTTTCTGTCGTTGTTGTTCTCCAGGTGGAAGTTGAGGTCCCCTAGGAGGATGTAGTCGGCGGAGAGCATGGCGTGCGGGCTGATGAAGTCTGCGATGTCTTCGCTGAATAGTGTGCGTGGTCCCGGGGGTCTGTAGATGAGGGTGCCTCGGAGGGTGGTCTTGGGGTCAGTGTGTATCTGGAAGTGTAGGTGTTCGGCGGCGGTGAAGGTCTCGTCGGAGTTAGTCGAGATGCGGATGGTGTTCTTGCGTACGATGGCGATGCCTCCTCCCGTCTGGTTGACGCGGTCCTTCCGGGTGATCTTGTATCCGTCCGGGATGGCTATGGCGATGTCGGGCGCTGAGGAGGCGTTCATCCAGGTTTCGGTGAGGAAGGCGATGTCCGGTGCTGTTGCGTCGAGCAGGTCCCAGAGTTCCACGGCGTGCCTGTGGACGGAGCGGGTGTTCAGCAGGATGCATTTCAGGTGGTTGCTGCTGGTGCTCGACTTGGCGGAGGTGGTGCACGTCCGGGGGCAGGTGAATCGGCAGGTTTGGCAGGTGAAGGGTCCGTGGGTGCGTCTCGGTGAGGCTCGGTAGCAGGCAGGGTTCCGGCCGGCATTGAGTGCGGTGAGTGTGGCGGCGTCGTAGGTCCGTCGAGTGGTGATGCATCGGTGGGATCCAGGGGTTCTGGCACTGGGCGCGGTCCAGTCGCGGACGGGCGCAGACGGGCTTGCCTTAGGCGCGCCCGCTGCGCACGTCCGCTGCGCGGCCGCACAGCGGCCGCACAGCGGCCGCCATTTATGGGGAGGTGGGAGGGAGGAGCAGCTGGGAGGCGGGAGGCAGGGGCAGCGAATGGGCGGTCAGGGGGCGGGGCCGCAGGGACGCAGCGGCGGGAATGGCGAGAGGCAGCGGGGGCACAGAAAGGAAAACAGGGGAGAGAGCAGACAAAATCACGGGCACAGCGACAATGGGGCAGCGAGGGGCACAAAAAGGAAAACAGGGGAGAGAGCAGACAAAATCACGGGCACAGCGACAATGGGGCAGCGAGGGGCACAAAAAGGAAAACAGGGGAGAGAGCAGACAAAATCACGGGCACAGCGACAATGGGGCAGCGAGGGGCACAAAAAGGAAAACAGGGGAGAAAGCAGATAAAGTCACGGGCACAGCGACAATGGGGCAGCGAGGGGCACAGAAAGGAAAAGGGGAGAGAGCAGACAAAATCACGGGCACAGCGACAATGGGGCAGCGAGGGGCACAAAAAGGAAAACAGGGGAGAAAGCAGACAGAATCACGGGCACAACGACAATGGGGCAGCGAGGGGCACAGAAAGGAAAAGGGGAGACAGGCAGAAAAAACGGGCACCGGGGCCACAAGCGGAGGGCGATCTTACCTGCAGAAGCAGCGGGCAGACAACACAGGCGGAGCTGTGTGGTGGGGGAGCGACCTACCTGGCAAGGTCAAGGGTCGCTCTCCTCACCGCGCAGCGGCCGCCATTTATGGGGAGGTGGGAGGGAGGAGCAGCTGGGAGGCGGGAGGCAGGGGCAGCGAATGGGCGGTCAGGGGCGGGGCCGCAGGGACGCAGCGGCGGGAATGGCGAGAGGCAGCGGGGGCACAGAAAGGAAAACAGGGGAGAGAGCAGACAAAATCACGGGCACAGCGACAATGGGGCAGCGAGGGGCACAAAAAGGAAAACAGGGGAGAGAGCAGACAAAATCACGGGCACAGCGACAATGGGGCAGCGAGGGGCACAAAAAGGAAAACAGGGGAGAGAGCAGACAAAATCACGGGCACAGCGACAATGGGGCAGCGAGGGGCACAAAAAGGAAAACAGGGGAGAAAGCAGATAAAGTCACGGGCACAGCGACAATGGGGCAGCGAGGGGCACAGAAAGGAAAAGGGGAGAGAGCAGACAAAATCACGGGCACAGCGACAATGGGGCAGTGAGGGGCACAGAAAGGAAAACAGGGGAGAGAGCAGACAAAATCACGGGCACAGCGACAATGGGGCAGCGAGGGGCACAAAAAGGAAAACAGGGAGAGAGCAGACAAAATCACGGGCACAGCGACAATGGGGCAGCGAGGGGCACAAAAAGGAAAACAGGGGAGAGAGCAGACAAAATCACGGGCACAGCGACAATGGGGCAGCGAGGGGCACAAAAAGGAAAACAGGGGAGAAAGCAGACAAAATCACGGGCACAGCGACAATGGGGCAGCGAGGGGCACAAAAAGGAAAACAGGGGAGAGAGCAGACAAAATCACGGGCACAGCGACAATGGGGCAGCGAGGGGCACAAAAAGGAAAACAGGGGAGAGAGCAGACAAAATCACGGGCACAGCGACAATGGGGCAGCGAGGGGCACAAAAAGGAAAACAGGGGAGAAAGCAGATAAAGTCACGGGCACAGCGACAATGGGGCAGCGAGGGGCACAGAAAGGAAAAGGGAGAGAGCAGACAAAATCACGGGCACAGCGACAATGGGGCAGCGAGGGGCACAAAAAGGAAAACAGGGGAGAAAGCAGACAGAATCACGGGCACAACGACAATGGGGCAGCGAGGGGCACAGAAAGGAAAAGGGGAGAGAGCAGACAAAATCACGGGCACAGCGACAATGGGGCAGCGAGGGGCACAAAAAGGAAAACAGGGGAGAAAGCAGACAGAATCACGGGCACAACGACAATGGGGCAGCGAGGGGCACAGAAAGGAAAAGGGGAGACAGGCAGAAAAACGGGCACCGGGGCCACAAGCGGAGGGCGATCTTACCTGCAGAAGCAGCGGGCAGACAACACAGGCGGAGCTGTGTGGTGGGGAGCGACCTACCTGGCAAGGTCAAGGGTCGCTCTCCTCACCGCGCAGCGGCCGCCATTTATGGGGAGGTGGGAGGGAGGAGCAGCTGGGAGGCGGGAGGCAGGGGCAGCGAATGGGCGGTCAGGGGGCGGGGCCGCGAGACGCAGCGGCGGGAATGGCGAGAGGCAGCGGGGGCACAGAAAGGAAAACAGGGGAGAGAGCAGACAAAATCACGGGCACAGCGACAATGGGGCAGCGAGGGGCACAAAAAGGAAAACAGGGGAGAGAGCAGACAAAATCACGGGCACAGCGACAATGGGGCAGCGAGGGGCACAAAAGGAAAACAGGGGAGAGAGCAGACAAAATCACGGGCACAGCGACAATGGGGCAGCGAGGGGCACAAAAAGGAAAACAGGGGAGAGAGCAGACAAAATCACGGGCACAGCGACAATGGGGCAGCGAGGGGCACAAAAAGGAAAACAGGGAGAAAGCAGATAAAGTCACGGGCACAGCGACAATGGGGCAGCGAGGGGCACAGAAAGGAAAAGGGGAGAGAGCAGACAAAATCACGGGCACAGCGACAATGGGGCAGCGAGGGGCACAGAAAGGAAAACAGGGAGAGAGCAGACAAAATCACGGGCACAGCGACAATGGGGCAGCGAGGGGCACAAAAAGGAAAACAGGGGAGAGAGCAGACAAAATCACGGGCACAGCGACAATGGGGCAGCGAGGGGCACAAAAAGGAAAACAGGGGAGAGAGCAGACAAAATCACGGGCACAGCGACAATGGGGCAGCGAGGGGCACAAAAAGGAAAACAGGGGAGAAAGCAGACAAAATCACGGGCACAGCGACAATGGGGCAGCGAGGGGCACAAAAAGGAAAACAGGGGAGAGAGCAGACAAAATCACGGGCACAGCGACAATGGGGCAGCGAGGGGCACAAAAAGGAAAACAGGGAGAGAGCAGACAAAATCACGGGCACAGCGACAATGGGGCAGCGAGGGGCACAAAAAGGAAAACAGGGGAGAAAGCAGATAAAGTCACGGGCACAGCGACAATGGGGCAGCGAGGGGCACAGAAAGGAAAAGGGAGAGAGCAGACAAAATCACGGGCACAGCGACAATGGGGCAGCGAGGGGCACAAAAAGGAAAACAGGGGAGAAAGCAGACAGAATCACGGGCACAACGACAATGGGGCAGCGAGGGGCACAGAAAGGAAAAGGGGAGACAGGCAGAAAAACGGGCACCGGGGCCACAAGCGGAGGGCGATCTTACCTGCAGAAGCAGCGGGCAGACAACACAGGCGGAGCTGTGTGGTGGGGGAGCGACCTACCTGGCAAGGTCAAGGGTCGCTCTCCTCACCGCGCAGCGGCCGCCATTTATGGGGAGGTGGGAGGGAGGAGCAGCTGGGAGGCGGGAGGCAGGGGCAGCAAATGGGCGGTCAGGGGCGGGGCCGCAGGGGACGCAGCGGCGGGAATGGCGAGAGGCAGCGGGGGCACAGAAAGGAAAACAGGGGAGAGAGCAGACAAAATCACGGGCACAGCGACAATGGGGCAGCGAGGGGCACAAAAGGAAAACAGGGGAGAGAGCAGACAAAATCACGGGCACAGCGACAATGGGGCAGCGAGGGGCACAAAAAGGAAAACAGGGGAGAGAGCAGACAAAATCACGGGCACAGCGACAATGGGGCAGCGAGGGGCACAAAAAGGAAAACAGGGGAGAAAGCAGATAAAGTCACGGGCACAGCGACAATGGGGCAGCGAGGGGCACAGAAAGGAAAAGGGAGAGAGCAGACAAAATCACGGGCACAGCGACAATGGGGCAGCGAGGGGCACAGAAAGGAAAACAGGGAGAGAGCAGACAAAATCACGGGCACAGCGACAATGGGGCAGCGAGGGCACAAAAAGGAAAACAGGGGAGAGAGCAGACAAAATCACGGGCACAGCGACAATGGGGCAGCGAGGGGCACAAAAAGGAAAACAGGGGAGAGAGCAGACAAAATCACGGGCACAGCGACAATGGGGCAGCGAGGGGCACAAAAAGGAAAACAGGGGAGAAAGCAGACAAAATCACGGGCACAGCGACAATGGGGCAGCGAGGGGCACAAAAAGGAAAACAGGGGAGAGAGCAGACAAAATCACGGGCACAGCGACAATGGGGCAGCGAGGGGCACAAAAAGGAAAACAGGGGAGAGAGCAGACAAAATCACGGGCACAGCGACAATGGGGCAGCGAGGGGCACAAAAGGAAAACAGGGGAGAAAGCAGATAAAGTCACGGGCACAGCGACAATGGGGCAGCGAGGGGCACAGAAAGGAAAAGGGGAGAGAGCAGACAAAATCACGGGCACAGCGACAATGGGGCAGCGAGGGGCACAAAAAGGAAAACAGGGGAGAAAGCAGACAGAATCACGGGCACAACGACAATGGGGCAGCGAGGGGCACAGAAAGGAAAAGGGGAGAGAGCAGACAAAATCACGGGCACAGCGACAATGGGGCAGCGAGGGGCACAAAAAGGAAAACAGGGGAGAAAGCAGACAGAATCACGGGCACAACGACAATGGGGCAGCGAGGGGCACAGAAAGGAAAAGGGAGACAGGCAGAAAAACGGGCACCGGGGCCACAAGCGGAGGGCGATCTTACCTGCAGAAGCAGCGGGCAGACAACACAGGCGGAGCTGTGTGGTGGGGGAGCGACCTACCTGGCAACCTCCCATTTGCTTATGCCAGGTGGGTGCTCATCTGGCTGGCCCCTATGGCACCACTGGGGATAGCCAGCACACTGATAGACCCAGAAGGACACAAAATCACTTTGGTCATGATATACGTGTCCAATTGCAACCAATCACAATTCCTGATGAATCTCCCTCCTACATTAGTCCAGGACCTACTAGCGCCAAATATATAGGGCGGGGACTTCAATGCAGTGCACAACACCATATTAGATAGGTTCTCTCCCCCACTGTAGGGCACTAAGTGCACCACCACGGTGAGGACTGCACGGGCCGTTCAAGCCTCGCTAGATCACGGCTAAATGCAATGTGCTCTGAATCCCCCACATCCCAAGTGACTGCAAATAGGTCCACAACAGAGGTACTACTGAATCACAAGAGCACATCAATAAAGCCTTCTCGGATTAGTATAACGTGCTATACAAAGGGACGGCTCTGGGGATGACCCTTCCCTACAAGATTACTCAGATAACATCCCCCTAGCGCATCTTGACCCACTGCAACACAATATACTATACGAGCCCCTGGCGATCGAGGAACTAAGACGCACAATCGATCAAATGGTGCAAAATAAGACAATGGGGCCAGACGGACCCCTAGTGGAGTTCTACTCCACCTATGGAGCTACACTTTACACAAAACACTTACAACTGTTGAACCAGGTGAGGGAATTGGGCAAACTACTGTGTGCTCTGGTTCAGAAATACTACATTTGATATGCCTACTATATACCAACCCAGGGGCTCGGGTCTACACGTGCAGCGAGATTTCTGTTGTGTTCAGAATACATCCGGGCACCAGGCAAGGATTTCTATTGTCACAGACCATATTTGTCCTAGCGATTAAAACATTTGCTAACCTGGTGCGTTTACAGGGGCCACAATGGGGGATACCAATCGGTGGCACCTTGGAGGCTATTTCGCTGTATTTGGATGATATACTGGTATACCTCTGCGAACCCCACGGAACCCTCCCATAGGTGATGGAAATGCCTGAAGATTTCAGAAATATGTCGGGCTTAAAACTGAATTGGATTAAGTCCTGCTTGCTCTCCTTGCGTCGTCTTACACAACCAGAGTGCAGGGCTGCCTCGCCTTAAAGGGTACCATATAGTGTACTGAGTAATATAATAATGAATAATGAATTAATAATGTGGCTGAACACTATAAAATCTTCTCACAGGCCTTGAGAAATCTACTCACCCACTCAATATATCGAGTCAGATTTTATCAGGGCGAGCTATTTTCTGAGTCTACTAGCCATCTGGCAAGCTGATAAAGAACAGGTGTTCTGTTCTCTCAGAAAGTGAGCGTGCAATAAAGATGCCTTTAAATCTTGTTTTATCTTATCACATTTGCTCTACGTTCAGAGACAAATGTCAGCTTACGTTTTACAATTTGAAGTCAGAGAATGAAAAGTATACACAACCTCCAGAATACAATAAGCAGCAAAGTTACAGGATTTTGTAAAGTGAACTGTCTGACAACTGTGCTTTACAGAGTGTGAAATGAAAGGCTGTAGAATGTCAGGTTTTGTCTCTAACACACAACATTTAAATAGCTTGTAAATGAACTGTTCCATCACTTCAAAATATATTTTAGTAGTTATGAAAGCACTTTTTTGTAATTCTGTGTGGTGAAAATGGTTTTAATAGGATGAAAACATATCAGAACACTTTACTTGGTGATGTGCAAATGATAAACCTTTTATGCTGAAACAATTTCCACAGATTGTTTTGTACACCATATAGTTTTATCAGTAAAACTGCATGTTAGTGGGAAGGTTTGTGGCCATTTCAATAGGAAATATGCTGTTTGTAAATGGCAGTGCACTGCCAAATCATGCTTTAGTAATTCATTCATTAAAAGTGAGCTTTTAAACATGGACTGCGAAACAATCCTGTCTTGGCATGAGGACAATGCTATTGGTGAACTAAGAGGCAGGTCAGGGGATATATCTACCTTATATGTGGGCTACATTCTTCTTATATGTGGAGCAAAAGTTTTGTCTATTAAATCAAACAAAATAGTTTTTTGTACAGCAGAAATGCTGAACTTGCATATTTGAAGGTGCTCTCATATGCGATAATGAAGAAAAAGGCGGCTCTGTAAAATAGAATATTTGCCTAGGATCACAATATTTGAGACCAGATTACGGGTCAAGTACATTACTGTTAGGTTGAGTAGATTATTCAAGTCACTAGACCTGCAGGTCTAGTAACATTTTTATGATTTTTCGAGGCCTGAAGGGGGACTGGGTGCCCCCAACTTTGATCTCTACTACACCACAACCCATCTGCAGTGGGTGACACAGTGGCTTGCAGGACCCCCATCCCTGAGTGGTCAGTTGTTCTTCATAACTTAAGGGCTGCCATATAGTGGACTAGCTCCTGGACAACCGCCTAGACACCCGCGCATCGGCCGCAAGGCCAAGATGGCCAAGTGCTACTGGCGGACATGCATCCAACCTAAGCGTGCTCGTATGCCATACCCACAGGTTCTACCCCTGTGGGCACTCCCTGATCTTCACACCCTAATGGAACATCATAATGTTGTTCCATGGGCTGAAGCAGGTCTGACCACGTTGGGAAACCTTTACACACACAAGGCTCTACTGACGTTTCAGGAACTTACAGTGCAATACAATATAGATGGGGGGTCGATTCCTGACTTATAACGCACTGGTTAACACAATAGGAATGTTATGGGGACCAGACTGGACCGAACCAGGGGTTTACCCTCCCTTGAGGCACTATTAACATATGGGAATGACAGACGGGTAATCACAGAACTTAACACCATCCTCTCAGACTCCAGCACTATGAACGTTCCCGCCCTGGACGAGAATTGGGCCGACGTCGTGGATCAAGACATCTCAGACAAACAATGGTCCACAACACTGGCTAGGTCTGTAAGCTCTCCAGGAACGGCCATCTAAAATACACTCAGTTAAACTACCTATACCAGACATATCTCACACCTGTGCATGTACACCTCATGTTCCCTGGATTTGCTGCTAACTGCCCACGCTGTCTGATCCTTACGGCAGACTTTTACCACATCAAGAATTTCAACAATTGGATCACCTCCTGCATGACTCCCCGGCCCCCCTCAAACACCGCTATACAAGAAGTTCTAGACTCCAAGCCAGCTGGTAGATGGAGGAACTCCGACTGATGAAACGTCACCGTAAACAACTGGAGCACAAATGCAGAATGAGCCAGGACAGTACAGAGAGGAGCACCTTCAAATATGCCCTGAAACGATCCAGACTACAAAACGTGTACCCTGGTGGACCCTATTGATAGCAGGGTCCAACAGAAGCAAAGAAATCTTCATCACTATGAAGGATTTCACCTCACAAGGGGCCGCCTTCAACTTAATCACCCTCTTGCAGGGCCACTCTCAATTCTTCTACAACAAAATCACTGCCATTTACAGCAACGTCAACCTGCTACGGAACCCAACAGGCCTACCCAGACGCCTCCTGATCTTATCCAAAGAACCAATGCTAACTACATAGCCAGTTATCACCCAAGAATAAACAGCGGCCATCATGAAGTCCATCCACTCAAGTGCCCCATCGGGCCCCTGCCTTCAGCACATCTGCTCCAGAGCACTGTAACCCATCAGCACCATGCTCAGACTCTGAAACTGGCCAGGAAGGTGAAAATGACCTTGTCCTGGAAAACCCAATTCCTCCTGTGGAGGAGGAGGGAGAGGATCAGAATGACCTCCCCTTTGTCCCCCCAGGAAGAGTTCTGAGTGTGCCCAGAAGGTCTAGGTCTCCTTCTCAGGAGTCTAATCACTCTGACACCTCAATAGGGACCTCTGTCTCCTCTCATAGGAGGGAATCCTCTCATGAGAGGAGAAAGAGACTGATTCAATATGAGCAAACTCAGGAAACAGCAATTGACTATAGACAGGGAGTCCCTAGATCTCTATAGAGAGAGACAAAAGTTGGGACTAGAGTCCCATGGTGGCAGTAGTTTCCCCAAAGATAGGGAAAGGTCTTATGACCATAGAAACCTGAGCAAGATTGTCCCTCCCTACCAGAGTGGGGATGACATCCACAAATGGATAACTGCTCTAGAGAGGGCCTGTAAAGTACAGAGGGTCCCTCAGGAGCAGTGGGCAGCAATCTTGTGGCTCTCCTTTGCAGACAAAGGTAGAGACAAGCTCCTCACTGTTAGAGAGGAGGATGCTGATAATTACAAAGTCTTGAAGAGTGCTCTAATTGATGGGTTTGGCCTAACCACTGAACAATACAGGTTAAAGTTTAGGGATACCCAAAAAGCACAGACTCAAGACTGGGTAGACTTTGTTGATTGTTCTGCCAAGGCTCTGGAAGGTTGGTTATTGGGCAGTAAGGTATGTGACTTCACAGGATTGTACAATCTGATCATGAGGGAGCAGATTCTTAATAACTGTCAAAATCAGCTGTTGCATCAGCACCTGGTAGACTCTGATCTGACCTCTCCCCAAGAATTGGGAAAGAAGGCAGACAAATGGGTCAGAACCAGGGTGAAGCAGAAAGTACAGAACCAAGGTGGTGACCCTAAGAAGCAAGATTCGAAAACCTCTGATAAGGGTGGGGAGAAGGGTAAAGATCAAAAGTCTTCACAAGGCCCCCAAAAATCTTCTTCAGGTGGGGATTCACAGTCTACCAAAGGGAAAGGCCAAAGGAAACCATGGTGCAAGGTCTGTAAGCAAAAGACCCACTGGACCAGTGATTGCACCAAGTCCAAAGACTCTACTCCAGCCCCCACCAATGCCCCTAAGGCACCTGCTCCCCTAGTGCAGTTACAGTTGGTGGTGGGACTACACAAGCCAAGGGTTTAGTAGGGTTGACCCTGGGTAAGGAGATGAGCTCTGACCTAGTCAGAGAACTCACTCAGGCTGTCCTAGTCTGTGATGGAGGCATGGATATGACCTCCTCTGTGAGTCCCAGTAATCTGGGCAAGTACAGACAACAGCCTTTAATCAATGGAAGAGAGGCTTTGGCATTTAGGGACACAGGGGCAAGTGTCACCATGGTGACACAAGACCTTGTGAATCCTGGGCAGATAATACTTGGTGAAATGTACCAAGTGACCAATGCTAGCAACGTCAGAACAGACCATACTCTGGCAGTTGTTAACTTCTCCTGGGGAGGGGTAACTGGCCTTAAGAAGGTTGTGGTAAGTGCAGACCTACCCGTTGAATGCTTGCTTGGCAATGACTTAGAAACTTCAGCTTGGGCAGAAGTGGAGCTCAGGACCCATGCAGAAATGCTGGGGATCCCTGCAGATGTGTTTGCTGTGACCAGGTCACAAGCCAAAATGTCTCGCACTGAACAGGCCTTGGATTCTGGAATAATGGACCAAGTGCCCTCCAAGAAGAGGAGTAGTAGGGTAAAGGCAGTGCCTTCCCCTTGGCTCAGAAGGAAGATCAGTCCCTTGAGGGGGATGATCTCAGTCCTGAGGAAGGAACTGTCCCAGAGGAGCTTGAACCTGACCAGGTTGAGTTCTTGGGGACAGGGGGCCCATCCAGGGCAGATCTGAGCCAGGAGCAGCAGAGCTGCCCCTCTCTTGAACCGCTGAGACAGCAAGCTGCTGCTGAGGCTGCTGGGAAAGCTAGTGGTCCCCATACTGTGTATTGGGATGATGGACTCTTGTACTCAGAGTGTAGAGACCCCAAGCCTGGTGCTACCAGGAGGTTGGTTATACCTTTGAAGTTCAGGGGCTTCCTATTGACCCTAGCCCATGATATTCCCTTAGCAGGTCACCTGGGCCAGAACAAGACTTGGGACAGAATTGTCCCTCACTTTCACTGGCCCCACATGTCTGAAGACACCAAGGAGTTTTGTCGCTCCTGTGTAACCTGCCAGGCCAGTGGCAAGGCAGGTGGCACTACAAAGGCCCCCCTGATACCACTACCTGTGGTGGGGGTTCCCTTTGAAAGGGTAGGGATTGACATTGTTGGTCCCATGGATCCCCAAACAGCATCTGGGAACAGGTTTATCCTGGTGGTAGTGGATCATGCCACCAGGTACCCAGAGGCTATTCCCCTTAGGACCTGTGGTGGCAAGGGCCCTCCTGGGAATTTTCTCAAGAGTGGGCTTCCCTAAGGAGGTTGTATCAGACAGGGGTGCAAACTTTATGTCTGGATACTTAAAAGCAATGTGGAAGGAGTGTGGAGTGACTTACAAGTTCACCACACCCTATCACCCACAATGCAATGGTTTAGTTGAGAGATTCAACAAAACCTTGAAGGGCATGATTAAAGGGCTCCCAGAAAAGCTTAGGCGAAGAGGGGACATACTCTTGCCCTGCCTTTTATTTGCATACAGGGAGGTGCCTCAAAAGGGGTTGGCTACAGCCCTTTTGAACTTTTGTTTGGTCACCCTGTCAGGGGTCCATTGTGCTTGGTGAAGGAAGGATGGGAGTTACCTCTCAAGCCCCCAAAGCAAGACATAGTGGACTACGTACTTGGTCTCCGCTCCCGGATGGCTGAGTATATGAAAAAGGCAACTAAAAACCTTGAGGCTAGCCAGAAACTTCAAAAAGCCTGGCATGACTAAAGGCTGTACTGACTGTTTACCAGCCAGGACAGAAGGTGTGGGTGTTGGAGCCAGTGGCCCCAGCAGCTCTCCAAGACAAATGGAGTGGACCCCATACCATTGTTGAACAAAAGGGTGAGGTTACCTACTTAGTAGACCTAGGAACACCCAGGAGTCCCCACAGGGTTCTCCATGTCAACAGGTTAAAACCATATGTGGACAGGGCAGACATGGGCTTGCTCATGGCTACTGATGAGGGACAGGAGGAAGAGAGTGACCCACTCCCTGACCTGCTCTCACAGAACCCTGGTGATGGGTCAGTGGATGGTGTAGCCTTGGCAGGCAGCCTCACTACCCAGCAGCAGACTGATTGCAGACAGGTGCTCAATCAGTTCAGACACATATTCTCACTGACACCCAGTCAGACTACCTGGTGCACTCATGAAGTGGACACTGGGGACAGTCTGCCTATTAAAAATAAGATTTATAGGCAACCTGACCATGTCAGGGACTGTATCAGGACAGAAGTCCAGAAGATGTTGGATTTGGGAGTTATTGAAACCTCAGATAGCCCTTGGGCTAGTCCAGTGGTCCTTGTGCCAAAACCTCACACCAATGGTGGGAAAAGAGAGATGAGGTTTTGTGTGGACTACAGGGGTCTCAATGCAGTCACTAGGACTGATGCCCATCCAATACCAAGGGCAGATGAGCTAATAGACACTTTGGCCTCAGCCAAGTATCTAAGCACATTTGACCTGACAGCTGGCTACTGGCAGATCAGACTAGCTGATGATGCAAAGCCAAAGACAGCATTCTCAACCCCTAGTGGGCATTATCAATTTGTGGTGATGCCCTTTGGTCTGAAGTATGCACCTGCCACTTTTCAGAGGTTGGTGAATACAGTCCTTACAGGTCTGGAAGCCTATACTGCAGCATATCAAGATGATATTGCTGTCTTTAGCTCCACCTGGGAGGATCACCTGGTCCACCTCAGAAATGTTTTACAGGCCCTGCAGAAAGCAGGCCTGACTATCAAGGCCACCAAGTGCCAGATAGGGCAGAGTCAGGTTGTGTACCTGGGCCACCTTGTGGGTGGAGGCCAGGTTCAACCACTGCAGAGCAAGATCCAGACCATCATGGACTGGACTGCTCCAACTACCCAGACTCAGGTGAGAGCCTTCTTAGGCCTGACTGGGTACTATAGGAGATTTGTCAAGGGGTATGGATCAATAGTGACACCCCTGAATGACTTAACTTCCAAGAAAATGCCCAAAAGGTACAGTGGACAGTTAGCTGTCAAAAGGCATTTGATGACCTGAAGCAGGCCATGTGCACTGCTCCCATTCTACAGAGTCCTGATTACTCCAAGAAGTTCATTGTTTAAACTGATGCATCTGAATTGGGGGTAGGGGCTGTACTGTCACAATTGAATGATGAAGGTCAGGATCAGCCAGTAGCTTTCATTAGCAGAAGGCTGACCCCTAGAGAGAAACGTTGGTCAGCCATTGAGAGGGAGGCCTTTGCTGTGGTCTGGGCTCTGAAGAAGTTGAGGCCATACTTGTTTGGTACTCACTTCCTTGTTCAAACAGACCATAAGCCCCTCTTATGGCTAAAACAAATGAAGGGTGAAAACCCCAAACTGCTTAGGTGGTCCATTTCCCTACAGGGGATGGACTTCACAGTGGAACATAGACCTGGGAGTAACCATGCCAATGCAGATGGACTCTCTAGGTACTTCCACTTAGAACATGAAGACTTAACTGGGCAAGGTTAGTTTAATGTCCCTACGTTTGGGGGGTTGTGTAGGAGAGTAGGATCTGCTTCACATGGGTACCCCACTTTTTGCTGATGCTTCACTGTTTTTCGACCTTAGTCTGGCTGGGGCCCTGCTAATCAGAACCCCAGCCTAGCTGCTTCCTCTTTAAAATGGTTTCCATGTGCCTTAGGCACATCTCTGATTGGAATCTGGAGTGCCCTTATAAGTCCCTAGTATATGGTATACTATGTACCCAGGGCATAGGTACCTCAGAGGCCTACCAGGGGCTGCAGCATGTATTGTGCCACCCTGGAAGGCCATCCCAACTGACACCACAGGTCTGCTACTGCAGCCTGGGTAAGGTGGTGCATGCACCCCTTACTGTGATATAGGCTACCTATATCACTACATACATACACACATATAAACCTATAAGTCACTCCTATGGCAGGCCTTATCAATCCTGAAGGCAGAGTGCGTGGTTCCTATGTGAGAGGGTGCCCCTGCATGAGCTGGGCCCCTCTGCAGCGTTCGGAGACCCTTCTCTGATGCTGTTTGTAGTGCAGCCTGACCATATACTCTTAAGCGCATTATAACCTCGCGTTAAATGCTAACTTTGGGATGGCTGCACGGAAACATGTCGTGTTTGGTGTCAAACATCTTGGAATACTACCCCCCGCCAGTTCTGGCGGCGGGAGTAGCATTCCACCCTTCTAGAGGGAAAGACATGTACACACCGGTATACCCGGTACTGACTTTCCAGAGCCCTGGCATCACAAAATGGATGCCGCTGCCACAGACACGAGTCTGGCCTCCTGCTGCTGACCGAAACTCCGGCAGGGGAGGCCTGGACAATAGGTTTCCTGTCCCAGGGAGGTGTGACCACCTCCCCAGACAGGATAGTGTGTATTGGGGCTGGGCGGGAGCACTCTCGGGTGCTTTGAAATCCTGCACTGGGGGCACACTTGGTGTCCCTGTGCATACCCCAGTTCAAACCGGCTCAGGGGCTTCCAGCCCCTGCTCTGGCGCGAAACTGGACAAAGGGAAAGGGGTGTAACCACCCCTCTGCCCTGACCCTCCCATAGGTGGGGCCACAGAGTATGTCCAATCCCCTACCTTAGTATAAGTAGGGGACCCCAGTCCTTAGGACTTTAGATTTACCTGGACGAAACTCTGACACAGAATCCTGGACCTTCGACGCTCTACTTCAAGATTAGAGGACTGAAGAATCTCCCTTGGGGTCAAGGAGTGACTCCCTGCTTGGCAGGCACCAAAGAAGCAATTGTCCGGTCTGCATCGCTGAAGCTCCCGTCGGACGCCGAAGTCTTTGCATCACCAGAGGTGGATTTCCAGACTTCCCCGAGGCTGCCCTGAGTCCCCAGCAAAGCTGAGGCCGGTAGCTGTCGTGGGTAACGTGGAACCGTGACCCCTGGACACCGAACGCATTTGCAAGTGCATCCTCTTCTGGGTCTCCCACGAAGTCGTGCTTTGGGCTCCGAGTAGCCCCAGCCTCCAGCACCAACTGCACAGAAGATCACTGGCCTCCACTCCACGAGTGTCCTGTGAGCCAGCTCCACGTGCATCGTCTCAAGGCTCCTTCGCGTTCGCTAGTCCGTTGGCTAGTAGGCCCTCCCGAAGGACAATCTTTTTCTGCTTGGGCTCCCTGGTTGCTCCAGGTGTGCCCTGACTTATCCTCGCTGGGTGAGTCCCCCAGACCTTGCTGGTCTGCAACATCGTCCTTCTTCCATTTCCACGAGACTTGCCGTTGCCAAGGCTTGTTGGGTCCAATCCGGTCGCCGACACCCCTGCAATCGACAGACGTCGTGGGACAGCTCGAATCCAGCTCCTGGTCATCGTCGACGCCTCCTGGACCTCGTGGCTGAAGAGTCAAGACGACCGTCAACCTACCTGAAGCACTCGACATCGGTGGGCATCTGCTCATCGCCTTCCTGGTCACTGGCTAGTGACCCAGACTCTGTCCCCTCTGCTTTCAGGTTCTTCAGATCTTTGATCCACCTTTGGATCCACCCGAACACTTTCGACTTGGCCGCCAGCAGCACTTTGCAGCAGATCGCCATTGAAAGCGACGACGAAACCCGACCCCGAAAGACACCTATGCACCTGGCTCCCCTGGGTGATGTAACTCGAGTACTCCGGTGCTCCCGTGGGTATTGACACTAGAACAGCCTAGTTCTCAAAGGGTTTGCTCCAAGTCCTCCTCTAAGTGTCCCTTTTCTTTTAAATTCTAATCGCGACTTTCCCCATAGAAGTTAACGGTGGTTCGCGGCTGTGTTCATACACTGCACGCGTCCCCGTGGGTCCCCTGTGTCACTGCCTTGGGTGGTTCCTTGTGGTCCAAGCACTTCTACAGGCTCTAGGCCTTGTGTCTAGCTCAGTCGTGGTTCTTATACCACTTTATTGGTATATGGTTTGGTACGCCCCTAGGGCCCAAACGTGTATTTGTGCTATTACTGTAGATAACTAACTTATAACTTATGTACTTTGAACTCTAGCCTCATAAAGAGACTAGAGGGGTGTGTTTAGTAATAAATACATATATTTTGAATATATACCTGGTGTGGTCCTCTTTCATTTGGTCACTCAAGAGATTATAGACTGGTAAAACAAGCTGCTTTACATTCCTTCAAGACTTAGCCTGAAGGCTGCTCTCCATAGCTACCACTAGGATAGCTTTCAATAAAGGTTGTCTTTAACCTATCTCCAATAAGGGGTTGTTTGGACTGGTGCAAGGTGCCCACTATAATTAGTGGACAGCATATGCCAAGCCAACTTCTCACAAACCCTTCAACGATTGCCAACTTCAGGACGATCTCCCTGCTACCATTACTGGCTAAGGTCTTTGAGAAAATCATCAACAGACACCTCGTCAAATACCTCAATGACCACCAACTCCTAAACACGACTCAGTCTGGTTTCAGACCCAGCCACAGCTTGGAAGCTGCCCTCGTCAGCCTCACGGATGACATCGGCATGACTCTGGACAGAGGAGAAACGGTGCACTCATCCTCCATTTCCTCTCTGCAGTGTTTCCCAACCCATCATCATCCAGCGCCTAGACAAGATCAGAATCCAAGGAGACGCACTCCGATGGATCTCCTCCTACCTGACTGGAAGGACCAAGTCAGTCATCCTGGCACCGTACACCTTGGATGCCCGTGACATCATCTGCGGAGTCCTGCAAGAATCCTCCCTGAGATCAACCCTTTTCAATGCATACATGATCCCTCTAGCCAGAATCATCCACTCTCACAACATCAACATGCTCTCCTACACTGACGGCACGTAACTCATTCTCTCCCTCACAGCCAAGAGGCCCAGACCCCAGATCACTTTAGATTCTTGCAAGGCTGAAATTGCCCACTGAATCAAGACCAACTGTCTAAAACCGAACACTGACAAGATTGAAATTGTGATCTTTGGGAAGAGCACTTCACAGTGGGACCGACCCCCACCACCCATGCCAAGAACCTCTGGATCATCGTCAACAGCAAACTCAACATGACTTCCCAAGTCAACGCAGTCACCGCCTCATACTTCCATACCCTGAAGATGCTGAGGAAGATTTTCAAATGGCGCCCAATCAGCACCCTGAACACAGTCTGCACGCCCTGGCAAAAGCAAACTGAACTACAGGAACACCTTTTATGCCGAGGTCAGCAACAAAACTCACCAGAAGGCAGCTGACTATTAAGAATCACTCTCAACCTCCCAGGCCGCACTCACGACACCACACCTGAAGGAGCTTCGCTGACTCACCGCACCTAAAGGAGCTCCACTGACTCACCACACCTGAAGGAGCTCCACTGACTCACCACACCTAAAGGAGCTCCACTGACTCACCACACCTAAAGGAGCTCCACTGACTCCCCACACCTGAAGGAGCTCCACTGACTCACCACACCTGAAGGAGCTCCACTGACTCACCACACCTGAAGGAGCTCCACTGACTCACCACACCTGAAGGAGCTCCACTGACTCA
Organism: Calotriton arnoldi; assembly: GCA_963921515.1. Lineage (NCBI taxonomy): Eukaryota > Metazoa > Chordata > Amphibia > Caudata > Salamandridae > Calotriton > Calotriton arnoldi. The sequence goes on along the minus strand of CAWUFW010016386.1, from coordinate 16,709 downwards.
CCACACCTAAAGGAGCTCCACTGACTCACCACACCTAAAGGAGCTCCACTGACTCCCCACACCTGAAGGAGCTCCACTGACTCACCACACCTGAAGGAGCTCCACTGACTCACCACACCTAAAGGAGCTCCACTGACTCACCACACCTAAAGGAGCTCCACTGACTCCCCCACCTGAAGGAGCTCCACTGACTCACCACACCTGAAGGAGCTCCACTGCCTCACCACACCTAAAGGAGCTTCACTGACTCCCCATACACAACAAGCACAATTAAAACTCCTCACCCACACTTTCAAGGCACTACATAACACTGGCCCAGCATACCTCAACAATCACATCTGCTTTCACAAACCTTCCACACACCTATGTTCATCCGGACTTCTACTTGCACACATCCCACGCATACGAAAGACCAGATCGAGCAGTCGAGGCTTTTCCTGAAATGCTCCTAAAGCGTGGAACGAGCTCCCCCAGAAAATGTTTTCTGGGGGAGGCGTATCAGACCAGGCCAAGATGGCAGATGCTTCATTGATGCGCTCAGGGACCTCCTCCAGCATCCTTAGTAATTCAGCTACTGGAGAGTCCCTAATAGCGCATAAAGCGGCAGCTGCCGCCCAGAAGGAGCACCCTTCGCCCTGGGGCCCGCGCACTGTCCAGATCCCTGTCGTGGGTGTTGGTTCGGCCACAGTGGCGAGACTGAAGAGTCAAGATGGCGGCCAGCCGAGTAAGGAAGCAACCGTTGGTTGCTGCATACTTGTGCTACCCGTCCGGAGGCGGTGGGCAGAGGACGCAGGGCTGTAGATCCCCGGGGGGCTTGAGGTGAAAGTGGGGTGGATTGAGGCCTTGACCTCTCCCTCCTTTCTAACTGTGGCAGAGGTGAGTCCTGAACTGCCCCAGAAGGCAGTGTGGTGAGGCCGCCGAACGAGGGCTGCAAGGGGAGAGACTGCAGCCGATGCAACAATCTGGTGATGGCAGCGGCCTGGCGGCTCGTGCCGCCTCGGGCCCTGAGGGGTAGAGGAAAGCGGGCCGGGCTGGGAGGGTCTTCCCCATTTTTACAGCCGGCTGGGCCCAGGCACTGCTGTGGCTTGTTATGTGTGGGTGCTGGGTGTAGGAGAGTAGGATCTGCCTCTTATGGTTACCTCCACTTTTTGCTGGTGTATCACTGTTTTTCGACTTTAGTCTGGCTGGGGCCCTGCTATTCAGGACCCCAGCCTAGCTGCTTCCTCTCTAAATTGATTCCATGTACTTTAGGTACATCCCAGATTGGATTCTGGGGTGCCCTTATAAGACCCTAGTATATGGTATACTATGTACCAAGGGCATAGACACCCCAGAGGCCTACCAGGGGCTGAAGCATGTATTGTGCCACCCCTGGAAGGCCCTCCAAAATGACACCACAGGACTGCTACTGCAGCCTGGGTAAGGTGGTGCATACACCCCTTCCAGAGATATAGGTTCCCTATATCTCACCTAACACTGCACATAGAAACCTATCAGTCATCCCTATGGCAGGCCTTATCAATCCTGAAGGCAGGGTGCTTGGTTATATGTGAGAGGGTGCCCATGCATGAGCAGAGCCCCTCTGCAGCCCTCGGAATCTCCTATCCGGGGTTGTCTGTGGTGCAGCCTGCCCATATACTCTTAAGTGCATTATATCTAAACGGTAAATGCTAACTTTGGGATGGCTGCACGGAAACATGTCGTGTTTGGTGTCAAATACCTTGGAATCATACCCCCACACCAGTTCCTGGTGTGGGAGTATGATCCCACCCTTCTAGAGGGAAAGACATGACAGCACCGGTATACCCGGTACCAACTAAACAGAGCCTGGCATCACACCAGCACCGCTATCCTCCTGCGGGGTATCTCAGACAACTCACCTGTCTCTCTCCAGTTTGGGTACCCTAAACATACACTGCACCCAGTGAGGCACCTTATACATGGTGCCTGGTGGATGCCCAGTGCACGGAGTTTCTGCGGTCCGAGGTACAAGCCTGCTTCAAATGAAATAAACGCACGGTTGAGTCCCCTGGGACCCTGTGGGCGGTGGGCAAAGCTACCATTAGGGGTCAGGCTCAGGGCTCCCTTCATGCCCAGGGCTGGGAGAAACTGGCCTGGATCACTGCTCTTGAGATGCTCATCCTGGATGTGGCGCGGGAACTCCGAGGGAAAACCAGCAATTCTGGAGCTTTGAGGCTCATCAATGACAAATCTCAACCTGAGTACATACTCAAAATACATAACAAATCACAATAAATTATACTAGCACAAGGACATATTTTAACCATTTGCACCACGCTGTGCATTTGAACATGGTTGGTGCATATATCATTCAAGAGCCCATGGATCTAATCGGAGCTGTAGAATAATCTTAAACCAGGACCTCATTGTAGACAAAAATAAAGGACAAAATGATGCTCCATATTTTTTCTTTTTCTTCCAACAGAATTTGCATGATTTTTATTCCTCCATTAATACATAAAAGTCGCTCGTGTCAACGTCCCTAACCTAAACTGTATATCAAGTTCAAGATAGGAAATGCTTTGATGAGGCGAAATACACTTCTTTTTCCTCGTGTGTTTTGACATTTTGGTACAGATTCCCTAATTTACAATCACAGCCTTCCCCCTTCCACCTGTTTTCAATCAAAGCCCAGTATCTTTGCTTAATATCCCTTCTTAGCTCCAGATAAAATAATTCCAGAGTTTTCTAATAATTAATCGATAGAAGATCATTAATAAAATTCTGCACCCGGGAGTCTGGAAATATCTAAAGAACAACTGTATAGGAGGAGAGAGTACTACATCCTTAGAAGCTCCTCTGAGGGGGGTGTTGGAACAGAAATTTAACCTGCATGTTAATCAAATTCTAAAGAGAGTGCTGGACTGCATGTGAGGATAGAGTGTTAAGACTCTGTGTGTACATGAGCGTGAGTAGAGTCAATGGGTTCCATTCTGGATGCTTGTGGTTTAGCATGGAACAAAATGGAGGGTAAATGCAGCTTCCCCAGACAGTGGAAGGGTATTGACTGCATTCTGGTGACTGGAGGGCTGAGACCCACACACTGAAGTTAGGAGGATGGAGAAAGAATTCCCTAGCTGCAGACATTCCATGAGGGTCTAGTTAGCAAATAACTGCTGATTAAGATCTTCCTAAGCACTCGTGAATAGCTAGTGAAGGTGATGGAAGGGGCTGCAGTATCTCCTGTTCAAGGTGAGGAGCTTTCTAGGTTAGGTCCTCCCTCTTTCATCTCAGATTACTTCTTCAGGAAAGCTGATGACAGCCAGGCGCAGAGAACTTACACTTCATTGCGCCCATGTTTTAGGTACTCTCCCTTGGAACAAGCTCAATTGCTTCCTGCTGTCAGAGGCATAACTTTCCACAAAAGCTGTGTCTGGAGAGCAGACTGGAAATGACATTTGAAGTAAGACCCACCTCAGACCTTTCCCTAAGCCTTAGACAGTGGATCTAAATACCCTACCTAGAAAATGTATTTACAAGTGGGATCCACATCTCCCTACTTTGTTCCAGTCACAAGTTCTATTTGACCAAGTAAAGGACGGATCCCAGGAATCCATTGGTGAACGACCTCAACCACAACAGTACGAGGTAAGTGGTGAGATATCTGCAAGCTCCAGTTGTTTTCAACAAAACATTAACCTCACCTCAAGCACAAAATAATCAGCAGAGTTTGTGGGAGTAGGCCATGAAACCCTGCCCTTATATCAGCTGAGGTTTCCAAGTTTGGAAACAGGATGGAGAAATCACAGAAACAAGGAGGAGAGGTCCTTGTGGGTTTTGCTAACAACCAGTTAGATAAACTGGGTGGTAGAGGTGAAACTGTGTTGGGGTACGATAGGAATCCATGGAGGGAATGCTGTGTTTTTCCCTTAGCACAGGTTTTCCCCAGATACATCCCAAGTGTGTCCCCACATAGGTCTGGGAGGAAGTTTAATTGCGCCTGAGAAATTGGCGATAAATTAACAAGATTACGCCGTTCTGTTACATTGCATAATTTTGGGGAGAAACTGTAACGTGAAATAACCGTTCAGGGAATTTCTGAATGCAAGCAGCATTCCAGGTAGATGTTTTTCCTGAGCAGGCCGTTTTGTTAATTTTTTAGCACAAAACTACAAACCCCACGCGAACTGCAGTGTTTTGACTGTGAGTGGAAGTTCCGATAACCCCTTAAGTGCCGGTGTTAGCCAATAGGCGACACCTGCATTACCTCCCCAGTGCGTGTGTTGGCCATTGGATGACACTGAGGAGGTATTTAAAGGCCCCTCTGGTGCACTGCACCAGAGGGAGTCCTTTATTTTATTTTAAACTCGAGCATCTCGGGAACAGCTTACCAAGCAGCCTGAGTGTTTTTATTCTTTACTGTAATGACGATCAGCGTACAGGGCTTCATTACAGCAAAAAGAAAGTAAAACAAGCCGATGGGCTCGTTTGCCGATGGGCTCTTTTTACTTTCACTGCATCAGAGCTTGGAGGGGCATATCTCAGCCCACTGAGCACCGATTGCTTCGGGAGAGGTATAGTTGGAACCTAAAGAATCTCCCCTTTCCAATGATATATGTGGCCAGTGGATCCCTCCATGGGAATTGCCACAGGAGAGCGATACCCAAGCAGGGATCCTTCGACTAGGCCCCAGGGACATTGGCGAGCGGCTCCTTAGGCAAAGGTTTGTGATCCACCCCCATTTTCCAATATCTCGGTCTTTCTACCCGACCCCAGAGGTGCAGGGGGGTTGATTACCTCTGATCTGCCCTCTTGGGGGGGGACGGAAAGCCCACTAGACACCATGGAAAAAAGAATTTATAGAGGTGGGGCTGCCTACCATGGGCATGGGTAGGCCCCCACCCCCAAAACTACAGCATGGGTCTTTCTGCCCCGCCTGGGGAGGCAACGGGGGGTGATTATCTGCAAATTTCCCCGCATTAGGTGGGGCTGTTACCTTCGTGGTCGAGGCACATGAAGTGTACAGAACGGAGGTGTTGTATTCATGGATAAAATTCCCATCTGCAGATGCAAGCACACATACATTTCATTCTTACACTCCGAATGACATACGAGAAGAATACAATGCATACGAGGACATAGAGGTCCCGTTAACATATCAGGAACATATAAACTGGTTTAAAGGCCCTATCCCACACACCACAGAAAAAGTGAGACTTGGTCCGCTCAGCAGAGACGGAGCGACTTGGCCGGTTCTGGCTTCCTACATACAGCATCCAGAAGTTGACACATTGCCAAAAGCAGACTTACGTCCACTTCATAAAGAAATAATAAAACTGTACAGAAATATGACACAGTTCGTTATGAGAACACTCACACTTCAGCCCACAAGGGTTATTCCAGCAATTCAACTACAGGGAACTGCAACTAAAATAACTCCACAAACACTGAACGTAGTTATGGGAAGAATGCCCACTAAACGTGAGCAAATGCCGTTCTGAATAGCACAGAAAATAGCACAATTAGAGGCAGTGTTTCCACACACAGGTCCACAAGAAAAACACAGAATACTGACAATCTGCTTGCCAATGGGGATAGCTCCGCCGAAAGAGGATTGTACCACTTGGGGTACAGTCTTCGCTGCCATTTATACCAGGACTCATGGCACCCCTTCAATAGCAGCGATACCAGACGTATTAAGACAGATACAGAATGAGTATGGAGCAGAACCTGCTCTAAACTTAGGGATGAAAATAATAGGTAATTTTTCCCAGGTATCTACAATTATGTTAGCAAATATAAAAGGGGAGGCAGCAGCGTTGGCTGTATGCCAACGCCTGAGGGAATGCACTCCTGCACAACAGGAGCGGGATTTACCAAAAATTATCAAGGATACATATGCTGAATTAGGTAGAGATCATTTGGGAGCTAGACCTATGAAACCCCAAGTATTAGGAACCCTGAAAAGGATAATACTAAGCAAACAGCAGATCCTTCTAAAAAGAAATGGGATAATAAACAACAACAAAATAAGCAGAATGCATCACAATCACGGGGTGAGTCTTCACGACAGGAGCCCTCTGACAGGAGGTATATATAACCTTAGAAATCATGATAACATTAAAAAACCTGACAGGTATCAGGATACTGATACATGTTCCTCTCGTTCCTTTCAGGGTTCATCGAGAAACTCCGAGAGGGATGACGGTCAGAACATAGATCAGAAGAGCGAACCAAGTCAAGAGGCACACATCGCACTTCAGACTTTAATATAAAAAAAGAAGATAAACCAAAATCAAAACCTCAGTTAAAAAAGAAGAAAGTAGCAATCCTAAAAGTACGAAATGCCCAGGCTGCTGAGGACTCGACTTCTGAACTGGGAATGGGCTCTGACGATGCTAGACAGCGCAGCAGAAGTAACAATAGCTCGCCAGAACCTGACGGAATTTCTGGTGACAGCGTTGTTGAATGGAGACATCTGATACTAGGGTAAGTGTCCCGCACCAGTTATATGAAATAACACTCCATATGGAAGGGGACATACCGAGGAAAGTTAAAGGTCTCTTTTGGGAGAACATGTCCTTTGGATACGACATCCTTTTAGCAGAAAAAGATTGGCCGCCTGAGTTTGTTATGGAGTGCCCAAAGGGAGAAACAGTAATTTTACCAGCCTTCTCCTACCTCATTCCACAATCACTAAAACAATCATACGCACAGAAGTGAGCGGTAGCATTAGCTCCTGCATTATACTGCAATCATGTAGGGTGGGATGCTGAGTCACCTCACCATGAGATCCCAGTAAAAAATACTCCATCTCCACAGAGACAGTACCCAATAAAACATGACGTGAAAAAACAAGTAAGAGAGATCTTAGATCAACTTGAATACCAAGGTAGGATTGAAAATTGCACCTCTTCCATGAATAATCCTTCGTTTCCCGTAATGAAACCCGATAATTCATATCGTCTAGTTTTAGACTACAGACATCTGAACACATGCACGAAAACATTTGCAGTACAGAATGCACACAGTGCCGCATTAATGAATAACATTGTGCGGAAAAAATACAAAACAACACTAGATATCTCAAATGGATTTTTCTGCCAAAATATAGCACCTGAGAGCAGATATTTGCAATACAGAATAAAAGGGGTTTGCCCAAATCACCCTCCACTACCTGGGCTAAGAGACAACACATTATACACAATGGCAATGTGGAGGAAAGGATATATAACTACTAACCATAGGGTACATCAAATTGCCCTATCAATGCTACATTGTCCCATTTCCTATTTCTAAAGCATCAAAAAACCACATACCACTGTAACTTCCTTTTTGGAATAATTCTACATTATTTTTTGTAAAAAAAATAATTAATTAAACAGACATAAACAATGACAAAAAACATTTCCCACATATTATCTACTGGCGGTCGCCAGTAGATAGTTATAGTTACAACCTATTATCCATAGGAAATCCGCGACATTCTATTTGAAATAACTCTCTTGCCGGTTGACGTATCTTCGCGAAATTTTCAAACTTCGTGAGGCGCTCCGGTCCGCTCCTACCCTGAAAGTCTCGGGGTGATACGTCAAGCGGGGGCCGAGAAAAAGGGGGTCCCAAAACGCGTTTTCCCATGCATTTTCCCATAGGAAACTTTAGACACGGCTACAGCCCGAACTGCTGAACGGAATTACACCAAATTTGGCAAAGAGGTAGTTCTTGGTTCAGAAAGAACCCTTTTGTTAAATGGTGTAAATCCGTTCAGTAGTTGCTGAGAAAATCAAAAGTAAAAGTACATATATATCTATGGGCACGGAGGATTCGCGCACCGTCCCGATCACGAGCTGCATGTTAATTGGCTGTCAGCTGGCTGTCAACATTCCGATTCAGGAAATGTTGGCAGCCATTTTGTCCCTCGGTAGAACCGAGGGACAGAAACAAGTGCGCAAAGCGCACAAAGGGGGCAGGGTAGAAACACCCTGACCCCTAGGTTTGCTCAGGGGGTCCCACAAGGACCCCTGGGCAAAAAATAATTAAAAAAAAAAAAAATCGGCAGGATGCGCTCAGGGTGCGCGAATCCTGCCGAAAAAAAATCAAGCGCGGTCTCCCGCGCTTCGGATTGTATTTTGCCCCCGGGTGGCCCAAGTCCCGGGGGCATGGTGGGGGTTTAATTTTATGTGTGGGGGCCTCAAGGGCCCCTCAAGCCCGGGAACCACCACCTCCCCGGGGCTGTGCACTGAATGGGAGGGGGGCCGCGCGGCCCCCTCCTGGAGCCCTTGATGGCCCTGGGGACCACCACCCCCAGGGCCGGCTCCTGCAGTGTCCCGGGGTGCCTACCCCCGGGACACTGCTGTTTGCAATGGCAGGACGGAGCCTCGTGGCCCTCGTCCTGTCATTGCAAACTTGCTTTGGATATTGGAAGAGAGAGCAGGAAACCTGCTCTCTCTTCCAATATCCAAAGCCGATTGCTTTCCACATGGGGAGCAGCATGTTAGCTGCTCCCATGTGTAAGCAATGCCGGCTCCCGTAGGACACGGGGAGCCGGCGGGACTGTGGGGGTTTGGGGACCCCCCACAGTCCCCAACGGAGAGGGCCAGCCCCGGGGGATGGGGTCCCCAGGGCAAGTAGTGGCCCGGGAGGGGGCCACGCGGCCCCCTCCCCCAAAAAAAAAAAAAAAAAACGATCGGGCCCGCAGGCCCCGCCCCTTCCTTCACCACTCTGCAAACGCGCCCCTGGCGCGTTTGCAGAGGGGAACGATCCCCTTGAATACTGGGGGTCCCTGGGAGCCAACTAGCCCACCAGGAACCTCCAGTATGCGCCAGGGGCTGCCTTGCAGAGAGGTGTACAGAGGCCACGCCCCTTTACACCTCTCTGCAACGCAGCTCTCATGGCGCTTTGGAGGTATATGGTGGGCTAGTTGGACTCCGGGGACCCTCAGGATTCAAGGGGACTTAATCCCCCAACCTAAAACGCGCCACGGGGCGCGTTTGCACAGTGGTGAAGGGAGGGGCGGGGCTTGAGGTGACATGTGTGCAAACAGGCCCCGTGGCGCGTTTTAAGATGGGGAATTAAATCCCCTTCAATCATGAGGGTCCCTGGGGGCCAACTAGCCCAACAGGTACATCCAGAAAGCGCCACAGAGCTGCGTTGCAGAGAGGTGTAAAGGGGTGTGGCCTCTCTACACGTCTCTGCAACGCAGCCCCTGGCGCATATTGGAGGTTCCTGGTGGTCTAGTTGGCCCCTAGGGACCCTCAGGATTCAAGGGAACTTAATCCCCCAACTTAAAACGCGCCACGGGCGCGTTTGCAAAGATGTCACCTCAGGCCCCGCCCCCTCCCTTCACCATTGTGCAAATATTCCTCTAAAATCAGCCGAAATAGGAATTCCGATTTACTCACCTGTTATAAGGAGAGACCTCAGTGCTGTATCTTTCAGCCCAGTACTGGTCCTGAAAAGTAATTTTAACCGTACTTACCGGTAACTTGAATTTCCTTCATAGGCTAACATTGACTGGTTTCACTTGGAAATTCTTCTAAGTGTGGAGTTTTGGAACTTTAAAATATTCCTCTAAAATCAGCCGAAATACGAATTCCGATTTACTCACCTGTTATCAGGAGAGACCTCAGTGCTGCATCTTTCAGCCCAGTACTGATCCTGAAAAGTAATTTTAACTGTACTTACCGGTAACTTGAATTTCCTTCATAGGCTAACATTGACTGGTTTCACTTGGAAATTCTTCTAAGTGTGGAGTTTTGGAACTTTAAAATATTCCTCTAAAATCAGCCGAAATACGAATTCCGATTTACTCACCTGTTATCAGGAGAGACCTCAGTGCTGCATCTTTCAGCCCAGTACTGATCCTGAAAAGTAATTTTAACCGTACTTACCGGTAACTTGAATTTCCTTCATAGGCTAACATTGACTGGTTTCACTTGGAAAATCTTCTAAGTGTGGAGTTTTGGAACTTTAAAATATTCCTCTAAAATCAGCCGAAATACGAATTCTGATTTACTCACCTGTTATCAGGAGAGACCTCAGTGCTGCATCTTTCAGCCCAGTACTGATCCTGAAAAGTAATTTTAACCGTACTTACCGATAACTTGAATTTCCTTCATAGGCTAACATTGACTGGTTTCACTTGGAAATTCTTCTAAGTGTTGATTTTTGAAACATACAAATATTCCTCTAAAATCAGCCGAAATCCGAATTCTGATTTACTCACCTGTTATCAGGAGAGACCTCAGTGCTGCATCTTTCAGCCCAGTACTGGTCCTGAAAAGTAATTTTAACCGTACTTACCAGTAACTTGAATTTCCTTCCATAGGCTAACATTGACTGGTTTCACTTGGAAATTCTTCTAAGTGTGGAGTTTTGGAACTTTAAAATATTCCTCTAAAATCAGCCGAAATACGAATTCCGATTTACTCACCTGTTATCAGGAGAGACCTCAGTGCTGCATGTTTCAGCCCAGTACTGATCCTCAAAAGTAATTTTAACCGTACTTACCGGTAACTTGAATTTCCTTCATAGGCTAACATTGACTGGTTTTCAGCAAAAAGTTTCAAAGTGTTGATTTTCACAAACTACAAATATTCCTTAAAAATCGCCTGTATGACTTAAACGCATTCTTTCAACTGTTTACAGGAGATGCACCAGTGCTGGATCCAGGATCCAACACTGAGTAAGAAAAAGTAACGATAACAGTTTTTACCTGCTAAGTGAATTTCCTTCCATAGGATAACATTGGTGATTCTATGAGAAAAAGTTTCAAAGTGTCAACTTTTAAAATACAATAATATTCCTTAAAAATCACGACTGTAACCAAAACGCTTTTACTCAACTGTTTACAGGAGATGTACCAGGACTGAATCTAGGATCCAGTCCTGTGGTTACAAAAGTAATCCATAAAGTAACTAATTGCATTTAACTAGAAATTCACATTGAGCTGAATGTTGCATTGTGTTTGAAAATGTGTTGCCCATTGCAACAACTGTAACTACTGTACTTAAAAGTCTATTGCCTATCTGCAAAGTATTTAAACTAAAGTAATTCATTCTGAGAAAGTATTTTTGTAATGTAATGTATAATGTAATTACAATGTAATTTGACAAATAAAATATGTAAAAAAAAATTGTTTCTAAAAATGTAGTAAATCAGTATGAAAAAATTAATATAACAATTAATACATTTAAAAATTGTCATTTACAAAACCTTTGAAATTCACTGAAAAACCGTAGGTTTCAGGCACGTTATAGTTAGAAATTAGCATTTAAAAAACCTTTGAAATTCACTGAAAAAACCATAGGTTTCAGACACGTTATAGTTACAAATTAGCATTTAAAAAACCTTTGAAATTCACTGAAAAAACCATAGGTTTTAGGGACAGTTATAGTTACTTGGACATTGCACTCAGTACAAAACCCGTGAAATTCCCCGTTATAGTTAGTTCAGCTAACTATAACTCGCGCCCCATAATGCACTGCTGATGACGTCACATATTACATCACTCATGACATGGTCAGTGACATCACTGATGACATCACTGATGACATCTCAAATGACATCACTGATGACATCATCCACGTGATAATCTGATGCACCTCCTCACACCCTAATATAACCTTTGATACACCCACTCTAAATTACAGACTGCCATTCGCAAAACCATAGACACTCCAACACCAATAACTACACACCCACTCACTGATTCTTAGGTCTACGCACACATCCACTCACTCACCCGTACAGTCACTCCTACTTATGGTCACTCAGTACAGGACTATCATATGCACTCTTACTCCTATATAGACACTCAAACAACGCCACTCATCCATAGAGATACTCAGACACCTAGTCAGTCATGCAAATAATTAAACACACTGCCATTTACTCACCTATACAGTTATACACACACCAGCTCACTTAATCATACAAATACTAGCACATTGTTACGCTCTTATACAATCACTGATACAAGCACACACTCATCCATAAGCCACTATCACAATCACTCACTCTCGCTTATAGCTATTTATATACTCCAACACACATATATACTGCCTTTCACATATGTAGTTACTCACACATGTACCACTGGGACATACATTCACTCACTAACACACTCTTACACACACTTACCCACCCATACAGTCTATCACAGATGCACTCTTGAAACCATCCACCCAGTGAATCACCCACTCACACATCTATGCACAGAGTTGCACACACCCCTCCCACACAAACACTCAGGCACCCATACAGATACTCAGACAAGCATTCAATAACTCATATAGAAAATCCCTGGGTCATATAGGCTTCCCTGGGTGAGGTAACACGAGTACTCCGGTGCTCCCGTGGGTAGAGACTCTTCAAAGTCCTAGATCTCAAAGGGTTTTGTCCTAGTCCTCTTTTAAGTGTCCCTTTCCTCTATTTTCCCGATCCCGACTTTCTCCATAGAAGTTAACGGCGTATCGCGGTTGTGTATTTACACTGCACGCGTCTCCTGTGGGTCCCCTGTGTCACTACCTTGGGTGGTTCCTTGTGGTCCAAGCACTTCTAGAGGCTCTAGGCCTAGTGTCTAGTTCAGTCGTGGTTCGCATACCACTTTATTGGTATATGGTTTGGTACGCCCCTAGGGCCCAAACGTGTATTTGTGCTATTACTGTGATTTAATATCTTATAACTTATGTACTTCGAACTCTAGCCTCATAAAGAGACTAGAGGGGTGTGTTTAGCAATAAATACATATATTTTGAATATATACCTGGTGTGGTGCTCTTTCATTTGGTCACTCAAGAGATTATAGACTGGTAAAACAAGCTGCTTTACATTCCTTCAAGACTTAGCCTGAAGGCTGCTCTCCATGGCGACCACTAGGATAGCTTTCAATAAGGTTGTCTTTAACCTATCTCCAATAAGGGGTTGTTTGGACTAGTGCAAGGTGCCCACTATAATTAGTGGACAGCATATGCCAGGCCAACTTCTCACATTGGTGTGCAGCGTGTGGGATTCCAGCTTGCTATTGTTTTACCAGATAATCTCAATTGAATTGATCAACTGAAAACCACTAAAGGTACCGAAGGTACATATAATTTAAGCTTAGAATAACAGTAAGTTCTACTGAACTTAGAGTTGTGTGTTAAGGGATAGCACAACCCTTTCTACAACTCAAGAGAGTTTAGTAGGCCACACTAGAGTAGGTAGTGCATACACCACACCACACTAGTAATGTCTTTAAGGGCAGGATCCAAAGAATCCTTGCAGGAAGCCATTGAGCTTCCACCCTCCAAGTATGATACACTCCCATTCTTGGAATTGAGAGCTTTATGTAACTTGAGAAAAATAAGGACAGGCCAAAGCCCACCACCCAACACCTCAAGGAGTTGTTGGTGGCTTATGACCTTAGTAAGCCTGTAGGGACTGAAGGGGTAGGAGCTGAGGGTGGGGCAGAAGATGAGGAAGGGACCAGGGGTACCAATACCCCAGCCCCCTCTGAAACTGGCCAGGAGGGTGACAATGACCCTGACCTGGATAACCCAATCCCTCCTGTGGATGATGATGAGGATGAGCAGGATGATGCCCTCTTTGTCCCCCAGGAAGGATTAAGAGTGTGCCCAGGAAGTCTAGATCTCCTTCTCAGGAGTCTAACCACTCTGGCACCTCTATAGGGAGCTCTGTCTCATCTCATAGGAGGGAATCCTCTCATGAGAGAAGAAAGAGGCTGATTCAATATGAGGAAGCTCAGCTTGAACTCAGAAGGAAGCAAGTAGCCTTAGACAGGGAGTCCCTTGATCTCTTTAGAGAGAAAAGAAAGTTGGGACTAGAGTCCCATGGTGGCAGCCATGTCCCTAGAGACAGGGAAAGGTCCTATGACCATAGGAACCTGAGCAAGATTGTCCCTCCCTACCAGAGTGGGGATGATATCCACAAATGGATAACTGCTTTAGAGAGGGCCTGTAAAGTACAGAAGGTCCCTCAGGAGCAGTGGGCAGCAATCTTGTGGCTCTCCTTTGCTGACAAAGGTAGAGACAAGCTCCTCACTGTTAGAGAGGAGGATGCTGATAATTACAAGGTCTTGAAGAGTGCTCTTATTGATGGGTTTGGCCTAACCACTGAACAGTACAGGTTGAAGTTCAGAGACACCCAAAAAGCACAGACTCAAGACTGGGTAGACTATGTGGATTGTTCTGCCAAGGCTCTGGAAGGCTGGTTGATGGGCAGTAAGGTGTGTGACTTCTCAGGATTGTATAATCTGATAATGAGGGAGCAGATTCTTAATAACTGTCATAATCAGCTGTTGCATCAATACCTGGTAGACTCTGATCTGACCTCTCCCCAAGAATTGGGAAAGAAGGCAGACAAATGGGTCAGAACCAGGGTGAAGCAGAAGGTACAGAACCAAGGTGGGGAAACCAAGAAGCAAGATGCTAAGAACTCTGACAAGGGTGGGGAGAAGGGTAAAGATCAAAAGTCTTCATCAGGCCCCCAAAATCTTCTTCTGGTGGGGATTCCCAGTCTACCAAGGGTAAAGGCCAAAGAAAACCATGGTGCAAGGTCTGTAAGCAAAAGACCCACTGGACCAGTGATTGCACCAAGTCCAAAGACTCCAGTCCAGCACCCACCAATGCCCCTAAGGCACCTGTTCCCCTAGTACAGTTGGTGGAAGTGCTCCAGCAAAGGGTTTAGTAGGGTTCACCCTGGGAACTGAGTTGGGCTCTGACTTAGTCAGGGAACTGACTCAGGCTGTGTTAGTCTGTGATGGAGGCATGGATGTGACCTCCACTGTGAGTCCCAGTAATCTGGGCAAGTACAGACAACAGCCTTTAATTAATGGACGTGAGGCTTTGGCATTTAGGGACACAGGGGCAAGTGTCACAATGGTGACACAAGACCTTGTGCTACCTGGGCAAGTTATGCTTGGTGAGATGTACCAAGTGACCAATGCTAGCAATGTCAGAACAGACCATACTCTGGCAGTTGTTAACTTCTCCTGGGGAGGGGTAACTGGCCTTAAGAAGGTTGTGGTAAGTGCAAACCTACCAGTCGAATGCTTGCTTGGCAATGACTTAGAGACTTCTGCTTGGGCAGAAGTGGAGCTCAGGACCCATGCAGAAATGCTGGGGATCCCTGCAGATGTGTTTGCTGTGACCAGGTCACAAGCCAAAATGTCTAGCACTGAACAGGCCTTGGATTCTGGAAGAATGGACCAAGTGCCTTCCAAGAGGAGGAGTAGTAGGGTTAAGGCAGTGCCTTCCCCCTTGGCTCAGGAGGAAGATCAGTCCCTTGAGGGGGATGATCTCAGCCCTGAAGAAGGAACTGTCCCAGAGGAACTTGAACCTGACCAGGTTGAGTTCTTGGGGACAGGGGGACCTTCTAGGGCAGATCTGAGCCAGGAGCAGCAGAGCTGCCCCTCCCTTGAACCCCTCAGACAGCAAGCTGCTGCTGAGGCTGCTGGGAAAGCTAGTGGTCCCCATACAGTGTATTGGGATGATGGACTCCTGTACTCAGAGAGTAGAGACCCCAAGCCTGGTGCTACCAGGAGGTTGGTAATACCTTTGAAGTTCAGGGGCTTCCTATTGACCCTAGCCCATGATATTCCCTTAGCAGGTCACCTGGGCCAGAACAAGACTTGGGACAGAATTGTCCCTCACTTTCACTGGCCCCACATGTCTGAAGACAGTAAGGAGTTTTGTCGCTCCTGTGTAACCTGCCAAGCCAGTGGCAAAGCAGGTGGCACTACAAAGGCCCCCTGATACCACTACCTGTGGTGGGGGTGCCCTTTGAAAGGGTAGGGATTGACATTGTTGGTCCCATGGATCCCCAAACAGCCTCTGGGCACAGGTTTATCCTGGTGGTAGTGGATCATGCCACCAGGTACCCAGAAGCTATTCCCCTCAGGACCACTACAGCACCTGTGGTGGCAAGGGCCCTCCTGGGAATCTTCTCAAGAGTGGGCTTTCCTAAGGAGGTAGTATCAGACAGGGGTGCTAACTTCATGTCTGGGTACTTGAAAGCAATGTGGAAGGAGTGTGGAGTGACTTATAAGTTCACCACACCCTATCACCCACAATGCAATGGTTTAGTTGAGAGATTCAACAAAACCTTGAAGGGCATGATTAAAGGGCTCCCAGAAAAGCTTAGGCGTAGATGGGACATACTCTTGCCCTGCCTTTTATTCGCATATAGGGAGGTGCCTCAGAAGGGGTTGGTTACAGCCCTTTTGAACTTCTGTTTGGCCACCCTGTGAGGGGTCCACTGTGCTTGGTGAAGGAAGGATGGGAGTTACCTCTCAAGCCCCCAAAGCAAGATATAGTGGACTATGTACTTGGTCTCCGCTCCAGGATGGCTGAGTACATGAAAAAGGCAACCAAAACCTTGAGGCTAGCCAGGAACTTCAGAAGGCCTGGCATGACCAAAAGGCTGTTCTGACTGTTTACCAGCCAGGACAGAAGGTGTGGAGTGTTGGAGCCAGTGGCCCCAGCAGCTCTCCAAGATAAATGGAGTGGACCCCACACTATTGTTGAGCAGAAGGGTGAGGTCACTTATTTAGTGGACCTAGGAACACCCAGGAGTCCCCACAGGGTTCTCCATGTCAACAGGTTAAAACCATATGTGGACAGGGCAGACATGGGCTTGCTCATGGCTACTGATGAAGGGCAGGAGGAAGAGAGTGACCCACTCCCTGACCTGCTCTCACAGAACCCTGACGATGGGTCAGTTGATGGTGTAGCCTTGGCAGGCAGCCT